>CM035433.1:144063209-144500709 GCA_020310875.1 Ceratopteris richardii | reverse complement strand
GTAATAGATCAAAAGAAGTACAAAAAAGGAGAAAATAAATTTATAACTTAGATAATGGATAGAAGATAAAAGGATAGAGATAGATTAGATTACTTAAGTGGATTAGAAAAATAAATATGTATTTTATTGCATATTAAGTGTACTAGTATTTTTATATTGTTTTCATGTGCTTTTTGCAAACTATCTTGAATATTCAAGTGTAGAAGAGGTAGTGGTTGAGACTGACGTGAAGTCATGGATAGGTATCATGATGAGATCTTTCTGTTGGAGGATCACATTCTTCTATTAGTTTATACTGATTCATTTGTAGTTACTATCAGCAATAATGATGAATTGGGTAAAGGAAAACAAAATGATTATTATAATAATGTAACTTCGATCATCGACCACCTACTTGGCATGTGTTATTATAACAAACCCAATGAATTGCACCTCCCAATTTTTCAGTTTTACTACCACTTTTGGTACATGTATCAAGGAATGATAGTTCAAATCCACCTAAAATGATACCTAGTAAGAGTTCTTAGATACATGACTTTGTAAACCCTTTTTTGTCATACTTAACCAATCTTACACTGAGGGTTTGTCTTCCATTTTGTGCATCAATCGCATACATATAAAAGTTAATGTAAGTCATTCATACCTTGTTAAGTCATGTATGCACCTAAACGAACACGTGCAGCCTGCGTTATGTCATGTATAAGCACATTTTAGAAAACCCAAATTGATCCACCCGGTGGCCTTCACAACGACAACGTACAAGATAGGTTTGGTTATCGTACCATTCAGTCTTGTCCACAGAGAGATTATTGTACTCCTTATCGACTTCCTTATCCATAGTTTAAGAGGAACACGAGATTAGCAATGGACTTGTCATGAGCTCTCTTTATTAGTAGATGCATTAGAGAAATCATAAGACACACGTCTCAATGTACTTGTAGGCATCTATGTTACATGGAAGTGATAGAAAGCCTATACCAATGCACACATAGGTGACAATGATCTATAATTAGGAGATTTTTTCATAGTGTAAACTTTGAAGTGACATGACAAAAGCTTCAGAAGCCGGGGTATGGGCCACTCATATTCAACCATGTACCTTCAAGCATATCAGTTAGTTTGGCCACACTAGATGAACATTTCTCGTCAAGGTACATTAGTGGTTGTAAAATGAAGTTCTATTAAGATCCTCATATACAAAAAATGCTTGGCAGGATTCAGAAAGTAGAGAATAGAGAGGTTGATGCCAAACGGATCTGAGGCGAAACATAGTGAGAGGCACTCGAACACATAGTTAGAGAAAAGCTTATATATAATAAAGATAGGGGCGACCTAGAAAACAAATGTTTGATGAGTGTTATCCCGTTGTTGCATACAATCATTGTGGACACACGTTTATCTATGCCCATTTATAAAGGTCCAAGGTGGATTGCACTCTATTCATGTTTTCATATCATTAGTCGATATAGGATTGTCCTGTAACACCATCGTATAGGGAATAGTTGCTTCCGGGATGTCCCTTATTCAAGAACATAAGCTTTAATAGATGGTTTCAACAAGACACATAGCCTTAAGGTTGATTCCCAAGTCCAAAATGTAGATAGAAGTATAATGAATAGTGAGTACTCAGAATTTACTCAAACATTGATAATGAGGATTGCTTGAGTAATATAAATCAATGAGCCACATCTCAATTTTAAAACCGAATCAAATATACTCTAGAATATAAATTAACAAAACGAACAACATAGGTAAATAGGCTAATAGTTCTTAGTAATTGTTTGTTTGCATGCATTCATACATTCCCTTTAAAATAAGAGTAAGACAAGATGGGTTCCTACTTAAGAAAGCGGACTAGTATCTTGACTTTAGGTACACTCGAAACTAAGAGAGTAAAAAAAAAAAAACGGATCGTACAATTTCCACTCTTTCCACATATATTTTTAATGAAGTTCAAAAAGTGATTCTACAATCTATGGCTTGGTTGAACAATCACATTACAAGAGGCAGTTGAATTATGTGAGATTTTGATTGTAAGAACTTGTGACACAAAGCTCGACTCTCATTGCTCTAAATCCACCATTTAATTTAGCCGTCAACCTCTAACTTAGCGCTTTCAACTCCCACACTCATGATATTAACTAAGTAGAATACGAGGGCCCCTTCATCCCTATCAGATCACCTTAATCACCATCTAGCATGCGGCATCCAAAACATCATTTAAGACACCACACCGGTGGTGATATTATGTATCATTTCTTGTATATTTCTTAGGCCCGCTTCACATAGGTCTTGTGGAACCAGCATACAAAGTCTATCTATTTCACCCCGAAATGCAAACAAAATACCTATGCCGCCGGTGACCTATTCGCATAGGAGCACGGAACTCTCAGCTGAGATTTCTATACCGCCACCCTATGTGAAGGCGACATGAAGCGGAAGCTGTGGAACATGGAGTTTTTTTTTTAATAAAAGGAAGTTCGGCCTTAGCCTAATCTCCCGGACTTTAATTAATATAAAAAAGAAAAATTACAAGTGGATGGGACTAGTGCCCATGGGATCCCCCAAATCCCACAATGCAGGGGAAGAATATAGCAGCCTAGAGGGCATTACAAATGAGGCGGATAAATTCATCATCACCCTCATGTGGGACCCATTTGGGTTTCAGCTTGTTGTTTTCAAGGAGATAAATACAGTGATGTCTAAACGGTGGAGATCTCTTATCTCGGGAGATTCTTTTACCTAAGAGAAACAAGGATTTGTCGATCAACCATTCCTTAGGAGTTTGGCCAAAATTGACAGCACATCGCTCCCTCCAAATCTTCCAGAGAGTCTCACCCCTGATGGCATTCCATAGCCTCGATGAGCATCCGACCGCTTCACCCAACATCACCTGTTGCCAATTGATTTGGTTCGAGAGTCTCAATACTCAAGTCACGTGACGCTAGATACCACGAGACTTGGGGCAGTTGAAGAACAGGTGAACTAAATCTTCGATGCATCGATGACAGCGCTTGCACCATGGCGGCACACCACAAATTTTGTTAGCCCTTGCATTGGACCAGATACCTTTATGCAAGATATGCCACATGAGAACGGACTTTTTGACCTCAATTAGGGGGTGCCAAATAGACATGAATTTTAGTTCCCATCATAGTTTGGTCCAAGAAAGGCACCATCTCTTGTTAAGCGTGTGGTGAACATCTAAGTTCTCTTTGAAGTTGGGGGTTCTGGATAGCTTCTTACCGTTGCTCCATTTGAGACCCTCCAGGCAAGGAAGATCCTGACTGCAGAGAAGGCGGGTAGTTGAGCAGTCCCATGCTAAGCACCTGCTTTGAAGAAGAGTCCATTCCTCAAGGGTAACTCTAAGTCTTGGATCCAAATCTTCGAACCTAATCCACTGGCTCGTCTCTTGTTTCCAGAGTTGTTTCCATTGTTTGAACCCCTTGTTCCATAATCACTTTGCACTTTGGAGGTTCCAAGACTCCACCCCCCTAATGCCACTGATCGGGAACCAGATAGAGTCATTTTGTCTCATCCCAGCCGCCCACTTCCACTCATCACTGATTCTGATGAACTGTTTGGCCTTGTTCGAATTCTTCCATAAAGAACACACGAGGCTAGAGCCTTTGGGGGACACCGGGTGGGGGGAGAACAAAAGCGTGAGAATCCCTATGTCCTTCCAGCCCGGAATGTTTGCAGGCAGAGTCTCAAACTTTAATGAAAATATTAAATTTTTTAATTGTTTTTATTGCACGCTGGAAGGTGGAACTACTGCAAGGCGGGGTAGGGGCAGGCCCTAAATTTGGGGCTGAACATTGGGCATCACAAAAATCCAGAGGATGCCCTGGATTCAAAAGTGGGCATCCTTTTGCTTTCACAAAGTAAGGGTACATTGAATAATGCTAGAGCATATTTCGAAAACAAAATATTTTCCAGCAAACATATCAGACGATTACAATTTTTTATATGTTTGCCCCCAACTTGGGACTAAAATTGACAGGCATTTTGCCTCTGTCAAAACAGGTGTTTTTTGAAACTTCCTGTGGCAAGCTCTGATTGGTAATTTGCCTGTCATTTTTTGTAGATCTGTATATATATTATATGTATATGTCTTATATGAAGATGTGAAAATTTCTCTTATGAAAGGTAGAAGCAAAATTTTGTCTCTCATATGACATTTTGTCTTGGCCGTGAAATTTAGGCCCTGCCCCCAAGAGCAACATTTGAAATACAGCGCTGAAAACTTTTCAGTACAACTGCACTTAACATAAAAATGCAGAAAAGCTTTCAGTAGAGCTGCAATAAAAATCATGCTGCTTGCTTTTGAAAAATGCAGTTCACTTAAAACTACAGTAGAAGAAACAGTCTGGGAGTATAATTCTCAAGGTTACTGTGTAGTGTGCATACATTGGAATAGTTAGTCACCTAACATAGATGCTGTAGATATGTTCTCTACGGAATTGCATCATTCTTTGGATCAGTAAGTTGACTATAATCTGCATACATCTCCAAATTCCAACGCAAAAGAACTAGCACTCTAGACATCCACGACAGCTCCATAAATGTGTGCAAAAGCTCAAGTTCATGGACCGATTCGCATATTACAGAAAGCCTTTAACCTTATTCTCTTGAATACTATCTCTTAGTGTAATGAAAATGAACAAGCGAACAAGAAGCAAGCACACATTTTCAGAAATACAATATAAACTCATAACTGAAACGAACAGTGAATAAAAAACTGTTTTGAAAAAACAATAGATAACAAGCAGAATTACAAATGAAAGGTTACAGTTCCAAAGCAATGACAGCAACAAAAAGCAAAATTCAGTACCACAAAATCTGATTCTTTTTCAAAGCCTGATTTAAGTTAACAAACACATTAAAAATATGACAATAAACAAAAAAATATATATATTCTCAATGTGCTGTTGCAAAAACATAAATGCTGAATTACTTCTCAATAAAGAAAACCAGTAATCATCAAAGAGCTAATATGAGGCTACCTTCCATGCTCCCATATAGTGCAAATTAGATAATGAAATATTTATAAATCACTAGGACGGCGGTGCTTTGCTTCTTGCCATATAGCATAGATTCTCTCCCAATCTACGAGGGAATAAGAAGGACCAAGAATTGATATTCTCATGAGCATCTCGAGTGTTGTTAAGTTGAGACTTTGTCTTTTATCAGTTTTTATAAGGTTTTGCTTTGAGAATCCTCTTTCACAAGGTACGGATGATATAGGAAGCACTAATATTATTTGCCATAGCCTCATCAAACTAGGAAACTTATCATGCCAATGGGAAGTGTTTGAAAAGACTCTCCATGCATCTTTGATATTCATGCTCTCACATCCATAATACATTGTATCCATAAAAACTTTTACTTCATTTTCACATCCATGAACATCAATCACATGCTTGTCCATTCGAGTCAATAAGCGTGAAAGCCATAAGATACCCTTTTTTTCTCTATCATATTCATCACTTGGATAATGCATGGGACTAAACAATTTACATGCATTGAAGAAATATATATCTGGAAATCTTTGATTGATAGCATCAATCACTTTTTGCACAAACGATTTTGCCATTTCTATGCATGAATCCAAATCTCCATCTAATGTATCCAATGGACTGCCATTCTTATCTTTTCCTGGAATGGAGGAATAAAGAAGGTAATGTTTATATTCATCTCCATTTTCATTCTTATGCTCCAAGTATCCCATGCTTGTCTTCTCCATAAAAGATTGCAAATACAAAGTATTTCTTCCAAAAGGTTCTATCAAGAACTTCTTTTTCAAAGCTTGCAAAGCAACTTCTATAGATGTACTAAATGAAGTAACATCTATATTTTCCTTTTGGAAAATCTTATTCAAGCCATCTAACTCATATAAGACATCTGCAAGCATGTGAATAGCAAACAGAAGTTTAAAAACTCGTAATTTCTCATACCATGCATGTGCATTTTCTTGCCAAAACGTTAGAATAGCAGGAAGCAATTTAATTAATCGAACCATTACATTTCATCTTGCTAGCCATCTAACATCACATATCTGCAAAACCTCAAGAATTTGGATATTCATCTCCTCAAGCAATTTTTGGAAATCAGTATGTCTTACAGTAGATGCACTAATCCAAGAATATATTTTGTTTGCAATCTTATCGATGTACGAGAGGCATGGAAAAGATTTGCATGCATCAATAATAGCCAAAGCCTCTCTATGTGCTACACAATGCACGGATATGAGATGAGGCACATGTCTACTTAACTTAGCAACAAGTCCATCACGACATCCAAGCATAGAACTATCACCATCAGTGGATATTCCAACCAATTTCCTCAAATCAAGATGCATATGCGAAATCATATTCATGATAGCATCAAATTTTGTCTGTGCATAGCCATCTTGAACTAAAATCAGTTTCAAGAATTGAACATTGCAAACTCCATAACCTTCTTTATCTAAGAATGAAATATAAACAATGAGATGCTTCTCCAATGCTCTATCTGTTGATTCATCAAGCATTAGTGCATAAAACGGACTTTTATCTACTAGGCTTTTTTGCTCAACCTCTAAATAATTAGAGATGGATGTAATAAAATCTTTTCCTGCCATAAGATTCGTATAAGATGAATAATCTTTTCTAAGTGGCATATCCTTGACATCTAATGCATAGGCCAAATCACAAATTGCCTCATACTTTGTTAAAGCCATATCTTGTTTGCCAAAGAAATACGCAAGTTTCATGCAAGTTATGATTCGGGTCTTATTTCGATCATTCAAATTAGAAACATGATCTTCCATCTTTTTTCCTCTGGCACTAAACCATTTTGCAGATCCAAGTTTATGTTCCAAGGACCTGTTGTGCTTTCTAATTGCACCTTTCATAATACTTTTACATCCATTTCCTTTGCCCCAAGGACCATCAATTTTGCATGTCTCACACCAAATGCATTTCATCTTTTCTTCATCCCCATCTACAATGAGCTTAAGAAAAGGGAACTCTGTTTCCCATGTCCTCTTGTACTTCCTAACCTTAACTTTACGCATCTCAGAGCACTTTGAAGCATCATTGGCTTGAGAGGATACCGATGCTAAGTTATTTTGTACATGTTCATTATCATTTTCAATTACATGTAGATGCTCATGCGCTGCATCTTGCATCTCCACATTAAGGATCTCATTCGAAAGAGCATTGCCATGATCATCCTCAAATGTAGCTTCCACATTCAAGTCAAAGGCATGCATATGGATAATTTCCTCATCATAAGTACATGTGTTTCCTTCATTACTAAGCAATGCATCCACCAAATTCAGATTTGACACATTTTCATTCGATACTCTTTTCTTTTGCATTCCAACCTTTTTGAATGCATCAAACAATGTCTTTTGAGACATTTTTATGACCTAAATGTGTAAAAACAAATTCAAAAGAATCATAAATCAACATGTATATATTTAAAAAAGTAGATACTAAATCAAATAGTGAAGTTGGTTGACTAACCTTTTCACACAATATGACTTGGAAGAAAAAGTGATAGGATCCCTTCTTCAATTATAGACGTCCTCTAGGCCCGATATACTTCCAATGGCTGAAAATCATAAATGAAAGTTCAGACTTAAGAAACCATGAATAGCATTATATTTTATTAAAAAAAGAAGATTGACTTAATATGATTTATGTCACAACATATGCATCATCATTTGATATATTTGATACTGTATACATGGTTTAATATCTCTCTGAACATTAAATAGTCCCAACCTTCTACTAGTAATGTCTCTAATGTGATGCAATGTTTTTGTACTTGATAAGCCATATAATGTTCTTCTGGAATCTCTGTAATTTATAAGATCATATGATGTTTGTACCTTTGGCTTCAGTTTTGAAAGACCTCACGACAACAAGAGCTACCACACTGTAGCTACTTCAAATCTATGGTGTGTGTAGAATGCAGAAATCAAGACTCCTTGAGCAATGATAAGTTCGATTCCCAAAACCTGAAAAGGAGCAAAACTAGACTGTCACAGATGTGTCACATCATACATATGACATGCATAATTCACTGTGTAGTTTTTCGATTCCAAAATCCAAACCTTCAAAGTTTCTCGTGTTTTAGGAATATCTGCTCTCTCTCTCTAATGGTCTGCCGTAGTGCATCGATACAGTAGCCACTGCCTATTTAGCTCTGCTGCATATATACATTGTTCAGTCTTGACTCGTGAGTGGTGACGAATCCTCAATGGTCAGTTGACAGTGTCTCTTGAGTGGCTAAAACAAAGCTGAGGACGAGGTTCTGTAGCCTGAAGGTATAGTAAAAAGTTGCGCACAGATTACGAAGATCAAAATCAGTACATTCATAAACTGAAACTGGCTCGCGTCTTGACTCTCAGAAAATGCTCTCTGGATTTTCTTTGCGTGAGCTGCAGCAGGTTTCATACATTGTAACTTGTGTCCTTCCTCGACTCTTGACTCTTGAATCTTGAGTTTTCAGTCCACATTCATTGTCCGCCTAAGTTCACACGTCGGTGGTCATACAATGCATTTTCCAGTTTTACGCATATTATACTCTGGTCTATAGTGTATGATATAATACTTTAAATCCAAAATCCACGTGGAATAACTTCGAATAGTTTTCGCCGCTGTATAGACTAGAATATGCACGCTGGTCCCTGGAGCCTTGAATTATGTTATGAATTCAACATTATATATATATATATATATATATATATATATATATATATATATATATATATATATATATATATAGGATGCCCAATGTTTTGGATCGGGCATCCCTGGGGATGCCCTGACATTCTATATGGGCATCAAAGGATGCCCTAGAATGCATTTGATGCCCATATGGGCATCAAATTTAAGGCCTGGGTAGGGGGGGTCGAAACAAACCTGCAGCAAATGTACCATGACATGGACTTCATTTGTTTCTGTGTCGCTGCGCTCCTGTGTGAATAGGAGTGTACACATGTCTAAATGACGTTGATCAAAACACTTTTTCTTTTGGGGGCTCCGCCCTATGTGAAGCATGCAATGCCTTAGCGATTATGGAACCAAAATGTTGATCTATCTTGTTGTTACCTTTCTTACATACACTTTTTCCTTTCTTTGTACATGGCTTGCTAGCTCTTACTTCATCAAGTCACTTGCAAGGGGGCCTTATCGTGACATTATAGTGGTAATGTTTCCAAAGATAGTTAAGGCCATTGGAACATTTCTTCTCCTCTTTACGAGTGGTGCTATAAGGGATTTATTGGTGCATATGATAATGATATATATGAACAAAATGAAGTCGATCGGAACACTTTTTTGCCTCTTGAGAGGGCTCATGCCTTAGCTTATATGTACACCCATCATCCATATGGGCTACATTCTACGTTTATCTCTTTCTATTGTGTTCATTCGCTTCGTCTTTTTCACACTATCTATGTGCGTACTCACTCAACAAGCTTTATTTACCTCAATTAATCTTGCAAGATGTTGAAACAATCCTTTATGTACATGCAATCCTCAGCATAAAACTATAACATTGCATATAAGTGGGTTCTTTTGAGCGTAAATTAGAGTCTTTCTTACCGTTGTGTCCATTTTTCACTAATGGGATGTGGCCCTCGAGAGACGCGTGTATCGAAATGCGCTTGCAATGCTTTGCGCATATTCTCACTCATTGCTAATCTATCATAATTCGTGGAAGTGCTGCAAACTTTGGCTTCCAATCATAGGAAATGGGAGACAGGTCAAAAGATCTCGTTTGCTATATATGATTTCAAACTTTTGTACATTCATATGCTACTCTGAAAGCTACGTTGTGACCTCCTAATCTTGGGCTTCTTCTTGATCTTCTTCTGTATAGGAGCCTTCTCTTCTTGTTTAGGAGCCTATGAGAATCCATGGTGATTTGAAAGCCATGCTGTGACCGTCATATCTTCCACTTCTTCTTCGTCTATAAGAGCGTTAGAGAATCAATAGAAATATGTCCTGCACGCGGAATTAGGAATCAAAACATGCTTGTCAGCTCCTTTTACAACGTTTTTCTACTCATTATGTAGTCGGCTTTAGACTTTGATGGACCACCGAGATGTAAATAAGTGGCAAACGCTCTGTCACCCACTGGTTTACGCCATGGTATTTACCGGATGGTAGATCTGTATGGCAATACTGTACCCATTAATCACCTTCCTGCGTCGCACAATGAGGTGGCAGCCGCTATGACTAGCTCTTCTCTGAGTAACAAACGCTTCCGACTTCCAAGTACAGTGGATGTCTTTCTGGATGCTGATTATGGATGTTATACGTAAGGCTGAAGTCAGTCAGTTTGAATCTATGAGTCTGGAACCTATATAAATGATGGGAATCGACTTGCAGAAGTATGCAATCGGATAGTCTTTTACAGAGCCGCACACTAACAATGGCTACGGCTCGTTTCCAGTTCTTCTTAGTTTTTATACTGATTGTGACATCCCTCTTCGTCGCTGACGCTCGTCAGCTAACTGATCATGAAGCATCCTCAAAAGACAACAAACCGGAGTACTATAGTGAACGTAAACGCTATGCGTCGCTGAATAACTACGACGGGGGAGAAAGTGGATATGGAGGCAAGGGCTCCGGCTACGGAGGCGGTGGAAGTGGCTATGGTGGTGGAGGCTCTGGATATGGGAGTGGAGGAAGTGGCTATGGGAGCGGCGGATCCGGATATGGAAGCGGTGGTAGTGGGTATGGTAATGGAGGCAGCGGCTATGGCAGCGGGGGCTCTGGCTATGGTGCGGGTGGAAATGGTTACGGCAGTGGAGGACAGGGGCAAGGAAACGGAGGAAGTGGCTACGGCAGTGGCGGAAGTGGATATGGCAGCGGAGGGAGTGGTTATGGTAACGGAGGAAGTGGGCACGGTAGTGGTGGTAGCGGCTACGGAAGTGGAGGAAGTGGCTATGGTAGTGGAGGGTCTGGTTACGGCAGTGGTGGTAGCGGTTACGGAAATGGAGGAAGTGGTTATGGCAGTGGTGGGTCGGGCCATGGGAACGGCGGCAGTGGCTATGGGAATGGAGGTAGTGGTTACGGAAGCGGAGGAAGCGGCTATGGCAGTGGTGGGTCGGGCCATGGAAATGGTGGCAGTGGCTATGGCAATGGAGGTAGCGGGTATGGAAGCGGAGGAAGTGGCGCTGGCAACGGCGGATCAGGCTATGGAGCAGGAGGTAGCGGAGAAGGCAATGGAGGTAGCGGATACGGAGGTGGCGGAAGCGGACGTGGGAGTGGTCATGGAGGTCAGGGCAATGGAGGGGGTGGGTATGGGTCCGGGGGATCGGGGAAAGGCTCTAGTGGTTCTAGTCACAGTGGCAGCGGAGGTTCTGGTGCCGGTGGCAAAGGATATGGCAGCGTTCATGGCGGAACAACCAATAAGGGAAATAATGGTGGCGGCTATGGAGGTGGCTATGGTAGCTCCAACTCGGAGCCCTCTTCCGCTCAACAAGAATCGCGGCTTCCTTGAATCCATGAAGTCTCTTAAAATAAGACATTTCGTGCTTCTAAATCGGATATGCAAATGGAGAGCTTTCACATAAGTAGTATGCTTGCCTATGCTCTACCTCTAAACACATAATTATATCTCTATGAGAACTCTTAGAAATAACACATAATGCACACATTATGGTTGTGCAACCTAAATACTTTGTGTAGTTTAAGGATCTTCACGATGGATTGATGACAATATTAGAGCTCTATCTCAAATATCTACATATGCCACAACTCTTTTTTGTTCACTCACACTATATATGTGACCAAAATGATAATGGATATCTTGGTTGACCTTGATAGGTATACTAGAACTTCAACACTTTTTCCTACATGCTTGCATATGTGATGTAAAATTTGATATATCTGTCAAGTGATAGACAAGCTATCCCTTTCCATTTCCCCTAAGTTTACCCACGTTCATGAAAGTATAGAAGTGTTCAATATTAACAATCATTTTTATGGCTCTCTCTCTTTCTATTGAGTCCTCCAAGATTGATATATTGATATATGAATATATAGAAGTATAGAAGTGTTCAATATTAACAATCATTTTTATGGCTCTTTCTCTTTCTATTGAGTCCTCCAAGATTGATATATGAATGGTTGCTTTTAACTATGGTAACAATCCTACTCAACATTTTTATGTTTCAAGAGGTAACTACATTAATGGGACCACCACTAGCTAGACAGATGACTCTCCTTCAAACCTTATGACTCTATATACAACTTCTCAAATCATTGAGGAACATTGGATTAAATGAATTCCACATGTACATGTGCGATCTCCACCACTATACTATTCAGATCATCATTTGATTTTTACCAACTAGACTATTAGGACTACCACCCATTCAGAGAGATGGTTCTCTTGCCAACCTTATGTGTCTAGATTTAATTCTCAAATCAATGACGACCACTGAATTAACTGAAATCAACATGTGCACATACAATCTCCACCACTACTTTAGCACCTTCCATTAGAGTCCATTAGTGATAGGTGTACTCACCACTCATGTTAAATCTCTCCAAAATCATGCTAATGCATGTTAACTTGAGTTAGAAATCTCTAGAACTCTTTTGGGTAAAATGCCCTCCCCATGATCCCCATGGGGATTCAACCCAGGACTTGCTCATTCCCATTAACCTTGCGACTTGACCATTAGGCTAAGTAGATTACTTCTTTTAGGGAGCATCTCAACCTAGGCATAAGTCTAATATCACGATCTTCACTCTTACATGAGAATGACAAAATGATGCTAGATTCAAAATTTGTCTGAACAAATCAGATGCTCACATCATAGATGTCACGAAGAAGGATATAAGGAAGAGAGCTCACTCAAATACTCAAAGAGGAGCACCTCACATACATTGAGGAAAGGAAGAATGATCTTCTTCTTTTTCTTCTTCTTCTTCTTCTTCTTCTATTACATAAAATGAATATACAAGAATGACCTAAAACAACAATACAACTAGTGCAATATATAAAGAACAATACATAAGGAAAATCCTAATGTCTACAAATGAGCAAGCTGGTAAGAAAACAATGTGCCATCATTCTCGGTAGATAAATCTAGTAAAGCTCAATGAACTATCCTTGACATATACGCGGTCCCCTCAAGCGCAACCTCATGTCCTATAATCCAAGCATTTTCTAGAACTTCTTTAACTTCTCGGCTCCAACTTCTTTAGTGAAATTATCAGCAAGCTGCTCATCTGTCCTCACATGAATAAGGTTAATATAACCTAATCATAGCTTTTGCATGATGAAATGATAATGCACCTCAATATGCTTTGTTCTAGCATGAAAAACAAGCTTCACTGCTAATTGTATGCTGCTAAGATTCTCACAATAGATGGTGATAGGATTTTGCAATTTTATACCTAAATCTGCAAGGAGTGTCTCTGGCCATGATGCTTTAGATGCTCCTACTGCAGCACCTCTATACTCAGCCTCTGTACTTGACAAAGCAATAGTGGCTTGCTTCTTATTGCTCCATGTAATAGCTGCATGTCCAAGTGAGAATTGAAAGCCACTAGTAGATCCTAGTAGATCTTCCATCTTGAATACTACCAACCCAATGTGCATTGGTGTATCCATGAACCTACAATTCTACACTAACTTCATAAAACAATGCATAATCCAAAGTAGCACTCACATAATGTAGAGTGCTCCTTAGAGAATCTAAATGTGGTTTCTTGGAAACCTACATAAATTGACTTTCAAGTCCAACCATGAAGCTTAGATTAGGCGTTGTAATTGTGAGATACATTAAACTTCCCACATTTTTCATGTACATAGTAGCATTTTACAATGCTTCACTTGATATATTATCCAACTTTAGATTCTCATCTAATGGCATAGAAATTAGCTAAGAATCAGCCATACCATACTTTTGCAGCATACTCAAGGCATATTGCATTTGTGACATCCATATACCTATTTTTGTATATACTAAATTCTTAAAAGATAGTGCGGCACACCAAGATCTTTCATGTCAAATTCCTACACAAGGATTTTCTTTACCTCTTGAATGCTTTTTTCATTATCATCTCCTACAATCAAGTCATTAACATAAATATCCACAATTGTGAGGCCATCAACACCCTTCCTGCCATATAATGAATGATCTACATCACACATAGAAAATCCAATGGTAGTTAACTAATTAGCAATCCTTGCATGCCAAGCATGAGGGGCTTGTTTAATGTAATAAAGTAAGTTATGATCTTAGGGTCCGACCGGTTCAGACGGATCTAAAATTGGACACCGTTTGGTCACCTGGGTGTATGACCAAAGATCTCCAGTCTAGACCTACTAGAAGGTGATTTACTCTTGTAACCAAGGGATCCACTTAACCTAGTGATTAAGTCTCAAGAGTTTGAAGGAGGAGGTCTTGGGTTTGACCCCCATGGGATACATGGGGAGAGTATTTTTCCCAAAGAGATCTAGAGCCTTCTAGAAGCATCCACTTGAGTTAACTTGAGTTAAGTGGGACACTTGGCATACATGCAGTTACATGGCTGACACATGGATGGTTAGTATCCACTTTCCCAAGAAGGCAGTCCCTTGGAGAGATCTATATATAGAGGCATTTGGTTGGGAGGAGTCATCTCTCTAGCACGTGGTGGTCGTAATCTTGCATTGGTATTAAAGCAATGCAAGATTACAACCAGGGATGTTTTTAGATCCACCCTTATTATTCATTCACTACTTTGTACTTTGACTAGTTTATCAAAGTGCAAAACAAGATAGTGTTTTGAATCATTTGGGCACGGATGCCACCACAGAGATGAGAGATGTTCTTCCAGTTCTAGAACATGACCATGTTGTTCTAGTTTTAGAACATGAGGCTCGGGGGTTGCCTACACGATGTATATAGCTCTATTTTCGAGGACAAAAAAAAATTTCCAAGGGGGCGAAGAATGTAATAAAATAAGTTATGATCTTAGGGTCTGACTGACTCAGACGGATTTGAAATTGGACTCCGTTTCGCCACACATGTGTATGACCAAAGATCTTGAAGTCTAGACTTAGTAGAAGGTCATTTACTCTTGTAACCAAGGGATCCACTTAGCCTAGGGGTTAATTCTCAAGGGTGTGAAGGAGGAGGTCTTGGGTTCAACAACCATGGGATACATGGGGACAGTATTTTGCCCAAAGAGATCTAGAGCCTTCTAGAAGAATCCACTTGAGTTAAGTTGAGTTAAGTGGGACACTTGGCATACATGCAGTTACATGGCTAACACATGGATGGTTAGTATCCATGTGCCCAAGAAGGCAGTCCCCTGGAGAGAGCTATATATAGAGGCATTTGGTTAGGAGGAGAGTCATCTCTCTAGCACATGGTGGTTGTAATCTTGCATTTAAGCCCATACAAAGCATTTTCCAACTTGCAAACATATTTTGGGTGCTTTGAATCTTCATATCCTTGTGGCTAATGCAAAAAGTGCACCGATAGTAGACATTTTAGCCATTGGGCTGAAGGTTTCCTCATAGTCGATGCCATATCTCTATGCATATCCTTTCGTACCAATCTTGCTTTATACCAACTTATGCTACCATCAACATTGTGCTTTACCTTGTAAACCCCCTTGCAGCCAATGGGCTTCTTTCCTTGTGGCAATAGAACTAGCTTCCAAGTTACATGTCCATGACATGCAACCATCTCCTCATCCATACCTTTCTCCCAATTTGCATTTCCAATTGCATCTTCAAAACGAGAAGGTTCAACATCTTGTATTAGCTTGGTCATGTAGGCACAATAAAGAGCCATGTAATTGGCTTTGTCGATCGTCGCATTGAATTCTCTGTCCTCCTAGTTCATCTTGGTCCTACATTACTTCTCCTTGTATCATCTGCATGTGCCTTTCTTACTCCCAGAGTCTTCAAAAAGGGCAATCCAAGTTCCTCATGAATGTTTTTTTTCTGAACTGCTTGAAGCTTCATCAATGTCTTTAAAATCTGTAGATGTTTTACTACCAAGAAAAAGCTTTTCTTTTACCTTTCTTTGATGTAGTTTATGATTTTTTTGGATTGAAATTCCCACGTAATCTTTCACTCCATGGATTTGAGTTGGAACTATTGCTTGATGACGCATCAGGTCCATTCAAAACTTGAGATTCTGCACTTGATTTTTCAGCATTTCCTTTGTCATTTGAGACAAGAGTAAGTCCTTCTTTTGCATCTGCATAGAAGCTTGAAATTTCATTGCACACCACATCTCTGCTTATCTTCACCTATCGCGTGAGTACGCTATAACATTTATATCCCGAACATGTACATATGCAATACAACAAATTAAATACTTTCCTATGTGATAAGTTTGGCTTTTACATATTGTAAACTTCTCTTCAGGTGGAACTTGATGTACAAAAGCAATGAGAGTTTTGCTCATGATGTATACAATAGTGTGCACAACTTCTTCCCACTAACAATGAGGCATATTCTTCTCCTCCATCAAGGATCCTTCTATTTCTGCAATATTTCAAATTTTAGCATTTAGAAATTCCATTCTGTTGTGGTGTGTACCTGCATGAAAATTCAAATTCCATGACCTTTTAGAAATCCTTTGAACTCATTTGACATGCATTCACCCCCTCCATCAGATCTTAATGTTTGAATATACTTCCTTTTTTACTTTTCACTCATAGCATTATAATTTTGGAAGTGAGTGAACACCTCACTCTTCTCTTTGATGAAGTATACCCATACTTTTTGTTTATGATCATCAATGAAAGTAACATAAAAGCTGCAACCGCCCATAGATGTAGTCTTTATAGGACCTCAAACATGTGTATGTACTATTTCTCGCACATTCTCTCAAACATGCTTGTCATGAAAAAATGATGCTTTTGACTATTTACCAATTTGGTATTTCACTGACAATTACCTTTGACTGCATCAATTTCAACCTCTGCATATTTGCATGTCCAATTTGTTTGTGCCAGATATCTATATCAACAATAACTCCTACACCTTTTCCAAACATGGTTGCATTCATTTTAGGAATTTTCAAATTTAAAGTGAACATGGTACCCACTTTGTTTCCTTTGGCAATCAATCTTCCATCCTGTTGGTACTCTTCTACATATAACCCATCAACATTAAACCTCACTTGTATTCCTTGGTCAACCATTTTTCCAATAGATTCTTTGTTATTTTTGGATCATGCAGCACATAAACAAGATGTTTTACCTTCCCATCCTCCATAGATAGCGATATGTTTCCTATATGCTCAATAGGATGTGATGTGTCATCGCTAGTTTCAACATATCTAGGGACTACCAATTTCTGCAGACTACTAAACCATTCCGCATGATTGGTCATGTGATTTGAAGCACCTTAATCAATATACCAGACATTACCATTCAATTTTGAAACAACATGAGACATCATATTCATCATGTGATGTTGGACCATGAACAACTTCTCGAAATCATCTACACTTGTGGATGCATGATTGTTTTACTGTCTTCTATTATTTTGATTCTTCAACCTACAATCACCTTCAAAGTGTCCACATTTACCACAATTCCAACATCCATTACTATCATTACCTAAATTGTTTCTTTGGAATTTTTTTGTGGTCTCTTTGGCTCACCTTGCCTTGAAACTATCGTCTACCTCTTGCATGATTCTGATGTTGACCTTGGTCTTGGATACTATTTTCCTCTTCCACTTCCAAAAACGTTACCTCTGCCTCTTCCTCTACCAGAGTAGAGTATGTGCTCTAAAGTAGGTTTTTTCTTGGCAGTTTGAGTCCTCACCAAGTTTCTTTCCTTCAATAATTAGCATGGACACCAGATCAACAAAATGCATAATATTTTCCCTGGTCTATATAGAAATTCTAAACTACTTATATGCAGCTCGTAGCATGAAGGAAAACTTCCATCATCATCTACTTTCAAGTCAATAGATACAAGTGACTCACATATGCTTTTGATTTTTAGGGTGTATTCACTTACCGACATGCCTTTTTTCTAGGGTAGGCAGATTGTTCTTAAGTTGCAATTTTGTGACTTTTTATTGGTTTCATACAATGTGATCAAACTATTGCAAGCCTCTTTTAGATTCTTGGCATCCTATATGTACCGAATCATGCTATCCTATATGCTAACAGATATCCAATACATTACCTTTCGTGCTCCTTGATTCCATTCTTCATATGCTCTTAGCTGGTCTAGAATCTGATTTCTCTATGGTAATTGTGAAACATTTTCATTCTCTCCTTTGGTATACTTCTAGTAGCCTTTTCCCATCAAGAAATTCTTCATATCTTCAAGCATGGAAGTTGTTCTTGTCTAGCTTATCGCTCATAAGCCGAATCATTCCATATGCACTTTCCATTTCTGTAGCAATTCGCAACACTGCAGAAACACGAAGCAATACGTCTGCTTGAATACTATCACACTGTGATGTGATAGTTCCATCTAAAAAAAACATAGTTTTCATGTATGAACACTATATGGAATCACTTGAAATTTTGGATTTGGAATATTTAAGTGTGTCAAATAGAATGCAAGTTACAATTTCACAAATCGACGTGATTTTTCAATGGGCCCCACCTTGTGGGCTCAAGACAAAGCTCAAGATTGCAATTTGAGGTCATTTGTGAACCGTGATTTCTCCATGCCTTCTTGCATACTCTTTAGTAACAACCTTCTCCAGGAGCTCTCCAGCTACACTGTTCTGATACCATGTCATTAGGAAGGAGATAAGGAAGAGAGCTCACACACACACTCAAAGAGGAGAACACACATAGATCAAGGCAAGGAAGAATGATCTTCTTCTCCTTCTATTACATAAAAGGAATATATAAGAATAACCTAATACAACAATACAACTAGTGCAATATATAAAGAAAAATACATAAGTAAAATCCTAATCTCCGTGAATGAGTGAGGTGGCAAGAAAAAATATGCTATCACTCTGAGTAGATAAATCTAGTTAATCTCAAGGAAGTATCCCTAACATTTACAGGTGTGACCACTATACATGTCAAAGAAATGAAAAAGTGATACCTGTCATACTTTGTAGGTATACTGAAACAGAATTTCCATAGTACCAGCTTACGAATGAATGACTTACTCACCTCCTAGCCATGGCTCTATATATAGCTACTTGGATCAACGAGGAGCATGAATGTTACTAAAGTCCCCAAGTGCATGTGCAATCTCGTCCACTCCTTTGATACCTTCCACTATAGTCCACTAGTGGTTAGAGATCTTTCCCACTAGTTTAGTACCTTCCACTAGAGTCCACTGTACTCGCCACTTGAGTTAAGTCTCTCTAGTCTCAAGTTATCTCACGTTAACTTGAGTTGGAAGGCTCTAGAGCTTCTTGGGCAAAAGTCTCTCTCCATGCTCCCCATGGGGTTTGAACCCAGGATCTCCTTCTTCACAACCTTGAGACAACCACTGGGCTAAGTGGATTACCTCTTTACGAGATCACATGAACTTATGCTTGAGTCTATTCTTGAGATCTTTGGTCCTTCACATGAGCCACGGTGTCCAATTTCATATGTGTTGGAAGCAGCGCACCCTCAGACCATAGACTTACTTTATTACATTCTCCCTAACCTCCGGGAAAACGTTTTGTCCTTGAAAACAAAGCTATATATAATATCCATAGGCAACCCCCAAGCCTGGTGTTCTAATACCAGAAGAACATGAGCATTCATTCGATTGGTTATCCACTTAGAACTTGAAAGTCAAAAAGGTTATTTATCATTGACCAACTTAAAACTAGAAAGTTGGAAAAAGTCACTGAACTGTGGAAACTTTTTCCCAAGTTGAGCTTTCTTCAACTCCATCCTTCCATTTTACTACATACAAATGACTTCTTGTATGTTTATCTTGGATGCGAAGTATCCTTTCAGGTTCATGAGGAACTGTTTCACTTACTAGAAGTGGAAGAATAACCTGTTGTCCAACCAGATTATCTAGAACTATTAGAGTCTTTCTCAGTCGACTAACATGGAACACTGGATGAATCCAACTATCTTCTAGAAGTTGTAATTCATGAGCCCATAAGCCAACTTTCTTGGTGATTGGAAAAGGACTGCAATATCTAGGTGACAACTTGGTGCATTGACGAGTCTTGAACTTTTTCGACCTTTCAAGAACAAAGATAAACTTGATCTTCGACCTGAAAAGTAACATCTCTTTGCTTCGGATTAATATAAGCTTTTGCACAATCTTGAGCTTTCTTTAAGTTTCCTTTTGCTATCTTTAACTTAAATTTCATGGCTCGAAGGTGTTGGAGTTAGACGTCTACAGAAGCACGCAAACAAAAAGGAAGAAGAAGAAGCTTCGAGCACAACAGACAATGCTGAATGTATTACCACTAGAATGTACAAAGATCAATAGCTCGTTAGGGCAATAGGCATATATACAAGCCGGGGAAAAAACCTCCTAAAGAGGGAAAAAGTTCCCCAAAAATCCTAGAGTGTTCACACACATCACTACCTAAATATATCAACAAATCTACCCTGGGAGTGATGCGATGAACAAGGAGCTGACACTCATGTATAAGGAAGTGCCAAGCTATGTGGAATCAATCCACAAAAGGAAGTAAGCCCAAAGCTTCGCGGAAAGCTTCAAACTTCTCCCCAGGTAGAGCCTTCATAAAAAGGTCTGCAATGTTCTCCTACATGGGCACATATGCCACGCTGATCTTCCCAGCAGAGAACCTCTCCCTCACATAATGATAATGCACCTCAATGTGCTCAGTGCAAGCATGGAACAAAGGGTTCCTTGCAACGGCCAATGCACTCTAACTATCAGTGAAGAGGGTGGTGGCAGAAGACTGACCAACACCCAAATCAGCCATAAGACATTTGAGCAACACACACTCAACAGTCACTAAGAAAGCTCCCCTATACTCAGTCCCACAAGTAAAAGTGGCCAGAGTAGGCCGTTTCTTGATCAACCAAGATATACATGAGCTACCATGCATGAAGCAAAAGCCACTGGTGGACACACGCATGTCATAGTAACTAGCCCAATCACTATAAAAAAAAGCATGCAAATCTCGCGTTAGTGATCCCCCCTGGGGATAAAACAATCCAAGTAGCCGAGTATCACTCAAGTAGTGAAAGATGCACTTAACTACCTGCCAATGCTTGACACCTAGGCAATACATAAACCTACTCATCTGTGAGACAACAAACTGATTATCTGGCCAAGTAATGCATAAGTAAATCAAGCAACAAACAACTTGCTGATAGAGAACAACATCAAATGCATCTCCAACATCATGAAGAGTCAATGGTAAACATATCTCCATAGGAGTGGCAATAGGCTTACAGTCCTCAAGGCCAAAACAACACAATAATGTGTCAATATATTTCGTTGGACACAAAGCCATTCCACCATCAACTTGCATATACTGAATGCCCAAATAGTGATGCAAATGCCCCAAATCAGACATCTCAAATGAGGCATGCAAATTAGCCTTAAAATTAGCAATATGTGTGTCATGAGGACGAGTGAGCAGAATATGATCAACATACACCACAATGATCAGAAGCACATCATTAGCATGCTTTAAGATATAAGCAATTTGGATAGTTTTTGGTTGGGAAACTTAAGCGACCAAAATAGACTACCTATCTACATAGGTATGCTAAAAAAAAGGATTTATGTCTTTGACTCATATCTCATAGAATATATAAAGCTTTGAAGGCAATATTTGATATAAAGAAAGTACACAAGATAAGCTTTATAACGAGTGTTTAAAGCCAAGAAATGGTTACATATACACTGCGATATGAGCTTCACAACAGAGCTATGTACAAAATGACATGCGATTGGAAGGAGTCTATGGGAAGACAAAATGACAAAATGACTAGATCCGACTATTGGGAGCTCTTTCCTCTTTCTCTGCTTGTTTAGAATGTGATCCCACTCCACTTTTATAACCAAGGAGAATGTGAAGAAGTTTGTGGCTCCTTCTTAATTCACCACTTTCATTTGATTGCCCACTACATGCCACTTACTACAAGGCAGATATTGTATATTTTACTCATCATGAATTTTGACTAGACTTTTTTTTTTCTTTTTCTTTTTCTTATCTTTTACTTTATCTTTATATTTGGTAAATTTATCCAAGCATAGTTCATGTGAAAATGAGCCTGTACATTTATCTTCAACAGTTCTTTTATTCACATGAGCAAGTCTCTTATGCCACACTTCAAGTTCACTTAAGGTTTGAGACCCAAAAGTGAATAGAGCTATGTTCTTGGTTTCTACTACTTCAAAAGTAAAGAGCCTACCATGATCCTCACGTTTGGCTATCTTCTTGAAGCCTTGACATGGATCTTCCACAAAAGCTCCATGTTGGGTAGACCTAATTTGCAAGCCTTTTTTGACTATTTGGCTTACACTTATTAGGTTTCTAGTGATAGTGGGTGTTGAAGAATCACTCACAAATTTGACATACAGATAGACATAAAGACGAAGAAAGACAAAGAGAAGCAGAAACAAAGCATTCAAAAAATCAAGCCTTAGTGAAGGGACAAATTCACGACTATAATATAGTTCACAGAAACTTCCAAAATTACGAGTTTTTTGAATCTCGGATCTAAAGTCTATATAAGAGAGTTAGACGGAGAGTCTATGAGTGCAGATAAGAGTGATATAGAAGATGCCAGAGATTGCGTATGTAGAGATGAATAATAGAACCTGAATTGTCATGTATTCATTTGAGAGAGATGGTAAGGAATAACTACTCACATTAGGAGCATTTTCCATAGCTATGAGTAAAGTGAGGCCAAGCTATTTTTGTACACATCTTCTCTAATAGAAAACACATGTTCATGTGAAAGTTTGAGCGCATTCTTCGTATGTGAAGAAATCTGAGTAATTTCATGTTACTGTGAAAGTTAGTTAACAGTTACAATTTTCTTAGTAAATGTTTTTCGGTACATCTACAAGTTAGATCTCGCAAAATAGTGTAAAGTTTTTCATGAGAGATAGCTCATCTTAAAGCCAGTAGTCTCAACTATAAGTTGATCAAAAGACTTCTGTGAAACGGGACAAGTACACACAGTACTATGTCTGAAAGTAAAGGCATCCAGAACTGGTGAAGTTTTTCCTTACATTTCAGATAATGCTCATTCACTGAAGGAAGCTCAGGTATTACTTTCTTACTTCATTAACAATCATTTGAAGTAATTACAAACAGAATTGTAGTTGATTCCAATGACATTCCGGTAAGATTACGGTGCAATGACGGTGACAGTTCGATGAAGTTCCGGTGATATTCTGGTGAATTTAAAATACAGTTATAAAGTTTTCAGTTTCAGGTAGTTTGCTAAGCTACTGATGATTATAGAGGTGTTCTAATATTACTTTAGCTTAGTTCTTGTGGCGTGGTGAATTCCGCAATTGAGCTTTAGCTAGTTAAGCTCACTTGCCACGTCAACAAGAAGTACAAGAGCTCAACAGTTGATGATAAGCCGTTAGACATCAACAAGTAGTTAGAGCTCAACAAGTGGTATCATAGCAGAAAAGGTTCTAAAGAGCAGAAAGATCCTCAAGAGTAAACGAAAGTGAAGATACAAGAGAATTCGAAGACCTTTCACAAGAAAGGTGAAAGCTGAGATGATCAACAACAAATGGCGTCAAGAAAAGTTCCGAAGTAAGTCTCAAGGGTAAAGTTTTGTAAAAGGTAAAACTTTTTAACATTACACTCACCGGCAGTAACAGAAACAAGAAGATTATGGCAGATCATATCTCTATTGACAAATTGGACAGAGATAATTATCCCGCATGGGTAATGCGCATGGAAGCCTTACTTATGAGTAAGGACTAAATGATATATGTGACAGGAGAAGAGAAGAAGCCGACTACAGTCAATCAAAGAAAGAAGAGTTAGAAGCCTTGAAGCTGTGGCAGAAGAAAGATGCAACGGCAAGAGCTTATATCTTCAATACCATTACAGATCATCTACTACCACACATTAGAGGTCTGGAGAAAGTGGAAGACATATGGAGTGCATTGGAAGATCATTTCCAAAATATGAAGAAATCTAGGAAGGCTAGCTTATGGTCAGAGTTTACAACGTTCAAGAAAAAGCAAATTCAAAGCATTAGTGATAATGTCACTAAGATGAAAGACTTGGCAGACAGTCTTGGATCTATTGATGAAGATATCGAAGATCACAGGTTGATAGCACAAGTGCTTGCAAAACTGAGAGGAGATGAAAGGTGGAAACCTTTCGTACTCTCAACTGAACTTTCTTTAAATCATTTTGTACCAGATTTAAATCAGTTGCTTGGACTAATGTTAACGTTTGAGCAAGATTTGAAGACAGACGGAGAAAAAGGACATAGTTCAGCTATGTATGCAAAGAATAAGAAGAAAGGTGATAAAGGTAAAGAAAAAGATGAAGAGGACAAGGTAACGTAAGAAGTAAAAGTAGAGCTAAAGGAAGAGGTAATGAGACTAACAACAAGAAGACTTGTTGGATCTGTGGATTAAGCAATCATTTGGCTCATGATTGATGGCATAATTCTCAAGGATCAAGTCAAAAAGAATCAAAACTATGGTGGAAAAACAACCCGTGAGAGGATTACCAAATATGAAGAATCAACATATGATTCACAAGTGCAAAGCTTGTGAGATGGGAAAAACCCACAGGTTACCATTTCAGAAGAAAGTGTACAAACACGATGATGTGTTAGAACTCATACATACAGATGTATGGGGACCAACAAAAGAAGGATCTATCAGTGGCTCAAGGTATCACGTTCTTTTTATTGATGATGCAACAAGATGGATAACTCTTTATGTTTTGAAAGAGAAGTCAGAAGTATTTGAAGCTTTCAAGCATTTTCATGCATATGCTGAAATACTTACAGGACAGAAACTCAAAAGACTAAGGTCTGATGGAGGAGGAGAATATTTTTCTCAAGAATTCAATGATTATCTGTGGAATGCAGGTATCAAAAGAGAAATAACTTGCAGGTATACACTACAACAAAATGGAGTAGCAGAAGGAGAAACCAAACTCTAGTTGAGTTTGCAAGAGCAATGCTAAAGAAGAAGAATTGTCCAAATTATATTTGGGTTGAGGCTATAAATACAACAACATGTCTAGTAAATAGATCAAGTGTTGGTGGGGTAAGAAACCAACACTTGATCATTGTAAAGTGTTTGGATCAGTTGCTTATGCTTATGTACCATCACAACTGAGACATAAGCTTGAACAAAAAGTTGAAAAATACATGTTCATCGGATATGATGAAAAACAGATGGGTTACAGGTTATGGAGTCCTTTAACCAAACAGTTTATTGTTTCCAGAGATGTAACATTTGATGAAGGAAAGAGCTAGTATACAGATAAAGAGTATAGGGATGAAACAATTGAAGAAGAGATAAGAAGAAATGGAAAAGGAAAATCACATATGCAAGTGAATGAAGATGAAGATCATATGCAGGAAAGTACGTCCAGGATCGGATCAGGTATGAGAAACGAAGATGGACCAAGATTTGATGAAGATGTGTATTCAGATACACATGAAGAATATGAGCTAAGAAGGTCAAACAAAGTAAGGAAACAACCAACAAGGTATTCCTATGACACTTCTTATTTGACTCAGAGAAACTTCGCTTACTTAGTAAAGGAGGATGAAGAGCCTCAGAATTACAGTGAAGCAAAAGGTAAGGAAAAATGGGAAGAAGCAATGAAGGAGGAGATCAATGCTCTTGAAGAGAACAAGACTTGGAAACTTGTTTCGAAACCAAATGGTAAGAAAGTGATTGGAAATAAATGGGTTTACAAAGTTAAGAAACTTGCAGATGGAAGGATAGCCAGATACAAAGCTAGACTGGTGGTCAAAGGCTATGCTCAGACACATGGCATAGATTATGATGAGATGTTTAGTCTGGTGGCAAAGATGTCAACCATAAGGACAGTGATTGCTATAACAACATTAAAAGGATGGAAGTTAAGTCAATTGGATATAAAGAATGCATTTCTAAATGGATATATATCAGATGAAGTTTACATGGAACAACCTGAAGGGTTTGAAAGTTCTAGTTACCAAATCATGTTTGCAGATAAGAAGAGCTCTCTATGGATTAAAGCAAGCTCCAAGAGCTTGGAATTATAGACTTGTGAAGTATCTCAATGACCTTGGATACCAAAGCTCAAAGGTTGATGCAAGCCTACTCATTAAGAGAACAAATGAAGGTATGATCTACATTTGTATTTATGTAGATGACATAATAATCAGACGAACCTCATATGAAGGAATCAAGGAGGTAAAAAGATTACTTGAAAAAGAGTTCAAGATCAGTGATCTAGAAAAGTTATCATACTTTCTTGGAATGGAAGTCACATATACAAGTCATGGTGTATATGTTTTGCAAGAAAGGTATCCCCTAAACTTACTAAAGAAGTTTAACATGGAGAATTGCAAAGAAGCTTCAACACCGCTTGAAGTAAATCATAAACTCAGCAAATATGGTGGTGTAGAGTTTAAAGATATGAGGAAGTATCAGTCCTTAGTGGGAAGCCTAATTTATGCTACACTAACAAGACCTAATCTCAGTTATGCAGTGGGAGTTCTTTCACAATTCATGCATTGTTCGAAGGATCAACATTGGGTTGCAGGACAAAGAGTTCTTAGATATATCAAAAGAACTATAAAAGAAGGATTATATTATCCTTTTACGTCAGATATAAAGCTGAGAGCATACAGTGACTCAAACTGGGCAGGAAGTCAAGATGACAGACGGTCAACACATGGGTATATGATATACCTAGGAGATAAGCTTGTCAGTTGGTGTTCAAAGAAGCAGCATACGGTGGCTTTATCGTCAACTGAAGCTGAATATAAAGGACTTGCAGAAGCAGCTAAAGAAGTGATATGGATGCAGACCTTGCTCAAAAGTTTGGGTATTGATCAAGGTACACCTATCATACACGGAGATAATATGAGCTCGTGTATCTTGCAGCAAATCCGGTATTTCATGCAAGAACAAAGCACATTGAGATTCAATATCATTTCCCGAGGGAAAAGGTAATGGAAAAAGAGATTGAAATAGTATACACATCTACAAAAGATCAGATAGCAGATATTCTGACAAAGAGCTTAGATGGAGTAAAGACAAGCAGATTCAAAGAAATGGCAGGAATAAAAGAAAGAAAAGAATATATGAAAGATCAGAGAATGCAAATTAGTGATTGAGGGGAAGATGTTGAAGAATCACTCACAAATTTGACATAGAGACAGACATAAAGACAAAGAAAGACAAAGAGAAGCAAAAACAAAGCATTTAGAAAATCAAGCCTTAGTGAAAGGACAAATTCACGACTGTAATATAGTTCACAGAAACTTCCAGCATTACGAGTTTTTTGACTCTCGGATCAAAAGTGTATATAAGAGAGTTAGACGGAGATTCTATGAGTGCAGATAAGAGTGATATAGAAGACGCCAGAGATTGCGTATGTAGAGATGAATAATAGAACCTGAACTGTCGGGTATTCATCTAAGAGAGATGGTACGGAATAACTACTCAGAGTAGGAGAGTTTTCCATAGCTATGAGCAAAGTGAGGCCAAGCTATTTTTGTACACATCTTCTTTAATAGAAAACACATGTTCATGTGAAAGTTTGAGCGCATTCTTTCTATGTGAAGAAATCTGAGTAATTTCATGTTACTGTGAAAGTTAGTTAACAATCACAGTTTTCTCAGTAAATGTTTTTCGGTACATCTACAAGTTACATCTCGCAAAATAGTGTAAAGTTTTTCATGAGAGATAGCTCATCTTAAAGCCAGTAGACTCAACTATAAGTTGATCAAAAGACTTCTGTGAAACGGGACAAGTACGCACAGTACTATGTCTGAAAGTAAAGGCATCAAGAACTGGTGAAGTTTTTCCTTAAACTTCAGATAGTGCTCATTCACTGAAGGAAGCTCAGGTATTACTTCCTTACTTCATTAACAATCATTCTAAGTAATTACAAACAAAATTGCAGTTGATTCTGGTGACATTCCGGTAAGATTATGGTGCAATTACAGTGATAGTCCGGTAACAGTCCGATGAAGTTCCGGTGATATTCCGGTGAATTTAAAACACAGTTACAAAGTTTTCAGTTTCAGGAAGTATGCTAAGCTACTGATGATTATAGAGGTGTTCTAATATTACTTTAGCTTAGTTCTTGTGGCGTGGTGAATTCCGTAGTTGAGCTTTAGCTAGTTAAGCTCACTCTCGGCATCAACAAGAAGTACAAGAGCTCAACAATTGATGATCATAAGCTGTTAGACATCAACAAGTAGTTAGAGCTCAACAGTGGGTACATAGAGAACCTTACTCAGAATGTTTGTCCTGCCATTGGAAGCTTTGACATTACCAATCTTCCCCACATTGTGCTTTGTGTCATCCCCTGTTTGTACTTCATGTCTATGCTTTGGACTTTCCAAATCTGATAGAAGAGCAATGTTGCCTGCAACATGATTTGAACATCTTGAATCTATGTAGAACAAATGATCATCTTCTTTACCTTCTTTGTGGCTTAGATTCATAAGATCGCACATGGCATAAGGTTGAACATTCTGATCTTTGGCTTTGTCATGCTTTGGTCCTTTTTTCTTCCCTTTTCTCTTGCTCTTGCTTACAAAGTTGGCTTGGGAAGTCTCCTCTTCATCTTCTTCCTTCTTCTTGCCTTTCTGCTTCTTATCCTTCTTATCTACAGCCAACCGGCACAAGACCAACCCTTGAGCTTATGGAGATTCAAATAGAACTTATAGCCATGCAATAAGTGAAGCTCAAGGTTTTTACAATGGTAAAAGATCCATGAAAAATCGTTTTGAAAAATACAATAAGTGAGCATAGGAAAAAGAACTCTCCAAGGGGAATTCTTTTGACATAATCCAAGTGATAGCTTTTGATGTCGATCAAACCCACCTCAAGCATAAGCTTGATGTTCCAATAGATTGCACCCAAAAAAATGTTCTATTTGTCTCCTTGCATATTCATGTCTCTATGTATTTTCCGTATCCATAACCTCTGTATGCACGTGAGTTAAGATTTTGATAATAGTGGTATTAGTGCCTTGCATGCATCACTATGGAGGGTGTTGGCAAAGATGGATGGACACTCCAAGAAATGAGTAGGTATTGCTAATCCCTGCTTTGTACTAGCCCTATTTGACTTCAGAGTTGTGTTGTAGGCCCTTGTAGCTTTCCAATGACACTAATTAAGTGCCTATGTACTTTGGAAATGATTCAAGTAATGTTTGATATAAAACCGACTACTTCGAACTTCAAAGATTAATGAAAACCTTCTATTTTTGTTCACACACCTGCTGCTTGTTAAGCTCAGTGCTTCCACTATAGTAGGAATTATAAAACTTCCTTTTGGAGATATCATATTAGCTTAATAAGCTAATTATTCCAAGTGGAATCACTTAAAATGATTGACTATACACAGTAATTCGACACGCTTTTGTCCAAATCCACTGAATAGATTATCTTCAATGTTTGTCAGCATGTAGAGGACTTAGAGCTGATTCCAATGAGCTATAGACTATTGAAAATAGTGGAGTACTAACTACGATATGAGCAATACAAAATGACTGTTCTGAGAGACAATAACACAGAGATCAACAGATATAATGAATGATCTATTGTATTATGAAACAATGTTGTATATGCTCATTGGCATGATAATCAATGCCCAATGATAGATAGAGGTGTAGGCTATGATGTGAGCCTCACTCTCTTACAATATGATCGGCTAATGTCTCAGAATTGGAGTGATCTATCTCGTGAGTTTTACATTCATCTTTTATAGATGATTCATTCAAAATTTGAATTTTGAATTCAACTTTGGCTTTCACAAAAAAAGGTGATCCCCTAATCTAGGCGATATTCTCTCCAAATGAAGTTGTAGCTTTTCCATCTAACAAACTCCATGAGTTCAGTGGTAGCTACAAATATTCCTCTAAGTCAAATAGACTTTTACAAATGGTAAAAGATAGAATCCATAGCAATAGTTCACATGGGACTTCAAACATTCCACATAGGATCTTTTCTTGCCTTGCCAAGTGTGTCGGCTTGGCACTTGCACCAATATCTCCCCCTCAAGCCAAACATCTTGGCTTGGTCTTCTTCTTCACTTCTCTTGAATGTCCCGCGATCCAATCATAGCTTTAACCCTGCAAATTTTAGTACCATCAAGTGCTTTGGTCAATAAGTCTACACATTGCATATTGGTTGATACATATGCCAACTGAATTTCCTTGCTCAATAGCTTCTCTCTCACATAATGATAGTGGACCTCTATATGATTGGCGCTAGCATGATATATAGGATTTGTTGCAAGATGTAATGAGCTTGTATTATCTCGAAAAAGCATTGGAGATATTATATGCAATCCTAAATCTATATATAGCAATCTAATCCATATGGCCTCTAGGTAGCATTGGCCAATCCTCTATATTCTGCCTCTGTTGAAGATAAAGCAACAGTAGGTTGCTTCTTGAAAGACCATGATATAGGCTTGTCACCTGCAAAAGATAGATATCCTAAGGTACTCCTTCTATCATCTTTGCAACCTGCCCAATTTGCATCTGAGTATATTTTGATATCCAAATCTGAAGTATAAGGAAAATATAAACCTTGATTTTGAGTGCCCTTAAGGTACTTCAAAATCCTCTTGGCAGCTTCCAATTGAGGTGCCCTAGGTTTGTGCATAAATTGGCTTAAGACACTTACTCCATAAGCAATATCAATCCTTGTCAATGTAGCATAGTTTAGGCTTCCCACTATACTTTGGTTTCTTGCAATATTTTCAAGCACATCACCTTCATGAGCACTTAACTTTTGGTTTACCTCCATTGGAGTGCTTGCTACCTTGGCATCCTGCAAATGAAACTTCTTTAACATGTCCTGTATATACTTTCTCTGAGTAATATAGATTCCAGAGTCAGTATAGACCAGCTCACCTAAGAAAATACTTTAGACATCCAAGGTCACTGATTTTGAAATCCTGCACCATTTGATTCTTAATATGCTTGATGCCATTAGCATCATTACCTGTAAGTATGATATCATCCAAATACACACATAGATATATCACCTCCGAACTATTTCTCTTAACAAATAGAGAAGTATCTGCTTTACTCATGATGAATCCTTGATCCTAAAGATATGTAGCCAACCTATGGTTCCATGCCCTAGGTGCCTGCTTCAATCCATAAAGAGCTTTGTTCAGTTTACACACATATGTTACCTTGTTTGGGTCCTCATAGCCAGGAGGTTGAGACATATACACCTCCTCTGAAATCCAACCATTAAAGAATGCATTTTTTACATCCAATTGGTACATGTTCCAATTCTTTGATGCAGCCATACTTATCAATACCCTGATGGGTGGCATTTTGGTCACAAGTGAGAAGGTTTCTTCATAATAAACTCCTTGGGTTTGTGCAAAACCCTTCGCCACAAGTCTAACTTTGTACCTGCTTATTGATCCATCATAATTTCTCTTGATCTTGTAGATCCACCTAGAACCAATTACCTTCATAGATTCCCTCTTTGGCACTAGCTCCCATGTATCATTCTCCTTGAGTGCTTCAATCTCCTCATCCATAGCTTCCTTCCATTCTGCCTTGGTCTTTGCCTCTTCATATGATGATGGCTCTTCAAATGACAAGTCTTTTGCAAGATAAACAGAGTGCTTAATAACTAAAGAAGTGTCATACCTATATCTGATTGGCTTCTTACTTTCCCTTTGTGATCTTTTGATTGCTTGGTTGGATGATTCAGGTATATCCTCCAACTTCTTCATCCTGACTTTGCCTTTGGACTTCCATGCCTTGAATTCCTCTAGGTTGATGATGTCTTCATCATCTGATTTGATGTCTTCAATTTGGTTTGGCTTCTCCTTGGTGAGGCTTGGAAATTCCTCTTCCAGGTCATAAGGTAGCTTTACTTTCCTGCATTCACTTTCAAACGAAGAATCATTTTCATCAAAGAGAACATCTCTACTGATCATAAATCCCTTGTTGGAAGGTTGTAGAACCTGTATCCATTCTGATTCAAGTCATATCCTATGAAGATGCACTTCTCTGCCTTAGGGTCTACCTTACCTCTGATTTGAGAAGGGATATGCACATAAGCAACACATCCAAAAATCCTACAATGATCAAGTGAAGGTCTTCTACAATGCCATGCTTCATTTGGGGTCATCCCATCAAGAGATTTTGATGGAAACCTGTTAACAAGATAAGTGGCAATAGATACACTCTCTACCCATAAGTAATTAGGTAATTTCTTCTCATTCAACATTGATCTAGCTGTTTCAACAATTAGTCTATTTCTCCTCTTTGCCACCCCATTTTGCTCAAGGGTATACCTTGTGATAATATCTCTTTTGATTCCTCTATCCTGCAAGAATGTATCAAAATCATTTGAGAAATACTCACCTCCTTCATCTGTTCTTAGTCTCTTTAGGCTTCTTCCTGTTTGATTTTCAACAAGTACAAGATACTTCTTAAAGCAACTGAATACTTCATCTTTGTGCTTCATAAAGTATAAGATAGTCCACCTACTGAAATCATCAATGAAAGATACATAATACCTTGATCCAAAAATTTAGGAATCCTTGCTTGGTTCCCATACATCTATATGGACAAGCTCTAGGTAATCCTCATGCATGTAGGCTTTTTTTGAGAAGGGTGACCTGTGAGATTTTCCAAACTGACAAGAACCACATTTATAGATCATGTGTTGCTTGGATACGTTAGGTATTCAAAGCACACATTGATCTCTACATATTTTCTTTAAAGTTCTCTCACCAATATGCCCTAATCTCTTGTGCCAAATTTCAAGCTCTAACAATGTTTGATCTTTGTAGCAATAAAGTGTACTATTCCTTGTATCTTCAAGTTCAAAAGTAAATAATCTACCTGTCTTTTCTCCTTTGGCAATTCTCTTGAATCCATGTTGGGGATCCTCCACAAATGCTCCATATTTGTTGAACCTGACCTAGAAACCCTTTTCCACAATCTCTCCAACACTCATCAAGTTCTTGGTAATTGTAGGTATATATAAAACCCTGCTCAATAGATTTCTATTTCCATCGAACGTTTTAACATTTCCTATTTTGATCACTGAGTGCTTGGTGTCATACCTGTTTGTACTTGATGTTTACCCTTAGGCTCCTCAAGATCAGAGAGAAGAGCTACATTGCTTGCCACATGGTTTGAGCATCCTGAGTCAATGTAGAAGCGATTATCATCATTTATACCTAGTTTTGAAGTCATATTCATAATCAGAAGAGAATCCTCTTGCTCCTCTATATAGTTGTTGTTGTCTTTCCTTGATTTGTAGCCTCCTTGGTAGTTGTTATTGTAGTTGTTTTTGTAGTTGTTTTTGTAGTTGTTATTGTAGCCTTGATGATGGTTGAATCTTCCTCTTGATTGTCTATGTCCACCTCTTTGAAAACCTCTATCTCCCTAGTTCTTGAAGTTCTTGTAACACTCATCTGTAGTATGATTTGACAAACCACAAATATTACATGGTGAGGGGTTGTAAGATCTCCCCCTACCTTGCTGACCTCCTCTGCCCCTACCTCTTGAGTTTCTCCCTCTCCCTGCAAAGTTGGCTTGAGAGGTTGTACCTTCATCCTAAATCTTCTTGCTTTCCACTTTTTCTTTAGACTTTCCTTTATTTTTGTACAGGGCAGAAGAGTTATTACTGTCAGGGGAGCACTAGATTGTGCTCTCTAACTACAGTAGACAAGATTTCCGAATTACACTTATGATTACAAGAACACCCATGTAGGGAAAATAATACAAGAAGATGTAACCGATACAAGACATCCCACAACCTGGGACCAATAGGTATAGAAAACTGGATTAGAGATGATACAGGAGATCCCACAACCCAGGATCGTAAATATGAGACACGATATCTAGATTACGAGAACTCCCTTCTGGGAGATGAACTAGATACAAGAAAGAAGTGGATAAGATCTCGTACTACGAGATTACAAGGGGACAAGACAGGATGTCCAAGAACTAGACTAAACAAGACTGGAACAAAGAACAAGATAAGAACTAGAACTGGAACTTGGAGAGTACTTACTTGGTGGTCACAACTCCTTGAACTCCCAAGACTGGTATTGGCAAGACTGAGTATGAATGTGGCCAAACCCTCCTTATATAGCTTTTCAAGGGTGGTTACGAGCTGATGATGTCATCGATGATATCATCAATTGGAAACAAGACCTCTGGGTGTCAAAATTCAATAAATAGGCAGTCGATCTTGGGGTTTCGGCACATTCCGGACGCAATGTTAGCATTAGTTTATCAAAAATCTTAACAAAACATGAGATATAAGAAATTGACATGGAATCTAAGGTTTAAGATGGTCTTCTTTGTGTCCATGACATCACCTCCCCCTCAAGCGAGGAGTTCCACGAGGAGTGGCCATGTTCTCTAGCTTGGGTTTCATTGGATTCTTCCTATGTAATTCACAAACCTTGATTTTTGCTCTTAAAAGATTTTCTATAAGTTCCACAGTACGATCACTGGTGTCATATGCTTTGCAATGAATAAGGCATCCCAATCTTCCTCGAGAGATTCTTGAATCTAAGACATGAACAACCTTGAATTCTTCATGATTCTTAATCTTGAAAGATGGTCAAGGATTGGGTATCGCTTGAGCTTCCTTGGGTTCTTCATGCGATAGATCTTTTGAGCTTCTAGTGGAATGTTGTGTTTCCAAGATATTTGATGGAGAGCGTTGAGTAAGAACACCTCCTTGATTGAACTTGAACTCCTCCTTGTCCTTTATCTTCTTGATATCTTCATAATATGTATACTGCATATCACTTGTAATGAATTTTTGGGCTTCAAAGATTCTTGAGGAATACTGCCTTCATTATTCAAAACTTCTAGCTCTTGGACTTGGCTTTCTTTTAACAACTGATTCTCACACTGAATTGCTTGATCGAGAACATCCTCCAACGTATTTGCTTCAGGCATGGAGAGCAATAGATATTTGACTTCAGGATTGAGGCCACTTCGAAATTGATTAACCATGTAGTCTTCTTGATATCTAGTTCCATTAAACAACATCTTCATATTCATGGCATAGCTTGAAACTGATCGATCTTCTTGTTGTAGCAACCTTTTCATCTCTTGGACGTGTTCGATCATGTCCTTTATGGTAGATTGGATCTCCTTGCATAGGGAATATAGGGAATACATGGTGCCTAGTCTTGATGAAGGTAGTCTTGCCAAAATGTCAGGGGAGCACTAGATTGTGCTCTCTGACTACAGTAGACAAGATTTCGGAAATACACTTATGATTACAAGAACACCCACGAAGGGGAAATGATACAAGAATACGTGACTGATACAAGATGTCCCACAAGCCGGGACTGATAGGTATGAATAACTCGGCTAGAGATGATACAAGAGATCCCACAACCAGGGATCGTAAGTATGAAACAAGATCTCTAGATTACAAGAACTCCCTTTCAGGAGATGAACTAGATACAAGAAAGAACTCGACAAGATCTCGTACTACAAGATTACAAGAGGACAAGACAAGATGTCCAGGATACAAGACTAGACATGACTGGAACAAGGAACAAGACGAGAACAGGACTGGAACTTGGAGAGTACTTACTTAGTGGTCACGACTCCTTGAGCTCCCAAGACTGGTATTGGCAAGACTAATTATGAATGTGGCCAACCCCTCCTTATATAGGTTTTCAAGGGCCGTTCCCAAGGGCGGTTGCGACTTGATGATTTCATCATGATGTCATCGACTCGAAGCATGGCCTTTGGATGTCAGAATCAAGCAAGAAGACAGTTGATCTTAGGGTTTTGGCACGTTCCGAATGCAATACCTATTGGTCCCGGGTTGTGGGACGTCTTGTATCAGTTACATCTTCTTGTATGATTTTCCCTACATGGGTGTTCTTGTAATCATAAGTGTATTTCAGAAATCTGGTCTACTGTAGTGAGAGAGGACAATCTAGTGCTCCCCTGACAATTACCTCTTGATGAATCTCCATTTTTGTTGAGCTTGGCTTCATGGGTAAAGAGTTGCCCCATGAGTGTGGTAAGATCTAGAATCTGCATGTCCATGTACAAGTCCATGGTAGTTGTGAAGCTCTCCCATTTGTCATCTGCTTTAATGCCATTGATTACTTGTCTCACAATCTGCTCCTCTTCAATCTCTTCTCTTATGCTTGCCAATTGGTCAGCTACATCCTTGACTTTGGTCACATACTGAGAGATGCCTTGCTTGGGTTGCTTTCTTTGAGTGGTAAACTCAATCCACAATTGGTTCTTCCTAGCCCTTATGTTGGAAGAAAAATATGAAGACAATGTTTCCCAAGTTTCTTGGGATGTCTTACAGTTCCTAATGTGTGGAAGAAGAAAATCAAAGATTGAGTTAAGTAAGTATGACCTTGCGAATGCATGTTGTGCACACCATGAATTGAGTCTTTCATGCTCCTCTCTTGTAGGTTGTCCTTTGCTTCTGAAAATGGGCATCTCCTCATCTACTGAGATGTATCCATAGAGACTCCTTCCTTGCAAGTATGTCTTCATCATCAAGGACCATGCTTGATAGTTATTCGTGTCCAATTTATCAATGAAAGAAGGACTGGATACTCCAAGAAATGAGTAGGTACTGCTAATCCCTGCTTTGCACCATCCCTATTTAACTTGAGAGTTGTGTTGTAGGCCCTCTTAGCTTTTGAATGACACTAAATAAGTGCCTATCTACTTTGGAAATGATGCAAATAATGTTTGATATAAAACAGATTACTTCCAACTTCAAAGATCAATGAAAGCCTTCTATTTTTGTTCACACACCTGTCATTGGCATGATAATCAATGCCCAATGATAGATAGAGGTGTAGCCTATGATGTGAGTCTCACTCTCTTACAATATGATCAGCTAATGTCTCAGAATTGGAGTGATCTATCTCGCGAGTTTAACATTCATCTTTTATAGATGATTCGTTCAAAAATTGAATTTTGAATTCAACTTTGGCTTTCACAAAAAAAGTTGATCCCCTAATCTAGGAGATATTCTCTCCAAATGAAGTCATAGCTTTTCCATTTAACAAACTCCACGAGTTTAATGGTAGCTACAAATATTCATCTACGTCAAATAGACTTTTGCAAATGGTAAAAGATAGAATCCCTAACAATGGTTCACATGGGACTTCAAACATTCCAAAAAGGATCTTTTCTTGCCTTACTAAGTGTGTAGGCTTGACACTTGCACCAACAGAGGGGTCTATTTCTGTTTGTTTTGGCATTTGATCTCTATTTCACTCTTCTGTGTTTGTGATCCGATTTCGGTTCTAGTTCTGATTCCAATTCCATTTTTGTTTTTGTTTTTTATTCTGATTTCGGTTCCTATTTCTGTTTTTGCTCCAGTTCCAGAACTAGAACCTACATTTACACCTACGTTTACTCCAAGGCATTGACTAAGGCATAGAATGTAGGCATAACTTAAGGCATAACTACGGCATTACTTTGGCATCTTTGGCACCCAAGGCTTCCTTGGCGATCGTTGGTAGCTATTGGCTATGCACGAACCAATTTTAATTTATGAGTGGCAATATGGAGTTTTATATTCACCAAGGTGGGAGGATTTGAACCCACAACCTCACTCTCACAAGGGAAGTGCTTTACCACTACAGTATCTCTTTATGACGTGGCACATCTTAGGGTACATTTCATCAAGGTACATCCATACAGGGTACATCCTATTAGGGTACATCGTGCTAGGGTACACCCTACAAGGGTACATCCACATAGGGAAGCACTAGATTGAGGATCCAAGATACTTGCATGGGTGAGAACTACGTCCAAGAGACTGAGGTTGAGAGCAAGGAAAGCTCGTAGGCAAGTGGCCAAGAACCTTCCTTTTACATTTTGATTCAAGCAATCTCAAAAATTATTTTCACATATCTAGCAAGAGGATGCTTTTCTCTATTTACTCATAGACCTTAAGAACACCATGGAGGAGCATCTAGCAGCAACTAGGGCTCCTGCGCCATGAACTTTGAGGTTCTCAAAACGAGATCCGACAATGCAATGAAGTACTCTAGAAGATGCAATCTGATGAAGAAAACCTTACGAGGTTGGTAAAAGCTATTGTATCTGCCCAATCAGATGGCACACATTCCAAGGTTGGTGTTAAAAATTATCAGTTTCTATGGTTTGACGGCCATCAGGATGGCCCTTTAGATCTTTCATGGTTGTCACAATTTGACAATTTTTATATTGATGAAACATATACTGAAAGTGAAAAAGCCAAATTTGCCACTTACTATTTAGTAGGAAAAGATAAGCTCTGGTGGAATGTCATACACCATAGTATAGATCGTCGAACAACATGGAAGGCTTTCCAATATAAAGTGAAGGATTCTTTTCTTCCTCCTCAATATCATCTACATGTTTGACGTACATGGACAACCTTTACATGGAAGGAGGGTGACCCAATCACTACCTACATGGAGTGGTTCTGGAAAAATTTACTATTAGTTAGAATGCTCAAAGATGTATGGGAGGATAGCTTGTAACAGAAATACAAAGATGGTTTGGAAGTGGGAATCCAAACTAAGCTTCACACCCTACGACCTACAACTCTCAATGAGGCTATCTCTTTTGCCTATGATGCAGAGAAGGAATTCCAGTCCATAACCAAGTCCATTCATCTACAAGAACCACGTCAACGAACACTTTTTGTTAAACCAACGTTTCCTATGAAGCGTAATTTTAATTCCCCATCTTACTCTAGTTTTCCTCGTCCTACATAATCCAATTACTCAACTCCACCTACTCCTTCATCTCTCCAATCTAATAGACCACTTGCCCTTCAAAATTTAGTGGTGGATGCCCAACAGAAGTGACCACATATCATCTACTAGAATTGTGGTAAAACTGGACATACAAAGATAAAGTGCCAATTGCGACCTCTTCACATGAAACCAGTTGCAGCTCAATTGCATAATGTGGAGACCTGTAATGAAGAAATTCCTCATGTTTGGATAGAGGAAGCATTGGAGAAGGACTTAAGTAACGTGGGTAACAATATCTCAACTCATTCCATACTTTGCATGCAGGGTAGTATTAATAAGAAGCTAGTTAATATTTTACATGAAGATGGTAGTTCACATGATTTCATTTCACATTTATTAGTACAAGAAATTAAATTAAAAATAGTTACTTCCTTGTATAAAGTGAAAGCTACATTTCAAGGTAGTCATTATAATGTAACATGAGAAGTGCAAGATGTTATGATTAGCATGGGCCCATATGTAGATGCACGAACATTTTTAATTGCACCTTTGCAATCTTACAATGTTATACTCGGTATGCCTTTTCTTCATTATTATACCCCACACATTGTCTACCATACACATACCCTTAACTTTGAATTTAAAGGTCAAATCATTACTTTGTCTACGTGGCATGATTTCGAGCCATTTCCATTGATTAGTCATACTCAAGTGAAATGTGTCTTTAGGAAAGGATTCAATTCATGCAATGTTTTGTCAATTTCATAAATGATTATACCCATACGCTTCTCGATGCACATAAATCTTTCATAACTACTTATAAGTATTGTTTTATGTCTAATTATCCCTCTGAACTACCACCATCTCGAGGATCCTTTCACCATAGCATAGACTTAGTCTCAGGTACTTCTCCTCCTCATAAAGCACCTTATAGACATGGCCTACTACACCAAAAGGAAATAGAAAACCAAGTAAAAGAACTACCATAGAAAGGACTTATAAGGCCTAGTTCTTCCCCATATGGAGGACCTATTCTCTAAGTAGAGAAGAAGAATAAAACTTACTGAATGTGCATTCATTATAGAGCCCTTAACAAGATCACAAAAAAAAACAGATATCCTATTCCTCAAATAGATGATCTTTTAGATAAATTAAGAGGAGCTCATGTCTTTAGTAAGATTGATCTAAAATTGGGCTACCATCAGATTTGTATGACACGAAGTGATATTTTTAAGATTGCATTTAGAACTCAAACCGGCCATTATGAATTTACGGTAATGCCCTTTGGACTTACTAATATTTAACAATAAGAATGATAGTGAGTAGGAAAAACATCTTAAAACAATTTTTCATTCGATACGAGAGAACACACTTCATGCTAATCCTAAAAAGAGTTACTTCTTTCAACGTATGCTAAACCTAAAAAGAGTTACTTCTTTTAACGTAAGCTAAAATATCTAGGACATATTATTTCAAGTGAAGGCGTGCATGTGGAACCAAAAAAGATTAAAGTGATAGTAGAAAGGCCTACACCACAATCAGTCAATGATGCTCATTCTTTTCTTGGTTTGGCTAGTTTGTATAGGAAGTTTGTTCAAATTTTTTCTTATTTAGCATTACCTCTTACCTTGTTATTGAAAAATAAAACAAATTTTGCATGGGGACTTACCCAACAACAATGCTTTGGAAAACACAAACATGCACTTTCACATGCACCTGTTTTATAGTTACCTGATTTTTCACAATCCTTTCATATTGTTACTAATGCTAGTGGTTTAGGAATAGGTGTTGCGTTTAATGCAAAATGATCATCCTATTGCATTTGAGATTAAGAATCTTAAGCCATCAGAAAAGAATTATAGTACATATGAGAAAGAATTGTTAGCGGTGTCAGGGAGCGAAGGAAGGTCTGAGGAAGGGAGGGCAGCATGGGGTTGGATCAGGCTCCACTGGGTGCATCATCCCCCTCGTCTGGCGAGCGGAAACTCCCCACTAGGTGTCTCATCCCTGGTATGGTGGTCATCATCTACAACGTGGGCCTGCATCCTCGGAAGAGAAATACAAGGGAAAGCTCCCACGTTGTCGTCGTGATCAAAGTTAATTCTTGGAAATCCATTAAGGGATACTAAATCAAAGCACCATCGAAGAGATCAAATGATGATGAGAGACTCAATGAGCTCTTACAGCTGTAAAGATTCTTGATGATTTTCATGCATAAAAGGGGTTCTTATCACATAGTGTTGCTTGAGAAACTCTACTTGCATTTGTGTGCCATGTCAACCTACTTTAATTTGTGCATCTTAAGTTTTGTGTGCACAACCATGCTTATGTGTGTGCATGCATTTAGGATTGATGCGTGTATTTGTGCGAATGAATACATGCATTGTTAGATGTATGATGTAGCTATGTGCACATTGTTGGTGTAAATTGCAAGCCTACAAATTTGGCTCAAAGGATGCATTAAAAGTCTACACATATATGAAGAAGCATAGGAACATATGCTAGTGGTTAATTAGCACTTTACCTCATTGTAAAAGTCAAATTGACTTAGAATCTTTTGTAATCACCTACCAAAGTGAGTCATGGAAAATTAGTTCAATTGATTGAAGGAATATCTCCAAGCATTTAGGAGCTTGATCATAGGGAGCCAAAATTTGAATTTGAATTCAAATCTTTGCTCATTACATATAAAAAGTGCACATGAAAAGTCGTGGGTAGGAGAGATCATTCCCGAGCCTCATTCTACTAATTTTGAGTGTGTGTGAGGACTATGCTATAGCCTACACCTCTCTACACCATTAGGCAATGTTGTTCATGCCAATGGGATTGTATACAAGTGTTAATGAATAGATACATTTACATCATTCATCTCTGAGTTCTCTGTTAGTCTACTCAAAAGTCTGTCAACTTGTCAAGGGCATATCTCGGTCGATTCTTCACCAAATTCAGTGATTCAAAGCTTGTTTGATTCCGCTCAAAGTCATCTACATGCTGTCAAAGTTTAAAGTAATTCTATGCAGCCATTTCAGAGAAATCCTCGTCGAGGTGAACTCTGGTCATTTTCTGCTACAGTCCTAAAAAGTCGGGCGTATAGCTAAACTTGCTAAATTGATTTCTCTTAGCATAGTTTATCTTTTTACATCATTCCACTGCAAATGGTAGCTTACTAAGCTAATTAAATACCCCTAGAAGGAATTGTATCAATTTCTACTGTGCTGGTCACACTGAGTAAAACATCCAGGAGGTATCAAGACATAAATAGAAGGTTTTCTTGAGTTTGTGAACTTCAAAGTTATCTGTTTTGGTTCAATCATTACACACATCACTTCCAAAGTACATAGGATATTTTTTGGTGTTATTGGAAAGCTAAGAAGTTCTACTTGTCAACTCTGAAGCAAAAGAGGGCTGGTACAAAGCAGGTTTAGCAGTACCTACTCAGTCTCTTGGAGCATCCATCCATCTTCCCAACAGTGGTATCAGAGCAATAGAGGTAAAATGGGAGATGGTTTTCCTTCATTTATTGATAAATTGGACAAGAACAACTATCAAGCTTGGTCTCTAAGGATGAAGACCTACCTACAAGGAAGGAGTCTCTATGGATACATCTCAGGAGATGAGGAATTGCCCTCATTCAAAGCAAGAGGATTGCCAACCAAGGAAGAACAAGAAAAACGCAACACATGGTGTGCTAAGGATGCATTGGCAAGGTCATATTTACTCAACTCTATCTCTGACTTTCTTTTTCCACATATAAAAAATTGTAAGACATCCCAAGAAACTTGGGAAACCTTTTCATCATACTTTTCCTCCAATACAAGAGCTAAGAAAAATCAGTTGTGGATTGAATTCACAACACTAAGGAAGCAACCTAAGCAAGCTGTTTCAGAATTTGTGACCAAGATCAAAGATGTTGCAGATCAGTTAGCAAGCATAGGAGAAGAGATTGAAGAAGAAAAAATTGTAAGGCAAGTGATCAATGGAATCAAGGCTGATGACAAATGGGAAAGCTTCACCACTGCAATGGATCTCTACATGGACATGCACACTCCAGACCTTACAACTCTCATGGGACAACTATTTACACATGAAGCAAAGCTCACAAAAAATGGAGATACATCCAAAGGTAATAACTCTTCTGCCCTATACACTGATAAGAAGTCTAAGGATAAAGGCAAGAGCAGAAAAATGGAAGATGAAGGCTGTACCTCCCAAGCTAACTATGCAGGGAGAGGTAGATCTTCAAGAGGAAGGGGCAGAGGAGGTAAGCAAGGTAGGGGGAGACCCTATAACTCATCACCATGCAACATTTGTGGTTTATCAAACCATACTACAGATGAGTGTTTCCGGAATTACAAAAATCAGAGAGGAAGAGGCTACCAAAGAGGTGGATACTCACAGTCAAGAGGAAGGTTCAACCATCACCAAGGCCACAACAACAATTACAACAACAATTACAATGGCAACTACCAAGGAGGATTCAAAACCAGAAAGGACTACAACAACTACACAGAGGAGCAGGATGACTCTCTTCTGATCATGAACATGACTTCAAAGTCAGGTACAAATGATGACCACTTATTCTACATTGACTCAGGGTGCTCAAATCATGTGGCTAGCAATGTGGCACTACTCTCTGATCTTGAGGAACCCAAAGGTAAACATCAAGTCCAAACAGGTGATGATACAAAGCATTCAGTAGTTAAAGTTGGAAATGTTAAGACTTGTGATGGTAATCAAAATTTGTTGAGCAGGGTACTCTATGTACCAACCATTACCAAAAATTTGATGAGTGTTGGTCAGATTGTGGAGAAAGGTTTGCAGGTCAGATTCAATCAATATGCAGCATATGTGGAGGACCCAAGACATGGGTTCAAGCGGATTGCTAAAGGAGAAAAATCAGGTAGACTTTTCACTTTTGAGTTGGAAGATACAAAGAATATTGCACTATACAGTTATAAAGATCAAACACTTTCAGAGCTTGAGATTTGGCACAAAAGATTAGGGCACATAGGAGAAAGAACCTTGAAGCAAATGTGCAGGGACCAATGTGTACTTGGGATATCTAATGTATCCAAACAACATATGATTTACAAGTGTGGTGCTTGTCAATTTGGTAAGTCTCACAGGTTACGCTTCTCCAAGAAAGGATATATGCATGAAGACTACCTAGAGCTTATACACACAGATGTTTGGGGACCTAGCAAAGACCCCTGAAGGTACTATGTGTCTCTCATTGATGATTATAGCAGATGGACTGTATTATACTTCATGAAGCACAAGGATGAGGTATTTAATTGTTTTAAGAAATATCTTGCATTAGTTGAAAACCAGACAAGAAGGAACTTGAAGAGGGTAAGGTCAGATGGAGGAGGTGAGTACTTCTCCAATGAATTTGAAGACTTCTTGCAGGACAGAGGCATCAAAAGAGAGATAACCACAAGGTATTCTCTTGAGGAGAATGGGGTAGCTGAGAGAAGAAATAGGTTAATTGTTGAGACAACTAGATCTATGCTTAATGAGAAGAAGTTACCTAACTATCTATGGGCAGAGAGTGTTTCTACTGCCACTTACGTCATAAACAGGTTACCATCTAAGTCACTTGATGGTATGAAACCCTATGAAGCACGGCATGGTAAGAGACCATCATTAGATCACTGCAAAATATTTGGATGTGTAGCATATGTGCACATTCCTTCTCAAATAAGAGGTAAGCTAGACCCAAAGGCTGAAAAATGCATTTTTATTGGGTATGATTTAAATAAAAAAGGTTACAGGTTTTATAATCCTACCAATAAGGGATTTATGGTAAGCAGAGATGTGATCTTTGATGAAAATGATTCTTGGTATGAGAATGAATGCAGGAAGGTCAAATTACCCTATGATTTTGAAGAGGAATTTCCAAAACTTGCAAGGAGGAACCTACTCAGAATGAAAACTCAAGTTCAGATGATGAAGACACTATCAATCTTGAAGAATTCAAGGCATGGAAGTCCAAGGGCAAAATGAAGATGAAGAAGCTTGAAGACATACCTGAATCTTCAACTCAATCAATCAGAAGATCTCAAAGAGAAAGCAAGAAACCTATCAGATATGGGTATGATACATCTCTTGTTACTAAACATTCAGTTTATCTTGCCAAAGATTTGTCAAATGAAGAACCAGAATCATATGAAGAAGCAATAACCAAATCAGAATGGAAAGAAGCTATGGATGAGGAGATTGAAGCACTCAAGGAGACTGACACATGGGATTTAGTACCTAAGAAGGATTCTATGAAGGTAATAGGATCCAGATGGATCTATAAGTTGAAAAGAAATTCTGATGGAACAATTAATAGGTACAAAGCCAGATTGGTAGTTAAGGGTTTTGCACAAACCCAAGGCATTGACTATGAAGAGACATTTTCTCCTGTGGCCAAGATGCTAACAATCAGAGTGTTGGTAAGTGTGGCTGCATCAAAGAATTGGAACATGTACCAATTGGATGTCAAGAATGCTTTCTTGAATGGATGGATTTCAGAAGAAGTTTATATGTCACAACCTCCTGGCTATGAGGACCCTAAGAAGGTAACTTATGTTTGCAAATTAAAAAAGGCTTTATATGGATTGAAGCAGGCACCTAGGGCATGGAATTACAGGTTAACTACATACCTCCAAGACCAAGGTTTTGTCATGAGCAAGGCTGACACTTCTCTATTCATTAAGAGAAGTAATTCAGAGGTAATATATCTTCTCTGTTCATTAAGAGAAGTAATTCAGAGGTAATATATCTCAATGTTTATGTTGATGACATCATCATTATAGGTAATGATGTCAATGGATATCAAAAGCCAGATGATGAAGGAGTTCAAGATCAATGATCTTAGTTTATTGAAGTATTTTTTGGGACTTGAATTAGTTTACACTAATTCAGGGATATACATTACTCAGAAAAAGTATGTACATGATATGTTGAAGAAGTTTCAATTGCAGGATGCTAAAGTAGCAAGCACTCCAATGGAGGTAAACCTAAAACTAAGTGCCCGTGAAGGTGATGAAGTCAAAGACATTACAGGTTATCAAAGTATGGTGGGTAACTTGAACTATGCTACTCTTACAAGAATTGATATTGCATATGGAGTTAGTGTGCTAAGTCAATTTATGCAAAAGCCAAGGATACCTCACTTAGAGGCTACCAAGAGAATCTTGAAGTATCTCAAGGGTACACAGAATCATGGTTTGTATTTCCCTTACACTTCAGATATTGATATCAAAATTTATTCAGATGCAGATTGGGCAGGATGCAAGGATGATAGGAGGAGCACTTCTGGATATATTTCTTTTGCAGGTGACAAACCAATTTCATGGTCTTCAAAGAAGCAACCTACTGTTGCTTTGTCTTCCACAGAGGCAGAGTATAGAGGACTGGCTAATGCCACACAAGAAACAATTTGGATTAAGCTTTTGTATACAGAATTAGGTTTGTTTACTAGGTCACCAATTATCTTTGGAGATAATACAAGTTCTCTTCACCTTGCAGCTAATCCTATCTATCATGCTAGGACCAAACACATAGAGGTCCATTACCATTATGTGAGAGAGAAGTTGATAAGCAAGGACATTCAACTTACCTATGTATCAACCAACATGCAATGTGCAAATTTGTTGACTAAAGCTTTCGATGGAACAAAACTTTGCAGGTTCAAATCCATGATTGGATTGCAGGATATACTTGAAGATTGAAGATGAAGACTTAAGCCAAAATGTTTGGCTTGAGGGGGAGCTGTTGGTGTAAATTGCAAGCCTACACATTTGGCTCAAAGGATGCATTAAAAGTCTACACATATATGAAGAAGCATAGGAACATATGCTAGTGGTTAATTACTACTTTACCTCATTGTAAAAGTCAAATTGACTTAGAATCTTTTGTAATCACCTACCAAAGTGAGTCGTGGAAAAGTAGTTCAATTGATTGAAGGAATATCTCCAAGCATTTAGGAGCTTGATCATAGGGAGCCAAAATTTGAATTTGAATTCAAATCTTTGCTCATTACATATAAAAAGTCACGGAACATGAAAAGTCGCGGGTAGGAGAGATCTTTCCCGAGCCTCATTCTACTGATTTTGAGTGTGTGTGAGGACTATGCTATAGCCTACACCTCTCTACACCATTAGGCAATCTTGTTCATGCCAATGGGATTGTATACAAGTGTTAATGAATAGATACATTTACATCATTCATCTCTGAGTTCTCTGTTAGTCTACTCAAAATTCTGTCAACGTGTCAAGGGCATATCTCGGTCAATTCTTGACCAAATTCAGTGGTTCAAAGCTTGTTGGATTCAGCACAAAGTCATCTACATGCTCCCAAAGTTTGAAGTAATTCTATTCAGCCAGTTTAGAGAAATCTGCATCGAGGTGAACTCTGGTCATTTTCTACTACAGTCTTAAAAAGTTGGGGGTATAACTAAACTTGCTAAATTGATTTCTCTTAGCATAGTTTATCTTTTTACATCATTCCACTGCAAATGGTAGCTTACTAAGCTAATTAAATACCCCTAGAAGGAATTTTATCAATTTCTACTGTGCTGGTCACACTGAGTAAAACATCCAGCATGTGTCAAGACATAAATAGAAGGTTTTCTTGAGTTTGTGAACTTCAAAGTTATCTGTTTTGGTTCAATCATTACACACATCACTTCCAAAGTACATAGGCTATTTTTTGGTGTTATTGGAAAGCTAAGAAGGTCTACTTATCAACTCTGAAGCAAAAGAGGGCTGGTACAAAGGAGGTTTAGCAGTACCTACTCAGTCTCTTGGAGCATCCATCCATCTTTCCCAACGCACATACACATGTATGTATTTGAATATTTGAATTTGAGTGCATGTGAACATGTTTTGTATGTACATGTGTACATCTATTTATATGTATATATATTATAATGTATGCTTATGTGTGTGTATGAGCGTATATTGAAAGGAGCATCATGGATCTTGAAGGGGAGGGCATCTTCTTAGAACGAAGTAATTACAACGATGAAAAAGGAATTCGTGAGAAGATTTGGAAATATGAGAAGGCACTCTTGGCACTATTGGAAGGTCCACCTTCTACTCCAGAAGAAGGAGGATGAAGTTTTTTAAAAAGGGACATCTCTCAGAGAGGGCTCTCTCTCGTTTTGGGAGGGTACTAAATTCGTGTTGTGCAATTGGGGGGGCAAGGAGAGCGAGGATGGATGCCTACTTTCTTACAGGAAGGACTTTCATTTTCTTGGAGTGAGGACAACCGTAGAGGAGCATAAAGGGAGAATGTGTTGTCGTCGAGATTTTCTCTCCTCTCTCATTCATGAAGGCCTATAGGAAACACATTCGGTGAAGGTAGCCAGAACTCCCTAAGAATTCCAAGGTGCGTCAGGGATATCAAAGGGAGTTCACATGCAAACTTTGAAAGAAATCAAGCGAATCCAGGGTAGCGGTCAAAGCTAGTCAAATTTTGGAAATTAGGGCAAAAATTTCAATATCTCCAAATCACATGAAAATTCATACAATTGTAAAGCTTATCAAAGGCAGTCTATAGCCCGAATTTCACATGTAAATGGATTTTCTAGCACATTAATATGCCATGTACATTTTGTAAAAAAATGTAATTTTTCCAAAAGGCCCTACAAAATTTTGTATAGGAATTTTTGTTATCCATATGGTTTGGCATGTATAAAGATCATATGTGGCTACATATTTGTATAAAGTTTCAAGGATATCAGAGCTTCCTAGACACCATAATGCCACCTTGCAAGCTTCCAAATGTTGTCAAACTTATATAAGGGAGATTTAGATGGGAGTCTTTTCTGCATGTTCCTAAAGCAAACCTTTCAAAATATAGCCCTACAAATTTTCATCTTCATGAAAGGATATTTGAAGGGGCAAAGATCATAAAATCCAATTTTCAAGGTCACCATAGTTTCCTCGAATAAGAAAATTGAAGGCTTGAAGGGCTACCACATGGCAAACAATGATTGAATCATGTTGTACGGTCAGGATGAGTTCACATTCAAGGGTGGAGATGCACTAAAGCATAAACAAAGGAGGATCCACGAGTTTTTTTTGTCGGATAAGCCTTTTGTGATGGTGAAAGATCAATAATGCAAAGTTTGTTAAAAAATAATAGCTTATCTTATCCAAATCGATGTTAGCACTGATCAGACGGTCCAGATCAGTCCCAGATCCAATGGTGGAGAATGAAGACACCTATTTTTCCCCCTTTGCTATAGATATCATATAAAGAACCAATCCTACCCATCCATTTGATAAATCCAATGGTTCTAATCAAAAGCACCTGATCTTAGGGTTGAGAGTTGATTTCTCTAGATCCAAGGCCCAAATTCATTTAGAAAACTATATAAACCCCCCTCCAAACTCCTAGAGCATCATTGTTAGGCATCCATAGGGCCCTTGCTAGCACATAGTTTCCTTGAGACGATCACCCTCAACTAAGCGTGTGAGGATCCAAGGTGGGCTAGTAAGAGCATAGTTCTTAGAATCAATTTTTAGACTTCCTCTCTAGAATAGGCTCATAAACCCAATTTCTCTTTCTTTTCTCACCATTAGTGGAGCGTGTGAGTGCATTAGAGTTGGTTTTATGAGTCTTAGACTTCTTTAGAAACAAATTACGATCCTAGAAAGACATAGGGTCCATGAAGTGGAAGCTATCCTCTTACGTGTGACATTTGGTTGAATTGTCATGGTGAGAGGATTGTGCGGACCACCTTTGACCAGTAGAATGCTTAGCTTGACATTTCACAACATTCATGTATATGTATGTCATAACAATATCTTCTAATTCATGTCTCTTGTCTCTTGTCTCTTGTCTCTTGTCTCTTAATCTCTTACATGTTTTTACATGTCTTCTGTCTCTTTCTATGTGTGAGAAGGCTCCACATCCATGCATTGAACCACTGCGGATGATCCATTGAGATTTTAGAAATTGAGAGAAACATAGATCCTGTGGAGATTTTAGATGACATTTTGCTTAAGAGTCAAGTGACTATGTCTTTGGAATAATTTTCCTCTATTGCAAAGCCTGTTTTTAAAGATAACTTTATCGGCCTAATTAAAAGGAAGAGGTTTCCGCTTAATCCAGATACTGAGATGAAAGATTCTCTAGATCAAGGTCAAGTTATGAATGAAGCCTAACTTTGATGAATCCGATGAAGAGGACCTTGACGATGATGAAGCAAATGTTAATAAAATGTTTTTAAGGACCTATTCAACCTAACCGTGGAAGTCATGAAAACAATCCTGAAAGTCACTTTAAAAGAAAATTTTGGTCTAGAGGTACATCAGAGATGCATGTTAAAATAGGAAATGATAAGAACGCCATCACTATAAATGCATTAGTAGATTTCGGTTTCGAAATCAATGTGATTTCAAGAGAAGTCTATGATAAGTTTCGATGGCCCATAGATAAAGATTATGGAGGGCATATGAGAACTATAGATAATGGTGTAGGTGCCCAGTATGGTGTGCCCATATCCATAGGAGGAATCACAGAAGAATTTCACTTTTTTATTCAAGATAACTGCTCCTATGAAGTTCTCTTAGGTCAGCCCTTTATTTGTGAGATTTGTATGGAAACTAGAGCGATGGATGATGGATCTACCTATGCTAGAATTAGTTCTAAGGATGGAATGCAATCACTTCAAGTTATGATGGTAGGAGTGAATCATCCTAGGAATTGATTGTCAATTAGAAAGAAACCTATTGTTACTCAGGGTCATGAGCATGCTTGTAGTGATTGTGCACCTCAATTCATGTTTGGAGCTACATATGATCAAAATTTCAGATAGAATCCATTGTTGAGCGGGACAACAGTGGACATTGGTTTGACATATCGCAACCAACCAACCTGTACAATAGTTTGTCACTTTGTTTTCCACATTCTAGATTAGATTTTCTTCATAAAAGTCAATTGTCCAAGTCTTTTATCCAAAAAACCCAAAATAATTATCAGTACGAATGTGTACTTTACCTCAAGAAGCGACTAATTATGTGGCTTATATGATGAGTGCTATGAATATGGTCTTACATGATTTTATCCCTCATATAACCATGCCATTCATTGATGATATTCCAATTAAAGGAAGTGAGGAACGTGTAAAGGACATAACTTTAGATTCATCTAGATGTCATAAATTTGTTCTTGACCAGATCTCTGATTGTGAAAGGATATTTCAATGATTTGAAGAGGTAGGTCTCACATTTTCCATAGAAAAATCTATTTTTGGTATCAACAAGGTTCTTATTGTTGGACATTTATGTGGTCATTATGGTCAAAAGCCTTACCCACAAAAAGTTGATGCCATTAGCAAGATTTTTGGAACATGTTACAACATGAGTGAGGTATGCAGATTTCTTGGTGCTTGCATCTTTTATGTTATTTTGATCCCACACTTTGCTCATGTTGGTGGTTGTCTCTATGCATAAATTTATTTGGACTGACAAACACACACAAGCTATGCATAAATTGAAGAAATTATTAGTTGAAGCTCCCATCCTTAAGCGTGTAGAATATTCTGTTAACAAACCTATAATACTGACTATTGATACTAGTCCTATTGGTATAGGTTGGGTCATAAGTCAAGATGATAGTGAAGGAAATAGATATGCAATTAGGTTTGGGGCTAAAATTTTACATGAAACACAACGAAAGTATCCACAGATCAAACGAGAACTATGGGGTATTGTAACAACTTTGAAAGCAGACAAAGAATATTTCATAGGTGCAAATGTCAAAGTTGAGACTGATTGTTTGCTTATCATTGGAATGATAGCCAATTGTTCATCTCCTGGTATAGCCATGCTTAGATGGATCTCATATATTAAGTTCATAATCTTGAGTTAGTTCATATTTTAGGTAAGTCAAATTCAGTTGTTGATATGTTATCGAGAGCTAGATTTGATGATGATCTTGGAAGTGATCTAATAAAGAATGTGAACTTAGTCGACTACGTTCCACAAATATACGATTATGAGCAATTTCATGAGTCGGAGTATGAAGATGAATGGAGAGACATAAGAAAGTATGTGAGTACACTACAACCATTACCTAGCTAGACTACAAATAGATTCCGTAACATTAGGAAATGAGCTTATAATGTTTCCCTATGTAACGGTTATCTTTGGAGACATGCTAAGTGTAAGGTTAAGAATCCACAACGAGTCCTAGGAAACCGAGGTCTTCAATTGCAAGTAATGAAGGAAATGCATGAGACATTATGGGCAGGTCACAAAGGAGTTTTTGGAACATATGAAAAAATTAGAAGTGCCTATTATTGGCCTAGGATGTATGTTGACATTAGTAGCTATGTTTCCACATGTTCTACTTGTCAACTTCATTTGTCAGTCAAACATAGAGATCCATTGCATCCTACTTATCCACCTTGTATTCACTACAAGTGGGTAGTAGATCTTGTAACTATGCCTAAAGATATTGACAAAATGCATTACATTGTACTTGCAAGAGAAGACTTAACTAATCATGTAGAGGGACATGCACCATGATCTAAGACCACTTACAATGTTTGCAAATTCTTGCTTGAAGATATCATAAGTCGCTTTGGGTACATAGACAAAGCAGTTGCCGATCGTGGAGAGTTAACTGTGAGAGAAGCTAAAGAGTTCTTTGAACATCATGGTATTCGTTTGTCTCTCACTACTACAAATAATCCAGAGGCCAACGGTAAAATAGAGAGAGGGCATACACCTATTATGAAAGCCATATCTAAAGCATGTAACGGTGACATCAAACAATGGCCTATATTCTTACCTTTTGCACTTTGGGTAGATAGAATGACCTGCACACATACTACTGGGTATATGCCTACTGAACTCATGTACTGTAAAAAAACATTGTTTCCAATTCAGTCTCATATTTTTGCATGGTCAAATTTTCCTTGATCTGAAAACATTCTACTGATGATTTTTTGAGTTTGCACATTAAATAGTTAGAAACAAGATAAATTAAGACTTGATGATGCTATTGAAAAATGAAGAGAATCTAGAATGAAGAACAAGCATTATTTTGATAAAATGCATCAATTGCATCCTAAATTGATTGAAATATGAGATTGGGTGCTCATTTATGATAGTACATTTGACTCTCAATATGATGCACACAAAAAGCTCACTCAACGGTGGTTTGGGCCATACATTGTATCAAAAATCAACAACAATGGTATGTATGCTCTTTGTGAATTAAATGGTGTTGCACTAAAAACTTTGATTGTAGGTAGAAGGATAAAGCTATTCAAGAAACGTGATAATGACGAGTACATTTTGGATGAGGACATTGAAGGAGATGACAACAATGAGGCAAATTTCTTTTTCAAGTTCATGTTTTTTCAATTGCATTCCACTTTTTTTTTCCATTCTTGCTTGTTCCAATTTCACTTTATGCACATATCTTTTCAATCTTTGCATTGCATTGCATTATTGTATCTTAAATAGTAACTTATCTACTAAGAAATCGGTTATAATCCAGGATTATGGAAAGATAGGGCATGTAGACTTGGAGGTTTATTTTGGTGAAATGACTAAACATGCATATGTATCTTGTATCGAAAGCATAATTGTTGAAGTCCTAGCTCCTACTACTGTATGTTTCTACATCCTTCGTCCACCTCACAACACTTGTATTGAATTTTAAATGACTGTTCTCCGTCATCAAAAATGGTTATAAATGTATCAGGGTTTAATTTTTCCCCATCATAAAAAAAGATGCTACATGTTATTAGGAAGTTTACACTTTCTTCCACCCCAAAAAAGTGATCGTAACCATAAAATCACCGAATCATCATTAAAAAAAAAAAGAGAGCAAGCCACAAGAAGCTAAGGAGGCATAGTAGAATAAATCATGGGTTACATAGGCAAATTTATGCATTAATGGATTTTAGTTAGATTTCCTTACATTTTATTAGAGAAAGAGCATATTCATATTTATGTAGGAAAGAAGTTGATCTAAAGTAAGCTAAAGATGAAATATGTCTCTTGAGAATCCTAAATCTTTGTTTATAATCGTATTTAAGGTAGATTGCTTTATGAAAAAGGTACAAAAGTTTTCTTCAAGATGAGAGGAACTGATGCCTAAAATGGCTCAATACATTCACTTCCACTTCATATTGATGCTTTTTTGTTTTCTTTCTTTACATGTTGTCCATGTTTCGTGTTCATTTGCATATATGTTGCCTATTTGTTCATGCATATTCATGTTGCATGTTTCAGTTGATTCTTTCATGCAAATTTTGCTTCATGTCATAGTGCCTACTCATTCATGCATATGATCAATTTTTCCTTCCACGTTTCTTATGTTTCCTAGAAATGAATTTGATGCCTGTAACATTTTGTTTTTCAGAGATATGAGAGTGGTGCTTCCAGAGGAATCGCACGTTTAGTGGGGGTGAATGTCGTCGAGATTTTCTTTCCTCTCTCATTCATGAAGGCCTACATGAAACACATTCCATGAAGGTAGCCAAAATTCCCTCAAAAGTCCAAGATGCATCAAGAATATCAAAGGGAGTTCACATGCAAACTTTGGAAGAAATCAAGCAAATCCAGGGTAGCAGTCAAAGCTGGTCAAATTTTGGAAATTAGGGAAAAAATTTCAATATCTCCAAATCACATGAAAATTCATACACTTGTAAAGCCTATCAAAGGCAGTCTATAGCCTGAATTTCACATGTAAATGGATTTTGTAGCACATTGATATGCCATGTGCATTTTGTAAAAAATGTAATTTTTCCACTTTGACCCTACAAAATTTTGTATAGGAATTTTTGTTAGCCATATGGTTTGGCTTGTGTAAAGATCATATGTGGCTACATATTTGTACACATTTTCAAGGCTATTAGAGCTTTCTAGGCACCTTAATGTCACCTAGCAAGCTTCCAAATGTAGTCAATTTTATATAAGGGAGATTTAGATGGGAGTCTTTTCTGCATATTCCTAAAGGAGACCTTTCAAAACATAACCCTAGAAATTTTCATCTTCATCAAAGGATATTTGAAGGGTCAAAGAGCACAAAATCCAGTTTTCAAGGTCACCGCAATTTCCTAAAATGAGAAAATTAAAGGCTTGAAGGACTGCCACATGGCAAACAATGATTGAACCATGTTGTACGATCAGGATGAGCTCACATTCAAGGGTGGAGATGCACTAAAGCATAAAGCAAGGAGTATCCACGAGTTTTTTTCATCAAATAAGCCTTTTCTGATGGTCGAAGATCAATAATGTAAAGTTTGTTCTAAAATAGCAGATTATCTTATCCAAATTGATGTCAGCACTGATTCGATGGTCCAGGTCAGCCCTAGATCCAATAGTGCAGAATGAAGGCACCTATTTTCCCCTTTGCCCTAGATATCATATAAAGAACCAATCCTAGCCATCCATTTGATAAATACAATGGTTATAATCAAAAGCAGCTGATCTTAGGATTGAGAGTTGATTTCTTTAGATCCAAGGGCCCAAATTCATTCATAAAACTATATAAACCTGTTAGTATATGATCAATGTCTACCCCTCATGATTGTATGCACATTTTGTAAGGCCCCCATTATGAGGAGAAGCCAAGCGTGCATTACCCAGTTGATGGAAATCCCAACTTGTATGTTAAATGAAGGTCATATTGGACCATGTAAGGTATTGTAAAGAAAGGGAGTTACTGTTGGAGATAGACGTCTGCGGAAGCACGCGAACAGCACAAGGAAGAAGAAGAAGCTTGGAGCACAAACACACAATACTGAATGTATTACTAGAGAATGTACAAAGATAAGTAGCCCATTAGGGCAATAGGTGTATATACAAGCCGGGGGAAAAAAACCTCCTAAAGAGGGAAAAAAGTGCCCCGACGGTCCTAGAGTGTTCACACACATCACTACCTAAATATATCAACAAATCCCCCCTGGGAGTGATGCGGTGAACAAGGAGCTGGCACTCATGTATAAGAAAGTGCCAAGCTATGTGGAAATCACTCCACAAAAGGAAGTAAGCCCAAAGCTTTGCGGAAAGCTTCAAACTTCTCCCTAGGAAGAGCCTTCGTGAAAAGGTCTGCAATGTTCTCCTGCGTGGGCACATATGCCAAGCTTATCTCCCCTGTAGAGAACCTCTCCCTGACATAGTGATAATGCACCTCAATGTGCTTAGTGCGAGCATGGAACACAGGGTTCCTCGCAACTGCCAATGCGCTCTGAGTATTAGTGAAGATGGTGGTGGCAGAAGACAGGCCAACACCCAAATCAGCCATAAGGCGTCTGAGCCACACACACTCAACAGTCGCTGTGAAAGCTGCCCTATACTCAGCCTCACAACTGGAAGTGGCCACAGTAGGCTGCTTCTTGCTCAACCAAGATATACATGAGCTACCAAGCATGAAGAAAAAACCACTGGTGGACACAAGAGTGTCATAGCAACCAGCCCCATCTGAGTCAAAAAAAGCATGCAAATCTGGCGGTAGTGATCCCCCCTTGGGATAAAACAACCCAAGTAGCCGAGTACCACTCAAGTAGCGAAAGATGCGCTTAACCGCTTTCCAATGCATGACTCCTGGGCAATGCATAAACCTGCTCATCTGTGAGACAACAAACTGAATATCTGGCCGAGTAATGCATAAGTAAATCAAGCATCCAACAGCCTGCTGATAGACAACAGCATCAAATGCATCTCCAGCATCATGAAGACTCAATCGTAAACCTGTCTCCATAGGAGTGGCAATAGGCTTACAGTCTTCAAGGCCAAAACGCTGCAATAATGTGTCAATATATTTCGTTTGACACAAAGCCATTCCACCATCAACGTGCATAAACTGAATGCCCAAATAGTGATGCAAATGCCCCAAATCAGACATCTCAAATGAGGCATGCAAATCAGCCATAAAATCAGCAATATGTGTTTCAATAGGACCAGTGAGCAGCATGTCATCAACATAGACAACAATGATCAGAAGCACATCATTAGCACGTTTAACATATAAGGTGCTTTCAGTTGGACTGTTCTCAAAACCATGTGCAATCAGATAGGCATGTATCTTCTCATACCAAGCACATGGTGCTTGCTTTAAACCATATAATGCCTTCTTTAACCTGCAAACTTGGTTTTCATGCCCTTTCTGCACAAAGCCACGGGGCTGAAAAACATACACTTCTTCATGCAAGTCACCATTCAGAAATGTTGTTTTAAATGTCCAACTGATGTACATTCCAACCATGATGGGCTGCAAGTGCACAAATGCTCCGAACAGTAGTCATACGGCATGTAGGTGCAAAGGTCTCATCAAAATCAATGCCTCTTTCTTGTGCATAACCCTTTGCAACAAGCCTAGCCTTATACCTGTCAACTGTACCATCAGGTTTACGCTTCAACTTGTATACCCACTTAGTGCCAATGGCCTTCTTGCCAGGAGGCAAGTCACATAAAGACCATGTACCATTCTTCATTATAGCATCATATTCAGATTGCATAGCAGCCATCCAATTTTCTGAATTTTATGCTTCATCAAAAGAAACAGGCTCATTCTCATCACAGAGACTAGATGCAGCCATAGCATAGCAATCTAATGCAAAGGAGGCACTATGAGAGCCTGAACGAGTACGATATGACAAAGGTGCATCTAATTTGCTGTCATGCAAAGTCTGCACCAGCCATTTTGGCATAGTTTTTGCCTGCTCAATATCAGCTCTTTCATCAACAAGTGCATCATGTAAATCTGCATCAGAAATGGAATGATCTGCATCATCATATGAAACCTGCAAAGGTTGAGAAGTTGCCTCATTAGGACCAGCAGTAGCCTGTCCACCTGTATAAAGAGGCATCAAAGTATCATACATGTCTTTGGAGCTAACAGATGTCTCCTTAGTACATGAAAGCAATGGCTGAATAGCATCTTCCACAAAGACAACATCACGGCTAACCAGAATGCATTTAGTCTGTGGATGATACAGACGATAGCCTTTACTTTCAGAACTGTACCCAACAAAAATACATTTTATTGCCTTATCATCCAATTTTCTGCGATGTTGTTCAAGCACTAATGCATATGCCAAACAACCAAAAACACGCAGGTGAGCAACAGATGGCTTGCGGTCATTCCAAGCCTCATATGGAGTGATAGACTGCAACGCTTTAGTGGGACACCTGTTCAGTACATATGCTGCACACATGACAGCCTCAAGCCAGAAACTATGTGGTAAAGCCTGACTTTTGACCATGCACCTCGCCATCTCCATGAGTGATCTATTCTTTCCTTTAGCAACTCCATTCTGTTGAGGTGTATATGGCACTGTACACTGGTGTTTTATCCCACGTTTAGCCAAAAATGCATTAAAATCTGAAGACATATATTCCCCACCTCGATCAGAATGGAGGGTGCCCATTTTACATGCTGACAGATTTTCAGCCAGAAACAAAAACTGTTTGAAGCACATGAACACTTCGGACTTTTCTTTGAGTGGATATACCCATGCAAGCCTGAAAAAATCATCAATGAAAGTCACGAAGTAAAGGTAATTTCCAAAGAGGGTATCTGCATAGGACCACAGACATCACTATGTACAAGCTGCAATTTTTGCGTAGCCCGAACTGAACCATCTTTTGGAAAGGAAGAATGCTGCATTTTGCCCAAAATACAGCCTTCACAAACATGTTTTCCAGGTGCCTCAAGTTTGGGCAAAGAGGACACCATTTCAGATTTCTATAGGCATAACAAACTAGCAAAATTCAGATGACCAAAGCATGCATGCCAAAGCTCTGCATCTGACATAGCCTGAGAATCATGAACTGCACATGCCGAATCATTTACAGATCTTTCATAGTCTATGAGCTTATACAGCCCACGACATAAAATGCCAGAAGCAATAATCACATCGCCATTTGAGAGATCATGGACTGTACACCTGTCATCAATGAATTTCACAACCAAGCCAATCTTGGCTAATGTAGAAACTGATAACAGGTTCTTTTTTATCCATGGCACAAATAAAGCATCTGACAAAGTGAAAGAACTACCATCAGCAGTAGTCAGAATGATCTTACCAACTCCCATAACAGGATAAGAGGAGTTATTGGCGCATGTGATAGTATTCCCTGTAGGGGTAGACTCGAGTGAAGAGAAGAAACTGCGCTGCGAGGTAATATGTTTGGTCGCCCCACTGTCAAAGTACCAAACATCTGAGTCTACTGCAAACATGCACTAATCATGAGAAGATGGGTCAACACTGCAGACAGTAGTAAACGCCCATTCTTCTTCCTGCAGAAGAATCTTCTTTGCCTCTTTAGCAGCCAGTTTTGGACAGTTCTTTATAATATGATCATTTCCTTTACAGTACTTGCAGAACAATTTTTGCTTTTCTGATTTCTTCTCATCTTTATCCTGGTTCTTCGATTGTGCAGCATTTGCAGATTTCTGCTTACTAGTAGAAGAGCTCCATTTTCCTTTGCCCTTCTGACTAGCCAGGAAAGCTTGATCTGCAACACGCATAATGGACCTGTTCTGCCTGGACTGATCTTCCTACAACAGAACAAAGACTAATTCCTCAAATGACAAGGCATTCGGATTGCCTTTCATCATCAACCGAAGAGTAGAGGCAAAACTCTGATATGAATCAAGAAGACCATTCAGAATGGTGTGCAAAAGTGAGCTATCTGGTATAACCTCATCAGCATAAATCAATTGTTCCTTCAGGTCTTTGATCTTTGTAAGAAAACTGTCCATAGAATCATCTTCATTCATGTGCTCACTCTCCAACTGTTTTCGGAGGTAAGCAACACGAGCCTCATTCCTAGCCTGGTACAAAGTGGTAAGTGTATCCCAAGCATCCTTTGCTGTTCTGCAAGAGCGAATGTGAGGAATAATGGCACGTTTGACAGACAAAGCTCTCAATGCATGTGCCTGGGCATCTCTGCCATCCCAACGAATCTGCTCTACAGTAGGTGCAACAGAAACAGCAGCACGAACAGGAATCTGCGGAATATGATCTTCGACACCATCTTCATCAGCTCCAACACCTGTATTTGCAGTACCTGTCGTTACAGGTGTAACAGGACGTCTTTCAACACCCTGCACAATGTTCCACAATCCTTTTGCAACCAGTACATGTCGCATCATATAAGCCCATAATGGGTAGTTGGTACCATCCAACTTATCCTGAACTGCCAACATACGGAATACATCACTGCTTTCAGCCATGGCCGGTGACTAAAATACCTTGATGCAGGAAATTGACTGTATCTCAAAAAGTTGAACAGAACTGCTTAGACGAGTTCTGCTAGACCTGTAGCAGACTTCGAGACGCTTAAACTGGTGAACAGAAATTGGTATATACCTTTGGCACAAAAGGACGAAATAGCCTGCACAAGCGCTGCGATAGTGCGTTCGGAGGCCGAAACGAGCTCAGATCGCGATTTCGGCACCACAGAGCAAAGCAGTTTTGATCTCGGAAACAGCTTGAGTATGCTCACCAAATTTCGTGCGAATCTGAGACTACAAACGGAGGAGTGCCGACGGCGCCCTAGAAGAAGCGACGACCTGCTCTGATACCAATTGTTGGAGATAGACATCTGCGGAAGCACGCGAACAGCACAAGGAAGAAGAAGAAGCTTGGAGCACAAACACACAATACTGAATGTATTACTAGAGAATGTACAAAGATAAGTAGCCCATTAGGGCAATAGGCGTATATACAAGCCGGGGGGAAAAAACCTCCTAAAGAGGGAAAAAAGTGCCCCGACGGTCCTAGAGTGTTCACACACATCACTACCTAAATATATCAACAGTTACCAGGGTCCCCAATTGTGGGGTTCGTGATAGCGGTGAGCAGCCCCGACTAGGGGGTCGAAGGGGGCCAGCAGGCTCCCTGGCTGGGGAGTGGTTCCAGGGGGCGGGGTCCAAGGGCAGCGCTCCTAGCGCGATAGTAAAGGGAATATTCCATGGAATATTCCCTATCAGAGTCAAAAATCATTTATATTTGTTAGGTCGATTCAACCGCTCTAAGCCATGTATGGGAATTATGCGGGCAGTGGCCGCCCACGCTCTACCGCCCATGTATAGCCGTCCATCGAAGGCCACCCATGATCCTATATATACATGACTTCTACAGTACCTAAGACATTGAATTGAGCCAGCATACCTCTACCTTGTTTCTCCCTATCTAGAGTTGTCTAGATCACCATTTAAGCTCTACCTTGAGAGCGCACGGGTGGACAACGCCATCATCTTTGTACTTGCTGCTAGTAGAAAATTGTTGAGATTCTCATATATCTATTATCTTCTCTGCTACTGCTCTTGTTTTATAATGCGTAACTATTGTCTTACATGGTATCAGAGTCGTAAGGTTCGAATAGCTTGAGAAGTATCACTATTTTAGCCTACTAGCAGCTAGAATATCAGTAGATTATTTGAGTGATTACATGATGGCTTCATCGTTGAACACTGGTCTTGGTGCTTCAGCTAATGTTAATGCTACACCTATTCGAATTCGCCCACTTGCATTCACTCAAGGGAAGCTGGATGGAACCAACTATACACTCGGGAAGCTCAAAATTTTTGCAATTTTGGACTCTTATGAATTACTTGACACTGTCATGGGACCGATGGGATTGGATCCAGAGCGTATACCAGTTGAAGATCTTTAGTTGTGTTGTTATAACACCAGAAGAGCTGGCTAGAAATAATCCAACCAAATCAAATTCTGACTCAAGTTCAAAATCCTACTTTTGCTAAGATCCTACTCAAGTTAATAATCCTCCTCAAGATCTAGAGATGAAACCCACAAGGAGAGGTCAAGGGAGAGTGAAAAACCCATCATATATGCAAAAGTCGCACATTGAGCAAGCCATGGATTTGAAACAAGTTCTTGAGAAAAGAGTTCTTGATAGTGTAATTGAATTTACACTAGGAGAATTGTTGGGAATAGCTAAACAGGAATTTCTAGAAGAACTAATCGACCTCTTAAGGAGAAAATGGCAGCCAATAGCTGACATGCAAGAGACTGAGAAGATGGATGAAGAGACACATGTTCAAGCCGTGCAAGCACAAGTACAAGAATTGAAAAGTGAACTCAAAAAAACTAAAACTAATGCACAACCTTGCGCATAGTTGGAGTTTATTGACCCCCAACATATAGCTAGAAGTAGGTGGAACCCCCTAGGAACAAGTTGATCTTCTCACAAATTTCTTTGTAGAAAACCAATTATGCTTGCAGAGCTTACTTTTCTCTATTCACTTAGAATTTTCTACATCTGTTTTAACCACATATACTAGAGATCAAGAGCTTTCCAATGAGCCAAATAACACTCAATTTGGATAAATATATGTGATCTGACCTTTGTAAGGTTGAGGTTTAATGGAGACCTTCAATAGAGGTGAACCTGAGAACACACACTACTTGCAGAGAGTAGTGCTGTCATCTCACAAATTGAATGATTATGAAAATTGAGAGTATTCCAATAGCCACGAAGAGCTTTAAAATCAGCTATTAAACATGTAATTCGGATATATAATGAGGGAGCTATAATCTCTACATACAAAACTACATTAGCATAGATATATGCATATGACTCTCTTGGAGTTCCCACAAGATCACCACTTCTCCCCTCTTTTTATAGCATGGGGAACTAATATAAAACCTTCCTTATACATCTAAATTCGTGGTAGACACTTGCATGGAGGTATTACATGACTCAAGTGCTCAAATAAGTAAAGTACTGATGGACTTAGAGAACTAGCCACATCGACCTCGCACTAGGACACCATTGCAGCTCCCTTGTGACTCATTGATTTGACTCACCATGTTCTAGAACTCACGTGGTATTTTGGTTATCTTTTATGAATAATATGAGCCTTCGTGAATTATTTGAGGACTTCCCAAAGGTATTTACATAATTTGAAACTTGTATCATACATAGAACAAATGTTCGCAACATTCTCCCCCTCAAGTTTCAAAGGGTATTTCCTTCATGCCAAGAATATAGTTGAATCTTTGAAGCTTTGGTCCATCCAAGGACTTGGTGAAGATATCTGCAACTTGACCCTTTGTTCCGACAAAAGAAACTTGCTCTTCATTGTTTATGGCCTTCTCTCGAACATAATGATAGTGTACCTCTATATGCTTTGTTCTAGCATGAAAAATAGGATTTAATATGAATGCTGTTCAAGTTATCCCCATATATCATTGGGACATACCCCTGCAGATTCAGGTCATGAAACAACTTTTTAAACCACATAACCTCTATAGTAGCCAATGCCAAACCTCTGTACTTGGCCTCTATAGAAGATAAAGCAACTCTAGGCTGTTTCTTTGAGCTCCTTGTTAATATCTTGTTTCCTGCCATTACCACATATCCACTTATGGATCTTCTATCATCTTTGCATCTAGCCCATTCTGCATCACTAAAGAATTTAAGAGTTAGATCAACATCATGACTATAAAACAATCCTTTGTTCATGGTTCCTTTCAAATACCTAAGCACTCTTTTCACTGCATGCATATGAGGTACTCTAGGTTCATGCATAAACTGTGATATTATTCCCACTGCATAGCATATATCAGGTCTAATTTTTGTTGCATAAATCAAAGATCCTACCATGGATCTATACACATTCATATCATGCAACGCATCACCTTCCTTTGCACTCAACTTCACATAACATTCCATTGGAGTAGAAACAAATTTACATTCCTCCATACCAAAACTTTTCAGCATATCACATATATACTTTCTCTGTATCAACCACATACCTTCATCGCCATACACAATCTCAATCCCAAGAAAGTATCTAAGCAAACCAAGATCTAAAATTTTAAATTCCTTTCCCAAATTACCTTTTATCTCTTCAATTGCTTTTGCATCATTCCCTATAATCAACAAGTCATCTACATAAATGCATACATAGACACACATGTCATCTACATGTTTTACATAGAGTGAAGGATTAGCATGACTCATTGTGTATCCTTGCAGCATAAGATACTTTACCAACCTTGCATTCCATGCCCTTGGTGTTTGTTTAAGACCATACAATGCCTTCTTTAACCTACATACATGATTAGGACATTTTACATCCAAATAACCATCTAGTTGTGACATATACACTTCTTCACTTAACTCATCATTAAGAAAGGCATTCTTTATGTCTAGTTGAAATATACTCCATCTTTTACTTGCAACTAAAGCCAACAAAGTTTTCACCATTGCCATGTTTGCTACTAGAAAAAATGTTTCCTCATAGTCCAATCCTTGAGTTTAAGCATATCCTTTTGCTACAAGTCTAGCCTTATATATTGACACACTAATCAATATTTCTTTTAATCTTAAAAACCCACTTGCAATAAATTACCTTTTGTTTTGGTGTCATTGGAACCAAATTCCAAGTCTTTGTTATCTTGTAATGCTTCCATTTATTCTCTCATTGCTTTCTTCCACTTTCCATCTCCTTTTGCCTCCTCATAACATGTGGGTTCATTTTTCCTACTCAACCTTCATCATAAAAGCATAATGAGTATTCATAAAAGATTCATAAGTATACCTTTGAGGTTTCTTACTCACTCTTGAATTTCTTCTTACCTCCAATGTAGGTGCTCTTCCTTGTAACGAAATACACAAATGTCATTCTACTATGATCATCAATGAATGACACATAGTACTTATTACTAGCCAAGGATGCCTCTTTAGTAGGACCCCATACGTCTGTGTGTATAAGATCTAGCAATCCACGGCTTACATAGCTGGAATGCTTAAAAGGTTGTCTACTCTACTTACCCATTTGACATGCTTCACAAAGATGCACCATATGTTTCTTAGTAAGATCAGGGAATCCTTCAACAATCCTCTTCTTTTATAGCTCCATTAACCTGTGTACATTCATGTGGTCAATCCTTTTGTGCCATAGATCAAGCTCTGCTATTCGATGCATACCATAAGAGAAATAGTTTGTATGATTTGGGTTCACCTTGAATGTAAACAATCTACCTTGTTTTTAACCTCTAGCAATTAACCTCTTTTGTTTTGGATCCTCAATGAAGCAACCTTCATGATTAAATCTTATTTGCAAACCTTTTTCTACCATTTGACCAACTGACATCAAATTCTTAGTAATCGTTGGCACATAAAGTACATCGTTCAAGCAATTTGTCTTGCTCTTATCTTGCATAACAACATCTCCAACCTGCATAATCTTATGTGTTGTATCATCTCCTCTTTCAACATGATCTTTATATGAAGGATTATGCATATTGAAAACCATGAAGCATCATGTGACATATGGTTAGAGCAACCACTATCTACATACCATACATCACTATTGCAATTCATCTTAGTTTCTACATTCATCATAAGAAGAGAATCATCATCATCACTTTTACCTTCAAATGCATAACTTCCTTGTTGTTTACCTCTCTTGAATAGCCTTCTCTTTGATTACCACCTTGATTATTCTCATTTTGATAGCAATCTTTGGCATAGTGTGCATACCTTCCAAATATGTAGCAATTGTTGTTATCTTCACTCCTTTGTGTTTGATTATAGTTGTAGTATCCTCGCATACCTCTAGTGCTTGATCTTCATCTTCCTCTTGTGTCGAAAGAGCCACTTGAAGTCCTTTGATCATTGCTCCTTCTTCCTCGACCTCTGTTTGAACCTGTTTTGTTTTCACCTCTTGATGATCCTGCATAAACAGCTTGCCCTTGAGATCCTTTCTGATTTGAAGTAGAGCCATTTAGATTCATCTTCTCCGTGACCATGATAGCAACAAGCTTATCAAACTTCGGCAATTCTCCTCTAACATAAACTAAATTAATGAATGGTTTCCATCTCTCATCATCCTTGAGTCCATTGAGAGTATGTGCAACCAAGTCGTCGTCCTCCACATGAGCTTGAATTGATCCTAGTTGATATGCAATCTCTTTAACCTTCAACAACTAATCATTCACCGATGTCATTGTATCTTTCTTTATGTTATTCAACTCATTTTTGAGCTGAATCTTCCTTGCTCTTGTACTTGTAGCATACAACCTTTCCAATGCAAGACAAACATCTCTACTTGTGTCTAGATCTTGTATGTGTGCTACCATTGAATCTTGAATATTTTGTGATAAAATGAATATAACCCTTTTGTACCTTTCATTCCAAAGTCTAAACTCCCTCAATTGTTGCTGATTTGGATCCTCAAGTAATATAGGTTTGATATCTATTCCATCAATTGTTTGCAAGTACGATGTGATAGTTGTTCTTATCAAGCTTCTCCATTTGTGCATGTTGATCACCCATTATGTAAACGCTAAAATTCGTCCTCTTAAACCTCCTTGTGGATATGTGTGATAAGAAGAAGTATGAGATTTACCTTTCTAATAAAGTTTATGCACCTTTCTTTGCTTGGATGTTGCTTGAGATGCTTCCTTTCTATCTCCTTCTACCTTCATGTAGTGTCAATGATGAACCTCTACTCTAGTAGCTTCAAATTCTTCATCAAGGTATTATAATCTTATCCAAGCTTTTCAATTCCTTGCTCTGATACCAATGTTGGAGTTTATTGACCTCCAACATATAGCTAGAAGTAGGTGGAACCCCCTAGGAACAAGTTGACCTTCTCACAAACTTCTTTGTAGAAAACCAATCATGCTTGTAGAGCTTACTGTTCTCTATTCACTCAGAATTTTTTGAAAATCTTTTAACCACATACACTAGAGATGAAAATATTTCCAAGGAGCCAAAGAAGGTGCAATTTGGATAAATACATAAGGCGATATGACCTCTGCAAGTTTGAGGTTTAATGGAGGGCTTCAGTAGAGGTGAACCCAAGAACACACACTACGTGCAGAGAGTAGGGCTATCAGCTCACAAATCCAATGATTATGAAAATTGATAGTATGAAACTAGAAACTAAGTTCTTTCAAATGAGCTATGAAACATGTAATTTGGATGAGGGAGTTACAAGCTCTGCAATCTCTGCATACAAAACTATAGTAGTGTAGAGATACACATATGAATCTCTTGGAGTTCCCACAAGATCATGACTTCTCCCCTCTTTTTATAGCATGGGAAAATAATCTAAAACCTTTGTAATACATCAAAATTTGTGCTAGACACCTGCATGGAGGTATTACATGACTCAAGTGCTCAAATAAGCAAAGTCTTGATGGACTTTGAGAACTAGTGACATCGACCTTCCACTAGGCCAGCACTACAACTCCCTTGTGACTCACTGATTTGACTCACCATGTTCTAGAACTCACATGGTATTTTGGCTATCGTTTATGAATGATATGAGCCTTCTTGAAGTATTTGAAGACTTCCCAAAGGTATCATAATTTGAAAATTGTACGATACATAAAACAAATGTTTGCAACACGCACATAAGGAAATGTTCTTGGAGCAAAATTCTCCAGAAATAACTCCCTGTGGTCATTATATTCGAGATCATTGGGCTCGAGCCACGACTGAGACATTAGTAGGATTAGATAAAATCAGTACACGAGTCATCGCTCTTATCGATCATGGATTAGAAATCAATTTAATGTCTAAAGATCTCTTCATAAAAGGGAAATGGCCAATAGATATGCAGCTAGGATGGAGAATCGAGGCTACGAATACTATGGGATTTGAACTCATGACCTACCGGCTAGGAGTACGATGGGCTAGCCACTTGCCCCAAAAGCCATGGTTGAGGATTACTTCCTAATCCTCCCTCGTAGGGTCTAGTTCAACCATCTCTTCCTACTGGTTATATCTTGAGTCTAACAAATACAATGCCAGGTGAGTTGTTTGGTGCATGCCCATAGGTACTAGTCACAATTGGAGATGTTTGTGACTATCAAAATTTCTTCGTCCAAGATCATTCCAGCTACTGGTTGATTTTATGACAGCCATACATTACTGCCTTGAGGATGGAGACAAGAGTCTTGGAGGATGGATTGGCCTATGTGCGAATTCAAAGCAAGGATGGAAAGAAAGCGGTCGAGTTTATGATGGTTTACGTAGACCATGTCAAGAATAGAACTTATCTTCGAACAAGACCTATTCTTGGAGAATTGGAAGATGAAAGTTTTCAAATGAAGCTTTCATAAATCGATACTATGGAAGCTTGGACCATATCAAGTTTCATAGCTTTCTTCAACAAGTTCATTTCAATTTTTGGCATTTTTTCTGAGTTAAAAAAGTGGGAAAAACAATACATAGCAGATCTTTAGAGAAACTTTTATGGATGTAGAGTGCTCGACTTCGACGAGGAGATTTCTAGAGTTTTTGATGAAATATCTTTTGGAGACATGTTTTTTGATATGCAAGAGTTACTTGAAGGAAGGAGGAGTGACTACGTGATTCAAATGCACTCCATTTCCATGTACAAGGAAATTGCAAAGTTTGAGCAAGATGAAAAAGGAAAAGAAGCTTTCGTTGAAACAAAATACAAAACAGTCAATAAAAAGATTAAACCAATTGTAGTTCAGCTTCATGAAAATAGTAACAAACTTATGGATGGAGAAAAAACCCAGCCATCTCTCAGAGATAAAAGAAAAATAGGTCACAAATTCACTAAAGAAATGCTTGCGCGAATTCAATTAGGAGAAGATGGGTTCCTTAGTGAAAAAGAGAAGAATGTATTCTTCTAGATGATATTCAGGCATGGAAAGGCTTTTTCTTTCAATGCCAAGGAAGTTGGGTGTGTAGATCCATCTCTGGTGATACCTATGATAATTCTCACTATACCACATGTACCTTGGAGTCTTGGATCGATTCCAATACCAAAAGCTCACATTTCAAAGTTGATTGACCTATTGAATGAAAAGATTAGAATGGGGATTCTTGAGCCATCAAGTGCTCCCTATTCTAGCCGTTGGTTTACTATACTAAAGAAAAATGGGTCACTGAGATTTATTTAAGATCTACAACAGGTAAATAAGGTGATAATCAGAAATATGGGAATTGAGCCTATTGTAGATGAGTACACAGAAGCCTTTGCAGGAAGATCCATTTATTCGATGGGGAACTTGCACTTTGGGTATGACAAATTCTAGCTAGCCCTCGAGAGTCCTAAATTGATGACTATGAGGACACCACTTGGGCTCGTGCACATGTGCACTTTGCCACAAGGTGCCACAAACTCAGTGGCATATATGATTAACGGTATGCACAAGGTGCTTAGGGATTTTATTCGCATATGACCATGCCATTACTTGATTATGTCCCTATTAAAGGTTGCGAGGGAAAAGATAAATATGATACTCTTGAGGAGGATGGATGTTGGAAATTTGCTAAAAATCACATAAATGATTGTGAATCCATTCTCAGTCGGCTAGAAGAGGTTCATTTGACATTGTCTGCAGAGAAATCAATATTTGGAGTTCAAGAGGTACTGACTGTAGGAAGTCTGTGTGGTCCTTAAGGAAGAAAGTCGTGTCCAAAGAAAGTAAATGCCATTCAACACACGAAAGAGGTCTACTCATTGATGAGGAGATTTCTTGGGGCATGTGTTTTCTACGTTGTGTAGATTCCTCATTTTGCCCATATTGCAGAGCCACTTTATCAATTACTTTGAAAAGGGTAGAGATTTCAATGGAAGGATATCCATTCTCAAGCTATGAGGAAATTAAATAAGGTGCTTGTAGAAGCACCACTGCTTAGAAAAGCTGATTACAATGATAATAAACAAATTTACATTACCATAGATACAAGTCCGAGGGATATAGGCTGGGCGATTGGTCAAGAGGATGATGAGGGAAAAAAATATGCGATTTGATTTAGAGCTAAAGTACTAAATGTTCGCCAGAGAGGCTACCCTCAGATTAAGTGAGAGCTTTGAGGAATAGTGATTGCATTAAAGAATGATAAAGAATACTTAATCATGGCGAATGTAGTAGTGGAAACAGAGTGGTTTCCATTATTTGGAATGATTGTGAACTGTTCCACTATAGATATCGCCATGTTAAGATGGATACCATACATCAAGTCGCTAAATCCTAAGTTTGTTCATATAGCCAGGAGGAATAATGTGGTAGCCGATATGCTATCAGGAGCTATATACGAAATTGGAGACTCGATGATTTCTAATGATGAAGAGATAGGTTTGGACTTTTATGCTTCGCATGTACATACTTCAAGCTTAGATGAAGCATCTCCTACCCTGAATAGAAAAGAGCGAACTCATCAAACTGAGAAGCCTAAGACTAGTATTGAGTCTTCAAGACGAGGAACTCAAAAGAGCTTAGGAAGCAAAAAAGGAAATAGGAGAAAAGAAGAGAAACTTTACGAAGTTCTAGTAGGAATAACAAAAAGATTCAATGAAGAGGAATATGAAAATGAGTGCAAGGAAATTGGAAGATACCTAAGCATAAAGTCTCCTAATCCTAGTTGGAGCAAAGAAAAGTTCCGTACCGTTCGGAGAAAGTCAAACAATTACTTTCTAAAAGATTGACTACTTTGGAAACAAAGGATTGGAACAGGTAAGATACCTCAGCGAGTTGTAGGTTGCAATGAACTGAGAGATACGATTATGTGTGAAATGCATAGTTTAGTATGGGCCGGACATAAGGGCTTTCAAGGGACTTATGAAAACATAAAGGAAAGATATTGGTGGCCGAGGATGTATATAGATGTCCAAAAATATGTGGCCACTTGCAAGACTTGCCAGGTTTACTCGAATGTTAGACACAAAGATGAGTTGCATCCTACATATCCTCTTAATATCCACTATAAGTGGGTTTTCAATCCGGTTGCAATGTCATTAGGGGTGCAATAGATGAGATATATTGTGTTGTCAAGAGAGGATCTAACAAACCATGTTCAAGGAAGAGCTCTGAGGACGAAAACTATGAGCAATGTATGCAAGTTTCTACTAGAAGATGTGCTTAGTAGATTTGGCTATGTCAAGAAAATAGATACTAATAGTGGTGAGCTTGATGCTTAGGAAGCCAAAGAATTCTTTGAGAAATATGTTATTCGGCTATCACTCACTACTGCTTACAATCTTGAAGCCAATGGGAAAATTGAGAATGGACATCCCCCGATTATTAAGGCTTTGGCTAAGGCTTGTGAGAGGAAGATAAAGAATTGGGCAAAATACCTTCCCTTTTCCCTATGGGTGGACAAGATGACATGCACTAGGACTACTGGATATATGCCAACATAACTCACGTATTTTTAGAAACCTATTTTGCTGACGAATTAATCACATGCCCTAGCATGGACTTCCTTGCCTTGGGAGGATGAGATGTTGAGAGAAGATCTTCTAGCAGTGCAGATTCTTCAATTACAGAAAGGAAGAAATCTCATAGAAGAAGTCACAGTTAAGCTCAGAGCATCTAGAGAGAGAAATAAGATTGCATTTGACGAGTCCCATAGGTTAAGACCTAAAAAATTGAATGAAGGAGACTGGATACTTGTTTACGATAGCTCACTAGACACATAATACGATGACCGAAGGAAATTGGTGAAGAGATGGTTTGGTCCCTATGTGATATGTAAAATATTCGACAATGGTACATACTCACTGAGGGAACTAGATGGAACCAAGTTAAAGGTATTGATTGTTGGGAAAAGAGATAAGCTATTTAAAAGGAGAGAGAATGAGGATTATGAGAGAGTAATAGATGAAGAGGAGGAAGAAAATGAAGGAGATGAGGAGTTTGCAAAAGAGATTTAAGGCAAGGAAGAGAGATAAATAAAAATGGAAACCAAAGAATATAAATATATGGGTACATTAATATCAAAAGTGTAAATAAATAAGAAGAATAACCAAATATGAAATAATGTGTGTCCAAAGGCATGATTGTATATTAATAATTAAAGTTTGTAAACATGAATGCATGTTAGTGTACATAAGTAAAGATTACATGCATGATTGTATCTTTCCTTGCATGTGCAGTTGTAGTTACAGAGAAAGAATTGTAATTCAACCATGGAAAGGAACTTTTCTGATGAGGCGGAGACATAATCTTGGAGGAATTTAGCTCGAGCTAGGAATCCATATTTAAATTCAGTTAGGAATAGAGCTTCGACTCAAATTAGAAATATATCTTCAGTACAATCTTTGAACAATGCCTTTATTTTTGAGCACTTACTCGCGGAGCTTGTAAATCCCTTAGCACATAGAACAGTGACTGAGGAAGGACCATCAACTAGATTAGCTTCGAACCGAATAAGGGATACACATCCAACGAGGCCTAGGGCTAGACCTGTAGATCAAGCCAGAAATAGAGAAGTGGCTGAAGCTAGGAGTGTGCTTTTTGATCCAGCCATGTACTACGTTTTCTTGTCCACCTATCTATTCCCTATTCCTGCACATATTTGAGAAGAAGAAGATAGAGTTCTAACAAGGATATATCATGAAATGGTTCGAGAACAAACTGAAGATGATCCGTTAAACAAAGAAGAGATTGATGCCTACATTCGTGATTACTTATTTTTTGAATCGGTGGATCAAACAAAAGCTTTGGTATATAGGCGTACATAAGAGTTAAATTGAATAAGACCAAAGGATTATGAGTTAGGAGTCAGTGTTTGCTACTATGCATAAATAAAGGTGAATAATGTCTTCTAAACTTGTGATGTGAGGTGTGTATATATGTGTGTTTCATGATCATGTTTTTTTCAGCAATCAGCTTCGAAGAACAGGTCTATAAGAGAATTGAGCAAAGAAAGTAAGTTCCACATAATGGAATAAAGTGTCTAATGTTTTTCATTGAGTTTTTCAGAAGAAACAGGAATCAGATCAATAAATGAAAGATAGTGACTCTGAATGAAGGAAGAAGAGGTGATTGGAGGTGTCAAGTTCAAGCAACTTCTAAGCTTATACTGGTGAGATGTTACTGCTTCAACTTTTCTTTTCTCTTGTATATATGTGTATATGTGTATATATGTCTATATAAAAAGACTGCATGACTTGGGCACATGACACATAAAGAAATGCATAAATAAGAAAATTAAGTAGATCAAAGACCGCGTACAACTATTGAGATTACATGTAATGTATAAGGACCTATGTGTAGAAAATTTTATCCTTTTATGCCAAACATATATATATGTTTTAGTTCACCAATACAAGCATCTCAAAGTCAGCTATAGGTTTACCAGAGCTTGAGATGGTGTTTTTGTTCAAGTTTTTGAGACACCAACATTATTTTACATAAGGTTATTTAGTCATTGCCCATGGCTGAAAAATGATATATTTAATATGTTGGATGTTGAGGATAAGTTGGATGGTACTCATTACCCATTGTGGGCATATATGATGCATCATGTATTGGTAGCAAAAAGGCTATGGAATATTGTGTAGGGTATTGAAAAACATCCTACTACACCTGAACATATAGTTATTCAAAGGTGATGGAGATGGCATTAAAGATGATGATCTTCAAATTCTTGTGGCATGGTTTCTATTGAAACTATTGTGGAGTAGCTTTTTCAGCTCAAACATGCCATTATCCCTCACATGTGCTCCTACAAAACAACAAAGGATGCTTGAGATAAACTTACAACTTTATACCAGGCAAGGTCAAAGCTAATGGACAAATATTCAAAGGAGCAATTGATTTCTACTGATGAAGTCTTGCCAAAATAGTTCACTTGTATAGACTATTCTAAATAGTCTTATAGATTCATATGAGATTTTTGTTTCTACTCTTTGATTGATGATGAAAGGAAATACAAATGCCTTAACATTTGAGGAGTCAATCTCTATTTTGTTGGAGGAAGATCACTTCAAACAAAACAAGTCAACTATGCATGTTGTAGATGAAGCTTTCTTAGCTAGTGAGAAGGGCAATGAAAAATGGAGCTAATCTACTAGTAAGTAGAAATCTGCTAGTGCTGCACAATTGAAGAAGGAAAATTGAGAAGAAAATAGAAAAGCAAGAATAATTTTGCAAATATTATAAGGGAATGTTGGCAAAGAGGCAAAGAAGAAAGAGGACTGAAAGGTTGTTGTAGAGGCCTCTACATCTAAAACAAAGTTTGTTAATCTTGTTCAAGATGAAGAATGAGCATTTACTACTATTTGTAGCTATAAAAAATCATCTCATGAGAAAAGTATGTCTACAAGGGACTCATATGTTTGCTACTTTTTTTTTAATTTTAAAAGGAAGTTCGGTAGAGCCTACTCTTTTGAACTTTACTTAAAAGAAGATACAACTATACACATGAATGGGTCTTGTCCCCATTGGACCCCCCATATCTCACAAAGCATGGGCTCCTTGTTGGAGTTAGACGTCTTCGGAAGCACGCGAACAGCACAAGGAAGAAGAAGAAGAAGAAGAAGAAGAAGCTTGGAGCACAACACACAATGTTGAATGTATTAGCACTAGAACGTACAAAGATAAGTACCCATTAGGGCAACAGGCATATATACAAGCCGGGGAAAAACCTCCTAAAGAGGGAAAAAAGTGCCCCGATGGTCCTAGAGTGTTCACACACATCATTACCTAAATATATCAACAAATCCCCTTGGGAGTGATGCGGTGAACAACGAGCTGGCACTCATGGATAAGGAAGTGCCAAGCTGTCACAAAATGAAGGAAGCCCAAGGGTTTGCGGAAAGCTTCAAACTTCTCCCTAGGCAGAGCATTTGTAAAAAGGTCTGCAATGTTCTCGTGTAAGGGCACATATGCCAAGCTGATCTCCCCAGCAGAGAACCTCTCCCTAACATAATGATAATGCATCTCAATGTGCTTAGTGCGAGCATGGAACATAGGGTTCCTTGCAACTACCAATGCGCTTCTGACTGTTAGTGAAGATGGTGGTGGCAAAAGCTTGACCAACACCCGAATCAGCCATAAGGCGTGTGAGCCACACACACTCAACAATCATTGTGAAAGCTTCCCTATACTTAGCCTCACAACTAGAAAAGGCCACAGTAGGCTGCTTCTTGCTCAACCAAGATATACATGAGCTACCAAAAATGAAGCAAAAACCATTGGTGGACACACAAGTGTCATAGCAACCAGCCCAATCACTGTCAAAAAAAGCATGCAAATCTGGCGATAGTGATCCCCCCTTGGGATAAAACAATCCAAGTAGCTGGGTACCACTCAAGTAGCGAAAGATGCACTGAACCGCCTGCCAATGCTTGACACCTAGGCAATGCATAAACATACACATTTGTGAGATAGCAAATTGAATATCTCGCCGAGTAATGCATAAGTAAATCAAACATCCAATAGCCTGCTGATAGAGAACAACATCAAATGCATCTCTAGCATCATGAAGACTCAATCGTAAACCTGTCTCCATAGGAGTGGCAATATACTTATAGTCTTCAAGGCCAAAACACTACAATAATGTTTCAATATATTCTGTTTGACACAAAGCCATTCCACCATCAACTTGCATAAACTGAACGCCCAAATAGTGATGCAAATGCCCCAAATTAGATATCTCAAATGAGGCATGTAAATCAGTGAGCAGCATGTCATCAACATATACCACAATGATCACAAGCACATCATTAGCACATCATATGCATGTCATGAGGACCAGTGAGCAGCATGTCATCAACATATACCACAATGATCAGAAGCACATCATTAGCACGCTTAATATATAAGGTGCTTTCAGTTGGATTGTTCTCAAAACCATGTGCAATCAAATAGGCAAGTATTTTTTCATACCACGCATGTGGTGCTTACTTTAAACCATATAATGCCTTCTTTAACCTGCACACTTGGTTTTCATGCCCTTTCTACACAAAGCCACGGAGCTGAAAAACATACACTTCTTCATGCAAGTCACCATTCAAAAATGTTGTTTTATTGTCCAATTGATGTGCATTCCAACCATGATGAGCTGCAAGTGCACAGATGCTATGAACAGTAGTCATTCGGAAAGAAGGAGCAAAGGTTTCATCAAAATCAATGCCTCCTTCCTGCTCATAACCTTTGCAACAAGCCTAGACTTATACCGTCAGTTGTTCCATCAGGTTTATGCTTCAGCTTGTAAACCCACTTGGTGTGAGTGGCCTTCTTGCCAGGAGGCAAGTCACATAAAGACCATGTATCATTTTTCATCATAGCATCATATTCACATTGCATTGCAATCATCCAATGTTCTGAATTTTGTGCTTCATCAAACGAAAGAGGTTCAATCTCATCAGAGAGACTAGAGGCAACCATACTATAGCAATCTGATGCAAAAGAGGCACTATGAGAGCCTGAATGAGTACGATATGATAGAGGTGCATCTAATTTGTTGTCTTACAAAGTTTGCACCAGCCATTTTGGCATAGTTTTTCCCTGCTCAATATCAGCTCTCTCATCAACAAGTGCATCATGTAAATCTGCATCAGAAATGGAATGATCTGCATCATCACATGAAAGCTGCAAAGGCTGAGAAGTTGCCTCATTAGGACTAGCACTACACTATCCACCTGTAAAAAGAGGCAGCAAAGTATCATACATGTCTTTGGAGCTAATGGATGTCTCCTTAGTACATGAAAGTAAGGGCTGAATAGCATCTTCCACAAAAACAACATCATCGCTAACCAAAATGTGTTTAATTTGTGGATGTTGCAAATGATAGCCTTTGCTTTCAAAACTCTACCCAACAAAAATACATTTTACTTCTTTATCATCAATTTTTTTGCGATGTTGTTCAGCCACTAATGCATATGCCCAACAACCAAAAACATGCATGTAGCTCAGTGATGAGTAGCACCTCCTTTAATGTCAATCTGGGAAGACATGAGGATGGTATGAAGACCTCAAACAAGTGATGGCACAAGTGTGTGAGTGAGAAGCACACTAACATGCACACACATACACACACACACGCACACAAGGCAAAAACAAAGAGAGAGAGACAATGGAGTTCTTTAGATTACTCAAAAGTGCTCTTACAAGTTCAATTCTACAACAAGCTAGCCTCAAAAATCAGCTCTCTAGCTCTATTTATAGTTTTTGACTGTTTTTGGCCCTGTTCAGACCTAGCGTTTGGCCTAGTTAAAAATTAGGTTCTAGGGCCTATTTGAGGCCTCAAACAAAGTCTAAAAATCATGAAAATTGGTACGATGATACTTCTAATACTCCTCAAGCTCGAGGACTCCCTGGCTTGCACAAAATGGAGTTACAAAAAGGTGAAATGGTATTTACAATGATTTTTAGTGATGAGAGTCATTGTTATGAGGGTGTTGATTGGGAAAATTTTGAATAGCCTTTGTCTGCTTGTGCCTTCTCTCCGCTCTAGCTCCCTTCTTTGGCTTCCTTGTCTTGTGAGTCCTTGGGTGCTTTGACTGCTGCCAACACCCCCCCCTCTCTCTCGCGTCTGTCGTCTCTGACAGACCCTTGTCTGGATCGGAGCGTTTAACATAGAATTCAACCACGTCTGAAGCTAGGTGGTGTTCTTCCAGCCGCAGCCACTGTGCTAAATCAGTTAGGAGGGAATCCCAATCCACTGGACCTGGAACGTCCGGATGTGGCACACGCACTTGTTCTGAATGTAATGTACGCTCCATTGCAAAGAGGTGGAGTAGATGGGAGGGTCTGGGAACAGAGACTTCAGAGTGATATTCCCAGAACCCCGTGATGAACATCTCTTCGAGTGTTTGCTTGTAGCAAGCGGGGAGGTATTTAATTCGTGCATGCCATGCATATATTACCTGGATGGAGGGAGTTGTACTCATATCGTAGACCAAGTCAAGGTTACCTGCTATGAATCCGACACCTGAGAAATGTGAATCTTTAATATTTTTGAAGGTTCTGAAGGTTACCAGCATCAACTCGAAAATTTTCATGCACATCTGAGCCATTACATCTGGGATGTTTTGCAATTTGACTCCCTAGTGGCGGATAGTAGAGAGCATGTAGCCCACCATGGCTTGTCCCCGTGGCAGTGCTAGGTATACGTAATTGAGCCACTTTGCACATCCTTTGACCTCCTTCACATCGATGACAAACTCACACCATGTGCATCTTCTCAGTATGGAAGCATAACAGGGATTATACTTAATGAATAGTGGCATGTTATTCCAAGTTCGAATCATCTCAGGGTAAGTTTCTAGGAGTCGTAGCCACCAGGTAGGTTGATGAATGGATCTTTTTTAGCACTCTCAGGGATATCATCAGGGCCGAATTGTGTGGCAAAGGTTGGAGCCTTGCCACATCGTCGTTGAATCTCTGTGATGTAATCTGCCAAGAGTACACAATACAGCACATACTGATCATCGTTGGTGCCTATCCATCTGTGATGAGACATAGTTCGGAAATATTCTGATTTGATGATGGTGTCCTCAATCTTACTCATGGACTCAATCTGGACCGCTACTTGATCATCATGTGTATTGGCTATTTTTTCAAGTTTCTGCATCCTGGGACTATGGATCTATTCAGATTCTCTTCTACAGCTGCATACTTTACTGGAATCACATTGGCTGGAGTAGGAGGTTGTTGGGCTATCAGTGGTTGAGGTCTATGGTGGGCGTGATATTGTGGTTGGTAGGTTTGTTGAGGCCTAGCATACTATTGTGATGGGTACTGGTTCTGATATCTTCCTTGTTGTGGATAGGGCTGAGGGTAGGTTTGCCTAACTGCTTGCTTATCGTATGGGCAATCTTGTGCTGTGTGATTAGTGTATCTCCATTCTATGGTGCAGTATTGGCTACTGGGATTCACTTGGGGTTGAGCCATGATGGGGCATACATTCGCCATATGGTCACCTCCACAAGTGTAACATCTCTTCATTGGGGCAAACCTTGGTATTTGTTTGCTTGAGACTCCTAACTTCTGAGCGACTTTCTCCGCTAGTTCCTCATAGATGTGGATTGTGAGGAAGAGAGGCTAGTAGAACTATCTGAATCTTTGTAGATTTTGGAGAGTTCTAATTCCTCCCCTAGGTTATCCTCGATGTCGATGTACACGCGTACACACTCTTCTATGGTCCTAGGGTCCTTCAATTACACATATGATCTCAACTTTGTACTTAGTAGTCCATCTAGGAATAAAGCCACTTGTTTGGCTGGTGTGGGTAACTCAGAAACAGGACATCTCTCTAGATATTGCCTAAACCTTCTTCCTGCAAGTCTAACTATCTCTTGAGGGGTCTGCTTAAAGCTATGAATCAGTGAGGAAGTGTTATGCCTTATGCCACTCTTATAGAATTCAATAATGAAAGCCTCTAGAAGTTGGTCTATGTTCTTGAAGTGTCTCTCATTTAGTGGTTGAAACCACGTTAGAGCAGTGTTCCTAAGGGTTAAACCAAAGGCATTATATTGCGTGAATAGGTCCTCAACTTGTTCAGCCCTCAAGACTTGCTTAAATTCTGCCACATGGTCATAAGGGTCTCCAGTGCCATCGAAGTAATTCTTCATGGACTTGACCAGCTGGGTTGGCCTTAGGGTCCTAGTGTGCTCGCTAGGCCTTGGCAAGGGAAAATCATCAGCAGTTCTTTGGTTTCTAGGTCTCTCAAGTTCCATTCTATGCATTTCTGTTCGCATTCGTTCTCTTCCTATTGGGTTGGCAAAGCTTACCTCAGGTCTTTCTCTATTCTTGTCTCTTTGAGCTCCATGAGCTTGGGATGTTCTGGCTCCTAGGTGGCCATAAGAGACATTAGATCGCTGGGGAAAAAATAAATTCACCCTTCCAAGTGTAGGCATGCCTACCATGTTCTGAGACCACAAAGATCCTCTCTGAAGTATTGTCTAAATAGGTCACTTTGCCTGGGCTATCAGGATCTTTGAACTCATAGATTGTGATCGTTCCTATCTCATTAGGCTGAGTAGGCTTATACCTCCAAAAGGCTTCATCGGTCTCTCGGTTCAAGAGTAGATCTATGCTCTTCTTGTCCTGGGGAATCCACTTTGGTGTGATAATTCTAGTCAGAATAGATTTTCCTCGAGGTGTTTTAGGCTCTCCAACTATGTTTCCTTGCTCTAGGTCACCTATGTCCGTCTCTGGGATCACATTACCAAATTCATCTGTCCTCTCGGGGTGGCTGGTGACTACGTATATGGTTCCTTCCTTATCCTGGTATGCTCCATTTTCAAATTTGACAGCTGGATGTTCAATCCCAATGGGTTGATCAGGGTTTTTAATCTGTACCACGGATCTTCATAGGCTGTCCTCATAGATGCAAGCACCTAGTCGGTTGAGCCTAAGGTATTCCAGCAGCGTCTTGTATGGGCCCTCTACCCTTTGTAAATATGACACACCTGAACTTCCTGTGGGTCTCTCTATACCATGAGCCATCTCGGACTCGCTAGTTTCAGAGCTAGGGTAGTGTGAATAATGGCTCAACTGCTGGGCCCAAGACCTAGCAGTATGATTGACGCTAGCCTCTGAAGCCTGAGACTCTGTCTATCTCTCCCTAGGTGTCGTCCTGATCCAAGGTTCATATGCCTAATTGAATAACCCGAATTTTCCCAAGTACAACCTCGTTGCTGAGTTCTTTTGTATTAATCACTTGTTCTTTTTAATTTTCTTAGGATGTCACTTCTTGTCCAATCAATCTTCGTCGCAAGGAACACTTAAGTTTTATCGTACTTTGAGTTTGGTCGCTCGATTTAAATTCTTTTCCCTTAGGTTTTTTCGCAAATGTAATTTTTGTGTACTTGCACTTGAGTGATTAGAGTTCTTGGACTTAGTCGTGCTTAACGTATCCCTAATTGATCAAAACCTCTATCCATACTTAGCCTAAGCTAGGGATTGACAGAGGGTGTTGAGAATTTCCAACCTTTAGTTTCTCTCCTTGGTTGCCCTTGTGTACCCAAGAAGCATATTCCCAAGCTTGCACTTACTCTTGCTTAGATTGCCCTTCACTGCTCTCAAAGGCCCTATAAAAGCTCCAAAGTTAGCTTAGGATTCAAATTCAATTGACACAACAAACGATCTTCATTCATGCAATTCAGAGATCAAAATGTTCTTTGGCTTTATGCAAAACAATCCTAAAGATCCCTCAATTTCTTCCTCCTAGGTAGGATCACTTCAAAATACTATATCTAATAATCCTGATATTAATTTCCACACGAGCTTTCCAACAAAACAAAAATCACAGCACACCGATTTCGTATGAGAAAGTTATGACCGTTCAGGATTCTAGGGTTCGAAATACTTTGTGTAGCAGCCTCACAATACTCTAACAAATTTCTAATGTTTCCCAAATAATACCCCAAAATAGACCAACTCACTTTGCCCTAAAAAATTGGCTGAATTTGCCCGTCAATCGCGATCGAGTGGTCTGTCAATCGCGATTGATATGTCAGTCACGATCGATGTGTCGATCGCGATTGACAGGTCCGTCGTGGCTGTCAATCGCGATTGATGGGTCAATCGCGATTGACACGTGGCCCAAAAATTCAGTCCGTCATGGTCAAAGGATTGTTGACTCTGTCGATCGCGATTGATGGGTCGATCGCGATTGATAGGTCCATCACGAGGGTTCTATCGGTCATGTTCAAACAGTCGTTGACTCGGCGAGTCGCAATTGACAAGTCTGTCGGGACTATCGATCGCGATTGATGGGTGGATCGCGACTGATGGGTCGATCGCGATTGACACGTTGTGCGCGTAAATTCTGTCAGTCGTGGTCAGTCGATCGTTGACTCTATCGATCGCGATCGAGGTGTCGGTCACGATTGAGGAGTCCGTCGGCTGGTGTCCGTCGTCATTTGTTGATCGCGATTGACGGGTCAATCGTGATTGATAGAAAATAGAGGCATATTAAAATTTTAAGCACATATTTAGGAAGCTCTAAGCATACACATCATGATTATGTACTTAGTTTAGCAAAAGGATCATTTTTTCCGTCGGTCGCGATTGACAGAGGTCAACACCTCGAGACTTGCACAGTCAAATTTTTTACCTGCTGGAGCTGGTACAACTGCTAGGGATGTTGAATCCTAGAAAAATTCTCAGGATGATGGAGATGGAGGTGGGAGGTGGTGATGATGATGATGGTGATGAAAATGGTGAAGAAAACAAAGGAAAATAGATAAAGTTTAAGAAAATACCTACAACTCCAACACCTCAACTCTACGTCTTACCATCACACGCTCGTCCTCAAAGCTCAATCCCCGGCAACGGTGCCAAAATTTGGTGTAGCTCAGTGATGAGTAGCACCTCCTTTAATGTCAATCCAAGAAGACATGAGGATGGTATGAAGACCTCGAACAAGTGATGGCACAAGTGTGTGAGTGAGAAGCACACTAACATGCACACACATACACACACACGCGCACACAAGGCAAGAACAAAGAGAGAGAGACAATGGAGTTCTTTAGATTACTCAAAAGTGCTCTTACAAGTTCAATTCTACAACAAGCTAGCCTCAAAAATGAGCTCTCTAGCTCTATTTATAGTTTTTTACTAGTTTTTGGCCCTGTCCAGACCTAGTGTCGGACCTAGTTAAAAATTAGGTTCTAGGGCCTATTCGAGGGCTCAAACGAAGTCTAAAAATCATGAAAATTGGTACGATGATACTTCTAATACTCCTCAAGCTCGAGGACTCCTCGGCTTGCACAAAATGGAGTTACAAAAAAGGTGAGATGGTATTTACAATGATTTTTAGTGATGAGAATCACTTTTATGAGGGTGTTGATTGGGAAAAATTTGAATGGCCTACTTGCCAGATCTTCGTTGACTACTTTGTCTGCTTGTGCCTTCTCTCCGCTCTAGCTCCCTTCTTTGGCTTCCTTGTCTTGTGAGTCCTTGGGTGCTTTGACTGCTGCCAACAATGCACATGAGCAATAGATGGCTTGCAACCATGCCAAGCCTCATATGGAGTGATAGACTACAATGCTTTAGTGGGACACCTGCTAAGTACATATGTTGCACACATGATAGCATCAAGCTAGAAACTATGTGGTAAAGCTTAACTCTTGACCATACACCTCGTAATCTCCATGAGTGACATGTTCTTCCATTCAACAACTCCATTTAGTTGCAGTGTATAGGGCATTGTACACTGATGTTTTATCCCCATGTTCAGCTAGAAATGCATTAAAGTCAGAAGACATATATTCCTCCCCTCGATCAAAACGGAGGGTGCCCATTTTACATGCTGACAAATTTTCACCCAAAACCAGAAATTATTTGAAGCACATAAACACTTTGGACTTTGCCTTCAATGGATATACACATGCATGCCTGGAAAAATCATTGATGAAAGTCATGAAGTAAAGATATTTCCTAAAAGAAGGTGTCTGCATAGGACCACAGACATCACTATGTACAAGTTGCAGTTTTTTAGTAGCACAAACTTAACCATCTTTTAGAACGGAGGAACACTGCATTTTGCCCTAAGTAAAACCTTCATAAACATGTTTTTTGGGTGCCTCAAGTTTGGGCAAAGAGGACACTATTTCAGATTTCTGTAGGAATAGCAAACTGACAAAATTCAGATGACCAAAGCATGCATGCAAAAGCTTTGCATCTAACATAGCCGGAGAATCATATACTACACATGCCGAATCATTTACAGATCTTTCATAGTCTATGAGCTTATATAGTCCACGATATAAAATGGGAAAAGAAATAATGACATCGCCATGTGACAGATCATGAACTGTACATCTGTCATCAACAAATTTCACAACCAAACCAATCTTGGCTAATGAAAAAACTGATAACAGATTTTTCTTGATCCCTGGCACAAATAAAGCATCTGATAAAGTGAAAGAACTACCATCAGCAGTAGTCAAAATGATCTTACCAACTCCCATAACAGGATAAGAGGAGTTGTTGGTGCATGTAACAATATTCCCTATAGGGGCAAGCTCGAGTGAAGAGAAGAAAATATGGTGCAAGGTAATACGTTTGGTCACCCCACTATCAAAGTACCAAATGTTGGAGTCTACTGCAAACATGCACTGCTCATGAGAAGATGGTTCAAAACTACAAACAATAGTAAACGCCCATTCTTCATCCTGCACAAGATTAGTAGACTCTCTTTTTGGTGTAGAGGTCTCTACAACAACCATTCTGGCCTCTTTCTTCTTTGGCTCTTTAGCATCCAGTTTTGGACTGCTCTTAATAACATAATCATTTGCTTTATAATATTTGCAAAATAGTTTTTGCTTTTCTGGTTTCTTCTCATATTTGTCTTCCTTCTTCAAATGTGCAGCACTTGTAGATTTCTGCTTACTAGTAGAAAAGCTCCATTTTCCTTTGCCCTTCTGACTAGCCAGGAAGCCTTGATCTGCAACATGCATGATGGACCTGTTCTGCCTAGACTGATCTTCCTGAAACATAACAGAGACTAACTCCTCAAATGATAAGGCTTTTGGATTGCCTTTTATCATCAAACAAAGAGTAGAAGTAAAACTTTGATATGAGTAAGGAAGACCATTCAGAACGGTCTGCATAAGTGAGCTATCTGGTATAACCTCATCAACAGAAATCAACTGTTCTTTCAAATCCTTGATCTTTGTGAGAAAAATATCCATAGAATCACCTTCATTCATTCCAATTGTTTGTAGAGGTAAGCAACACGAGCCTCATTCCTAGCCTGGTACAATGTGGTTAGTGTATCCCAAGCATCCTTAGGTGTTCTACAAGAGTGAATGTGAGGAATAATGGCATGTTTGGCAGACAAAGCTATCAATGCATGTGCCTAAGCATGTCTGCCATCCCAATTAATTTTCTCTACAGTAGGTGCAACACAAATAGCAGCACGAACAGGAATCTGTAGAATATCATAATCTTTGACACCATCTCCATCAGCTCTAGCACTTGTATTTACAGTACCTATATTCACAGGTGTAACGAGATGTCTTTCAACACCCTCCATAATATTCCACAATCCTTTGCGACCAATACATGACCCATCATATAAGCCCACAATGGGTAATTTGTACCATCCAAATTATCCTCAATAGCCAACGTACAAAATACATCACTACTTTCAGCCATTTCTATTGACTCAAATACCTTGATGTAGAAAAATAACTATATCTGAAAAAGTTGAACTGAACTACCCAAGCGAGTTCTACTAGGCTTGTAGCAGACTTTGAGACGCTTATACTAGCGAACCAAAATTGTTATATATCTTTGGCACAAAAAGACAAAATAGCCTACACAAGTGTTGCGATAGTGCATTCGAAGGTCGAAACAAGCTCAGATCATGATTTTGGCACCACATAACGAAGCTGTTTTGATCTCTGAAACACCCTGAGTATGCTTACCAAATTTTATGCAATTCTTAGATTGCAACCGGAGAGGTATAGACAACACCCTAGATGAAGTGGCGACCTGCTCTGATACCAATTCTTGGAGTTAGACGTCTTCGGAAGCACGCAAACAACACAAGGAAGAAGAAGAAGCTTGGAGCACAACACACACTACTGAATGTATTACCACTAGAATGTAAAAAGATAAGTAGCTCATTAGCACAGGGGAAAAATGTTGGGTGTGTGAAGAAGTGCGAGAGACACACAAGAAGCACACACAAGAAGCACAAACGCAGCAAGACACACGGAGAAGACGATGGCTGGAATAGCTCTCTCTATTGATTGATGAACTGAACTGAAGTAAGATCTGAATAATATCCCTAAGTACAAAGTACCACCACATATGAGAGTATCAAGTATGTGGTAACATGGGGAAAAAAACCTCTAGCCAGCACTAGAGTAAAAAGTGCCCATGTATAGGGAAAAGGTTCACATCAAAGCTAGTCGAGGAACACACAAGTGTAACAAACCCCCCTGGAGCGAATGATGTGAACACATACAGGGAGTGACATATCAGCCCCCACAAGGTAATAAGCCTAAAGCTTTGCGAAAAGCTTCAAACTTTTCGCGTGAAAGAGCTTTGGTGAATATGTCTGCCACATTATCTTGTGTAGGCACATATACCAAATCAATATCTCCTGCATGAAGGCGCTCTCTTACATAGTGATAATGCACCTCAATATGTTTGGTCCGTGCATGAAACACTGGGTTTCGTGCAACAGCCAAAGCACTCTCACTATCTGTGAGAATATGCGTAGCAACATCAATCTCCATGCAAAGATCCATCAATAGGCATCTCAGCCATATACACTCCACTGTCGCTGTGAAAACTGCCTTGTACTTAGCTTCACAACTCGAGGTTGCCACTGTAGGTTGCTTCTTACTCAACCAAGATATGCATGAGTCTCCAAGGAAAAAGCAATTAGCACTACTGGACACGCGAGTATCATAAAAACCAGCCCAATCACTATCTGTAAAAGCATACAAGCATGGCTGAACATCTCTGCCATAAAAGAGACCTAAGCTCAAAGTTCCTCAAAGATATTTGAACACACGTTTCACCACTTGCCAATGCTTAGTGCCAGGGCTATGCATGAACCGACTCAACTGGGAAACTGCATACTCTATATCCGGCCTTGTGTTGCATGCATATATAAGACATCCCACAGCTTGCTGATAAAGAGAAGTGTCAAATGCATCACTGGAATCCTCAATTGAGAACCTGAATCCCGTCTCAACTGGTGTGGAAACTGGCTTACAATCCTCAAAATCAAAACGCTGAAGTAGTTTTTCAACATACTTTGCTTGATGCATAACAATTCCCCCCTCAACGGATACAAACTAGATGCCAAGATAGTAGCTCAAAAGACCAAGATAAGTGACATCAAAAGTATGCTGCAAATCAGCCATAAGAATGTCAGGTTTTGCATCACATGACCCAGTCAAGAGTATGTCATCGACATAAAGAACAAGCACTATAAGATCAACCCCATTTTTGCGTACATACAATGTACTTTCAATCGGACTACATGTAAAGCCAAGAGCAATCAAGTGCTTATGGATTTTCTCATACCATGCACGTGGAGCTTGCTTGAGACCATACAAGGCTTTATGCAAGCGACAAACCATATGCTCTTTCCCTTTCATAGCAAATCCAGGAGGTTGCTTCACATAAACCTCTTCTTGCAAATCTCCATTCAAGAAGGCTGTTTTTATGTCCAATTGATGCACTTTCCAACCTCGATGGGCAGCCAATGCAACCACGGTACGAATGGTAGTCATGTGTGAAGTAGGTGCAAAAGTTTCCTCATAGTCAATGCCATATTGTTGCGCATATCCTTTGGCAACCAATCTAGCTTTGTAGCGATCAATGGCACCATCAGATTTTCTCTTAATCTTGTAAAGCCACTTTGTACCAATGGCATTCTTTCCTTTTGGCAATTCACATAACTCCCAAGTACCATTCCTATGTATGGAATCCATTTCTGATTGGATAGCACTCATCCATTGTGGATCGTCACATGCATCTTCAAAAGAAAGTGGTTCTTCATTACATGCTGTAGCAATAAGAGAATAATCCATAAAATTACTTGATGCATGGTGAGAGCTTGATCTTGTTCTACCAAGTAAAGGTGCACTCAATTTGTTGTCCTGCAATGTTTGTTTCAGCCACTTTGGCATAGATTGTGCACTCTTGATAGACATGCATTCATTATGTAATACATCTTCAATATGTACATCATGTGTGGGCTGAATTTCATGCTCATTTTCAGTCATATTTTGACGCAAATGTTCAGCCATATGTGGCTGGAAATTTCCAATGTTTTGGCAATTTTTGGCTGAAATTTTTCAGCCATGTTTGGCTAGAAATTCTCAGCATTTTCAGCCCTATTGGGCTGGAATTTTTCAGCCCTTTGAACCTCAGTTGGCTGGTCTACATGGCCATAGTCAAGTGCACCATTTTGGAACAAAGGCATGAGTGTATCGAACACATCTTGTGAGCTAACTGTTGGCAGTTTTTTGCATTCAAGTAGAGGGAAAACTGAATTTTCAGCAAATACCATATCTCGACTCACAATAATTGTGTTCATCAATGGATGGTACAACCGATATCCCTTACTTTCAGCACTATAACCAACAAATATACATTTCTTTGCCTTGTCATCAAGTTTGTGACGTTGTTGTGATGGCACAAGAGCATATGGCAAACAACCAAACACACGCATATGACTAACCATAGGCTTATGACCATTCCAAGCCTCATAAGGAGTGATGACTCTCAATGCTTTTGTAGGGCAACGATTTAACACTTAATTTGCACACATGACAGCTTCCATCCACAACTTATGAGGAAGATGCTTTCCTTTAACCATACATCGTGCCATTTCAAGTAAAGTTCTATTTTTACGCTCCGCAACACCATTTTGTTGAGGTGTATATGGCACCGTACATTGGTGTGAAATACCTCTTTCATGAAGAAAAGCATTAAACTCATGTGGCATGTATTCACCACCACGATCCGTGCATAGAGTCAAAAGCTTTTGTGAAGAAAAATTTTTAGCCATAGCTAAAAATGCTTTGAAGCAAGAAAATACCTCATTCTTTGCTTTCATAGGATACACCCATGTATGGCGAGTAGCATCATCAATGAAGGTAACAAAATATACATGCTTCCCAAAAGATGGAGTCTTGACGGGACCACATACATCACTATGAACAAGTTGCAATTTTCTTGTAGTGTGCGTATGACTATCTTTTGGGAAAGAAGCATGATGCATTTTTCCAAGAATGCAACCTTCACATGCATGCTTTTCAATGGACTCAAGTGTAGGCAAACCAATAACCATGTCCTTCTTTTGCAAGTAGAGCAAACTATTGAAGTTTAAGTGACCAAAATGAGCATGCCAAAGCTCCATTTCAGCCATGGAAGAAGTATAAGCAACTAAGGCATTCGAGGCAGCCCTTCTGTATGTATCAATGCGATACAAACCATTACATAATTTACCAGACATCACGATAACATTGCCATTGCTGAAATCATGAACCATACACTTATCATCAACAAAGTGTACATGAAGTCCATCTTTGGCAATCAACGCAACTGAAATCAAGTTCTTCTTGATACCGGGTGCATACAATGCATTTTTTAAGAGAATCACACCTCCATTTGCAGCCGTAATATCAATTTCTCCTACTCCAATGATAGGATAAGAGGCATTGTTTGCACACACCACATGTCCTCCTTTAGGTGCATCTTTCAAAGAGGAAAAAATCTTTTGCATGATGTTATGTGCTTTGAAGCACCACTATCAAAGAACCAATCGGAATCAGCCTCACTCACAACCATACATTTAGAATGTAAAGAAGCATCATAATGGCATGTAACAACACATGCCCAAAAATCTTGAGCCATGTTAGCTTCATCATTCTTTGCATTTACTGAATTTTCAGCAATAGACATGCCAGAATCCTTCTTCTTTTCATTGCATTTAGCAAGCTTTCTACACTCATCAATAGTATGACTAGCCTTCCGGCAATATTTGCATCTCTTCTTCTTTTGCAAATCTCTATCATTAGAGGAATGAGTGGAAGAGGAAGCTTGAGGCTTTGGTTTTGATGAACCCAAAGCTGAACCATACTTGCTTTTCCCCTTTTGTGAGATAGCAAGTGCTTGCGTTCCCTCAATCAAACCACTCCTATTCACTCTAGATTGCTCTTCTTGCAAAAGAAGAGACACAACCTCATCAAATGCATACATATTAGGATTGCCTTTTGCAACCAAATGGAGTGTAGTAGCAAAGCTTTGAAAAGATTCCGATAATCCTTTCAACAATGTAGAAATGAGTGATGCATCTGGAATGATCTCATCTATGTTTTCCAATTGCTCTTTCAAGTCCTTGATGCGTGTCACATACACATCCACTGACTCATTTTCAGCCATACATACATCCTCAAGTTTCTTCGTGAAGTATGCAACACGTGCTTCATTACGCACGGCATACAAAGAAGCAAGAGTGTCCCATGCCTGTCTCGATGTAGAACATGACCGAATGTGTGGAACTATATGACGCTTCACTGAAAGCGCAATCAAAGCATGAGCTTGAGCATCTTTTCCATCCCATCTAAGCTGCTCCTGTGTAGGTGGAGAAGGAGAAACCACTGTACTCGAAGAAGAAGCTCCATTTGTGACAGTAGACTGTGAAGTAGAAGCACCTGCCAGTCTTCGATCTACATCTACCACTATGTTCCAAAGTTTTTTTGCAACAAGAACATGCTTCATCATCTAAGACCACATCGGATAGTTGGTCCCAGCAAGCTTATCTTCAGCTTGAACCATGCCAAACAAGTCATTGCTGCCCGCCATTTCACTAAGGAACAAGAATGTGACAAAATCTTCACTTCGACGAAAACTGAAATGAGTGCTGAAATTTCAGCTCACAAACCGTCACTCGAATGGCGATTCTGACTGCACAAATGGCTTTGAAATGGGGGTAAAACCCCAGCGCACCTAGTGGAAATGTTTCCCGGCTGCTGAAATTCACACTTCTATGCTCCGAAGTCGATTTGCACTGTTAAAGTGCGTGCGCCGCGACGCAAAAAACCGAAACTTGAGAAGAAGCTGAACCTGCTCTGATACCACTGTTGGGTGTGTGAAGAAGTGCGAGAGACACACAAGAAGCACACACAAGGAGCACAAATGCAGCAAGACACATGGAGAAGACGATGGCTGGAATAGCTCTCTCTATTGATCGATGAACTGAACTGAAGTAAGAGCTGAATAATATCCCTAAGTACAAAGTACCACCACATATGAGAGTATCAAGTATGTGGTAACATGGGGAAAAAACCTCTAGCCAGCACTAGAGTAAAAAGTTCCCATGTATAGGGAAAAGGTTCATATCAAAGCTACTCGAGGAACACATAAGTGTAACAAAAAAACCTCCTAAAGAGGGAAAAAAGTGCCCTAGCGGTCCTACAGTGTTCACACACATCACTACCTAAATATATCAACAAAGTTATACCATATAGCTCACTTGTGCAAACCATTCTAAATGGTCTTCTTGACTCATATGAGAGTTTTGTTTCTACTCTTCATTTGATGATGAATGGCAATTCAAATGCCTTCTCATTTGAGGAGTTAGTCTCTGTTCTATTGCAGGAAGATCAGTCTAGAAAAAAGAGGTCCATCATGCATGTTGCAGAGCAAGCGTTATTGGCTAGTCAAAAGGGCAAAGATAAATAAATCTCTTCTATTAGTAAGCGGAAATCTGCAAATGTGGCACATTTGAAGAAGGAAGACAAAGATGAGAAAAAAATCAGAAAAGTAGAAATTGTTTTGCAAATAATCTAAAGCAAATGATCATGTCATTAAGAGCTGTCGAAAAATGGCTGCTAAAGAGGCAAAGAAGAAAGAGGCTGGAATGGTTGTTGCAGAGGTCCCTACACCAAAAACAGAGTCTGCTAATCTTGTTTCGGATGAAGAATTGGCATTTACTGTTGTTTGTAGTTTTGACCCATCTTCTCATGAGCATTGTATGTCTACAATAGACTCCGATGCTTGGTGCTTTGATAGTGGCGTGATCAAACATATTACCTCGTAGCGTAGTTTCTTCTTTTCACTCAAGCTTTCCCCTACAGGGAATACTCTTACATGTGCCAACAACTCCTCTTATCCTGTTATGGGGGTTGGTAAGATCATTCTGACTATTACTGGTGGTAGTTCTTTCACTTTATCAGATGCTTTATTTGTGCCAGGGATCAAGAAAAATCTGTTATCAATTTTTACATTAGCCAAGACTGGCTTGGTTGTGAAATTTGTTGATGATAGATGTACATTTCATGATCTGTCAAATGTCTTGATATCCAAGTGAAATTTGTTATCAATTTTTACATTAGCCAAGATTGGCTTGGTTGTGAAATTTGTTGATGATGGCTTGATATCCAAGTCAATGTGAATGGATAAAATAGCCCTTCATTTATGGTACCCTTCAAGTACTTTAGAATCCTTTTAGCAGCTTCCATGCGAGGTTTTCTTGGTGTATGCATGAATTGACTCAATGTACTTACTCCATAGCATATGTCCACTCTTGTAAGGGTTGCATAATTGAGACTCCCACAAGATTTTGGTAATATGTAATGTCTTCAAGTAGTTCTCCTTCATGAGAACTAAGTTTGTGATTCAATTCCATAGGTGTACCTGCACTTTTTGAGTTTTCTGCTTTGAACTTAACTAGCATATCATGTATATACTTCCTTTCAGTAATAAAAACACCAGAATCTGTATTCACAATTTCTAGGCCAAGAAAATATGTAAGCAATCCAAGATCATTGATCTTGAACTCCTCCTTCATCAGGACTTTCATCTTCCTGATGCCATTGGCATCATCTCCTGTAATGATAATATCATCCACATAAACACATAGAGAAATAACTTATTAATTATTCTTCTTAATGAACAATGAAGAATCTACCTTGCTTGCAAAAAATTCTTGGTCCTACAAATATGTTACAAGCCTATGGTTCCAAGCTCTAGGAGATTGCTTTAATCCATACAATTCCTTCCTTAATTTACATACATAATCAGGCTTGTCCTTGTCTTCATATCCTAGTGGTTGAGCCATGTAGACCTCTTCAAAGATCCATCCATTAAGGAATGCATTTTTAACATCTAATTGGTACAAATTCCAATTCTTTGAAGCAACAATGTTTACTAAAACTCTGATAGTTGGCATCTTAACCACAAGTGAGAAGGTCTTCTCATAAAACACTCCATGTGTTTGAGCAACTCCCTTTGTCACTAGCCTTGATTTATACATGTTGATTGTCCCATCTGAATTCTTTCTCACTATGTAAATCCACCTGGATCCTATTACCTTCATGAATGATTTCTTGGGGACCAAATCCCAAGTGTTATTCTCTTGAAGTGCTTCAATTTCTTCCTGCATAGCTTCTCTCCATTCTTCCTTCTTATTGGCTTCTTCAAATGAAGAAGGCTCCTGTGACATAGAATCTTTAGCCATGTACATAGAGTGCTTGGTGACTAATGATGTATCATAGCCATACCGTATTGGTTTCTTGCTCTCCCTTTGAGATCTTCTAATTACTTGATTGGATGATTTTGAAATGTCTTCCAATTGTTTGAATTTTGCTTTTCCCTGGGACTTCCAAGCTTTGAATTCTTCAAGATTGATCTGTTCTTCATCTTTTGAGTTGACATCCTCTCATGTATGTGGTTCTTCTTTGGTTAGATTTGGAAAGTCATTTTCCAAACCATAGGGTAACTTTATTTTCCTGCAATCATCTTCAAACCACAAGTTATTTTCATCAAACACCACATTCCTACTAATTGTAAATCCTTTGTTAATGGGATTATACAACCTATATCCTTTTTGATTTTGATCATAACCAATCAATATGCATCCGTCAGCCTTTAGATCAAGCTTTCCCCTAATCTGTGAGGGTATATGTGCATAAGCAATGAACCCAAAGATCTTACAATGATCTTAGGAAGGTATTCTACCATTCCATGCCTCATACGGTGTCATTCCATCTAGGGACTTGGATGGAAGTATATTGATTAGGTAAGTGGCTATGGAAACAACCTCTACCCTTAAGTAATTTGAAACTCTTTTCTCATTCAACATTGATCTTGCAACTTCTTCTATTAGTATATTTCTTGCCTCTGTCACTCCATTCAGTTCAGGAGCATACCTTGTTGAAATCTCTCTCTTTAGGCCTCTATACTATAAGAAAGAGTCAAATTCATGTGAGAAATACTCACCACCTCCATCAAATTTGAGCCTCTTCAAGATTCTACCTGTTTGATTCTCAACCAATGCCAAATACTTCTTTAAACAAGTGAAGAGTTCATCTTTATACTTCATAAAAAAAAGTATTGTCCATAAACTATAGTCATTTATGAATGAAATATAATACCTTGACCCTGAGATTGATGGTTCTCTGCTAGTGCCCCACACATCTGTGTGCACAAGCTCCAAGTAGTCTTCATACATGTATCCTCTTTTATTGAATGGTTTCCTATGTGATTTTCCAAATTGGCATGCTCCACATTTGTAAATCATGTGTTTCTTGGGCACATTTGGAATGTCAAGCACACTATGATCCTTGCATATTTGCTTCATTGTTCTTTCACCCATATGGCCTAGTATCTTATTCCATATCTCTAATTGAGATAGGGTTTGATCTTTGTAATTGAAGAGAGAAATATTCCTTGTATCTTCAACTTCAAATGTAAAACATCTACCAGATTTCTCACCTTTTACAATCCTCTTGAAGCCTTGTTGAGGTTCCTCCACATATGCTCCAAATCTGTAAGCCTTTCTCAAAAATCTATCGAACACTGAATAGGTTTTTTGTTATTGTTGGCACATATAATATCTTACTTATGAGGTTCATGTTACCATCAGATGCCTTATCTTTACACAGTGCCTAGTGTCATCACCCGTCTGGACTCAATGCTTTCCTTTGGGTTCTTCAAGATCAGACAACAATGCTACATTGCCTGCTACATGATTGGAACAACCACAATCAATATAGAATAGGTACTCATCATCTTTACCTTGTTTGATCATCATATTCAAGAGTATTAGGGAACCCTCTTGATCATGTGTATAGTTGTTGTAGTCTCTTCTACCTGTGAAGCCTCCTTGATAGTTGTTATTGTAGCCTTGGATAAAATTGTGATGGTAGTTGTTCCCTCCATTGTTGAATCTACCTCTTGATTGTCCATAGCCTCCTCTATGGAAGCCTCTTCCTCTCTGATTTTTTGTCTTCCCAAAGCACTCCTTTGTGGTATGATTGGTCAAGCCACAAATGTTGCAAGGTGAAGAGGTGTATGGTCTCCCTTTAGCTTATTTTGCTCATCTACCCCTTCCTCTAGTACCTCTTCCTCTACCTATGAAATTCACTTGAGAGGTACTTGCTCCTCTTCATTTGCTTTGGTTGCTTCTTCAAGATTGTGAACTCCATCCAAAGCTAGTTTTTCCAAGCCCTTGTATTTGATGAGAAGTATGAAGATAGTACTTCCCAAGTCTCTTGGGAGGTCTTGTGATTCCTAATATGATGTAATAAGAAATCACATATTGAGTTAATTATATAAGACTTGGCTAGAGTATCCTTTGCACACCATGTAGCTAGTCTCTCTTGCTCTTCTCTTGTAGGTTGATATTTGCTTTTGAATGTTGGCATTTCTTCATCTCCAGAGATGTATCCATACAAGATTCTTCCTTGGAGGTAAGCCTTCATCCTTAGGGACCATGCTAGATTACTTCCCCTACCCAATTTGTCAATGAATGATGAAAATGCATCTTCCATTTTACCTTGATGTTGCTCTGATACCACTGTTGGACGAAATGGTGGACACTTTCTAGAGATGAGATGGTGCTGCAAACTTCTGCTTCATACCAGCCAAAATTGATTTGAGGAGTGCAAAGTAGACTTTTTGAGCCTTCCAAGAAGCACAAATAATCACCCAAGTAATTTGGAGTATGAGGAATCATTGGATCAAAACAGATGAGTAGGAGTTTCAACTATGAACCAAAACTTGCTATTTTGGTCACCACACCTACTCAAAGAATTGAATAGTACTCCCTCTCTGCTAGCAATTCGATAAAATGCTTGTGCAAATATCTAGTTAACTAGGACAGCTAACGTTTGCAAGTAATCTCAATTGAAATGATAGACCATGCTCAGAGAATGATGCATAGAAAGTTAAAGATGATCCCCAACATTTTTGGGCTCCTAGAGTATGCAAACCAATGAGCAGTATTTTGTACATATCTTGAGATTTGCTGAGGCAATCAAATTGAAACTTTTTAAGAATAAAATAGACAATATGATGAATCTATACCAAGTAAATCACTTGAAATGATCAAGTATACATTGAGAAGCATGTCAGAAAAGTTCAATATTTTGAGTGGTATATGATAGAGAAGAGAAAGTGAGATATAATCAACATGTATATATTAATGCATATAGATTACAATGTCACTGGCAATGAAAAATTGCACAATGTGAGGGCAATGATATAGTTATGGTATGAGCTCAATATCACATAGATTCCCTCTAAATATCTCTCCAAATCGGGCTCATTATCACGCGACTTTTGAAGTCCTCTTTTTATATCTCTTTCTTGAAGCCAGGTTCAAATTTGAATTTGAACCTTCACCTAAAAGTGTTCCAAAGTTTTAGGACTTGATTTCCATGAATTCTCACTAAATGGTTCGTGGAAAGATTCCCCTAAGAACTTGTTATTGGAAGTGAATCCTTCTATGCACTTTTACAAGGTGTAAAGAATCAATCATTTACAAGAGGTCATTCATGTGCTAATACATGAATGTACATAGCATCCTTTGGATAAGTGATCAAGCATTTAGGCTTGGAGTGATTGCACCAACACTATATCTCTCAATTTGCATCTATCTTTCATTGCATTTTTCTCTCAACTCTATCTACTAGTCTATTCTATTGTGTTCTTATTTTCTTACAACTCTTTCTTCATCAAGTCACTTACAAAGGGGACTTATCGTTACATTATAGTGGTAATATGTTCAAACACATTTAAGGCCATTGGAACACGTTTTGCTCCTCTTTAGAAGTGGTATTAAAGGAGGATTTTTTAGTGCATTATGACAATGATATATATGAAAAAAGTTATGCTGATCAGAACACTTTTTGTTTCTTGAGAGGGTCATCCCCTAGCTTTTATGTATACCCTACGTTCTATGTTTATCCTTTTCTATTGTGTTAATTCTCTTGTTCTTTCTCACACTATCTATGTCCAAACTTACTCCATACCCTTCAATAATTATTTACTTCAAATAATTTTGTAAGATGCTTGGATTATTGAAACAATCCTTTTTGTACATGCAGTCCTTAGCATAAAGCTATAACATTGCATATAACTGGGTTCTTTTGAGCCTTAATTCGAGTCTTTCTTACATTTGTCTCCATTTTCCACTCATGGGATGTGGCCCTAGAGAGACGTGTGTATCAAAACGCGCTTGCAATGCTTTGCGTATATTGTCACTAATTGCTAATCTATGATAATTCATGTAAGTGCTGCAAAGTTTCGCTTCAATCATAGGAAATGGGAGATAAGTTAAAATATTTTGTATGCTATGTATGATTTTGATCCAAATTAGAGGACTAACATGCAAATTAAATACAACAATATCATCAAAATGGAACTTGGGAGCTAGTGGATTGACCCCCTAAGCATAAAGTGATTGGCACCAAGTAGGTCTGGAAGCTAAAGTACAAGGCTGATGGTACTTTAGAAAAGTACAAAGCAAGACTTATTGCACATGGCTACTCACAATTTGAAGGCATTGAAAAGTTAGATTTTGTGAATCATTTGCCCCGATTATAAGGATGACTAATATCTGAGTAGTACTAGCTGTGGCTACACATAAGCATTGGCCGTCTATGAGATGGAGGTCAAATCAGCATCCCTAAATGGAGACCTCAAGGAGAAGGTATATATATCTCACCCATGAGGGTTTGAGGCTCCCCATTTAGAGAACAAGGTATGTAAGCTGAAGAAGGCACTATATGGACTTAAACAAGCCCCTAGAGCATGGTACCAGTGGATAGATAAGTATCTCTTGGATCAAGGTTTCAAAAGATGTGCTTCTAATGCTAACTCGTATGTTCTAAAGAGAGCAAGGAATAAAAAATTGCTTGTAATCTATGTAGATGACCTTGAGTTTATAGGAAATAATGATGCTCTTGTTGAACAAAAAACGATGCCCTAATGATACACACTTGGGCTTAATGCATTATTGCTTAGGGCTTGAAGTTTGGCAAGAACCAGGGAAGATTTTCATCTTTCAACAAAAGTATAGAAGACAAATATTGAAGGCATATGACATGGAGGATTGCAAGGAAATCTCTTACACCTATGGAGCTCAACACAAAATGATCTATTGAAGATACTTCACCTCCAATGGATATTACAAGATACAAGAAATTAGTTGGAAGTCTCATGTACTTGTGCAATGGTAGACCAGATATCTCCTCTGCGATTGGAGTAGTAAGTAGGTTCTCCAATAAGCCTTGCCAAACTCATTGGAAGGCAAGCATGTGAATAATTAGGTATGTGAAAGGAACTAGTGATTATGGTATTCTTTATGAAGAAGGATCATCTCTAGTTGGATACTATGACTCAAATTGGGCAAGAGATATTGATACCAGAAAATCACTTTCTCTATATCGCGTTTCTTTAGGATGAGGGATCTTCTCTTCGATTAGTAAGAAGCAACCGACTATAGCATCATCTTCTACTAAAGCTGAGTACAAAGTTGCATGTGTTGCATCATGTGAAGCGGTATGGTTGAGGAGAATCCTATAGCACATGGGAATAGAAGGACAGGATGCTATAGAGTTGTAATGTGAAAACCAAAGTTGTGTGGCCATTGCCAAGGCTTCTATTTTCCATGCACATACCAAGTATATAGAAATTCAGTATCACTATATGCATTAGTTGATTGAGGATGGGGTTGTGGAGATAATATATTGTCCAATTGAAAGAAATGGAGCCGATATCTTAACCAAGGCTCTTGGGAGAGAGCAACTTCATTGACACTTTCCAAAGTTAGGGATTGGACTAAGGAGGTAGTTCACCATAGGTGGACATTATGGGGGGGGGGGGGATTAGATATGCTCAATAGTCCACCCTCAAGTGACCACAAATGATCCATGGAGCTCTAATTATAAGGTCCCCATTATGAGGAGAAGCCATTATGAGAGCTCCGACATTTGTGGAACCCTAACTTCTAAGTTATTTGAGGTCTTTGTGTCACCCTTGATGGTTATAGATGGTCTTTGTGAGCCTAGCCATTAGTTTAGGTAGGGCATAAACTTTCAACCCATTGGTTTGCCATTTAAGGTGAAAATAAAGGCATTGTGGGGGGAGCATAGAGGGGGGCATGTCCCCTTCTATGGGGTTCGGAGGGACTATCCCCCTAGTCCGTAGGGCCAAGATGGTAGGACTTTTGGTCATGAAGATATTATCAGATTCTATATTTTGGTGACTATTTTGTATCTCTTGAATATGTTTATTTATACTAAATTCCCTTGTAAAAGTTGTATTAGCATGGCCTAGGTTGAGCTTTACATAGCATTGCGCACTAGTAAGCCCTTCATCTATAGTCTATCCGGATCACCATCTAAGCTCCACATTGGGAGCACATGGGTGGACAACACCATCATTGTAACTAAATTACACGTGGAAATCTCACAATCTGAGTTCTCTACTAATTAGGAAAAAAGGTGAGCCTTGCATGGGCCTTGTAAGGATTCCTAGTTTTTAGGTATTAAAGAGGTTTATCTAAGGGATTAAAGGAGCATAGGAAACCACTAGTGGTTTGTCAAATAAAATATTGTTTGATGCACTTTTATATTTGAATTATGAAATGGAAATATTTGTAGCCTTTGGATTTCAAAGTTGAATGGCTAGGATTTAAGTCGTTGGAAATATAGAAAGAGAGTCATCTGACAAGTCTTGCGCTTATAGATTCTCTCATGATTGCTTTTCCATGGTTTTGCATGTTTCTCGGCCGTTAGATGCTCATCAATCCAATGGTTCAGCGCATTTGGGGCTGATCTAGAGAGAGGAGTCATCCGTAGCCGTCCGATAGAGCACTCATCCAATGGATTATATCAAAAGGCGCTTTTGAAACTTGGATCCAAAGGCGGGGTTGAATCTGAGCTGTAGGATGAGCTTTAGATCCAATGGAGGCAAACAGAAGGCGCATTTTTTGATGGGGAGATCATCGCAGCCGTTGGATTAGCTTGAAGATCCAATGGATCAGAATGAAAGGCGCCTTTTCAAGGCCCATCCAATCTTAGCCACCCATTTCAAAGCAATCCAAGTGCTCAAATCCAATATTGCCTTGACTTTTGCAATCAAACCTCAACCTTTGGATGTTTTAATCAATCCAATGGCTCTAGTTCATCTGGAAGGCTTTCAAAACCATTCAAGTGGCCAAAACCACTAGTTCAAGGTGGTTTATTTCTCTTTGACCACACAAAAACCATGGAAGCCTATGCCTAGCCTATGTGATTAAGGGACTAGACTGTGTCCACCACCCTCTTCTCATTGGTCCATCACTAATCACTCCTTAGGCTAAAAGGCCCATGCAGGGTTCACCTTTTTCCCTAATGATGATCTCTCAGTGTGCATGTATCATTTTTTGCATTTTTCTTTCAACTTTGTCTACTAGTCTATTTTGTTGTGCTCTTATTCTTTTTACATACTCATGGAGGAGGAGTTGTGGCTCAAGGGAAGGAGTAGGGACAACAAAGGAGATGCACCATTCATAGCAAACGAGAAAGAAGGAAAACTAGAATCTTCAAAAGATGGAGACAAAAAGAAGAATGACAAAAAGAATTTCAAGGGGGGGTGTTTCCACTGCAAGAAGAAAGGGCACATAATGCAAGACTATCATATCAAGAAGGCGGAAGAGAACAATGGCTCTTCAAAAGGTGGGAAGGGCAAGGAGTTTGCAAACACTCTAGAAATAAAGCTTGAGTTATTTGTTAGGATAGAGAAGGTATGCTCCTTGGTTGAGAATTAGGAACGGATGACTCATGGGTGTTCGATAGTGGTGCATCTTGTCACATAAAGAGCAGAAAAAACCTTTATAGTTCCATATAGCCTCTAAAGAAACCCATCACAATAAAGGTAGGCAACAATGCAAGATGTCCTATAGATGGGGAAGGTATGGATTCTTTCATTAACTCTAATAGGGATGTTGGAAAGCTTTCAAATGTGTTGTATGTTCCACAAATCAAACAAAATATATTTTTAGTAGCTTTTATAATTGATCAAGGTCATCAAGTATCTTTCAATAAGATAGACGCTAAGGCTATGGATAGTAACAACAATATTGTTGGGATCACATAAGGAGGAACAACCTGTATGAGTTGTTTGCTCTTACAACCACTACAAGTGTGGGCACAAGTAAGCAATGGCATGAGAGAATCGACCACATCAGATACCTTGTACTAAAAGAGATGCATTTGCAAGGTTATGGTTGCACACTTACCATTAATTATCAAAATGAAGGAACCATGTGAAGCTTGCATGATGGGTAAGCAAGAGAGGAAGGAATTTCCACAAGAATGCTAGAATAAAGAAAGTTATCTTGTAGAGTTGGTGCATGTTGACTTGTGCAAAAAAAATGCCTACACAAGCCTTGGGAGGATCTTCCTACTTCATGTTACTTGTCAACAACTGTAGCAGGAGGATGTGGGTGTACCTTCTTCACGATAAGGCTCAATCTTTTGGTAAGGTTAAAGAATGGCTTCAGCTTGTTGAAATTGAAATAGAGAAGAAGATGAAGAAATTCAGAAGAGAGGGTGGTGGTGAGTTCACATCAATAGTGTTTGAAGATTTCTGCAAGAGTAAAGGAATCAAGCATCAACTCACAGTGGCACATGGCTCTCAGCTAAAAGGTATTGCAAAACATCAGAATCAAATCATCATGGAGATGGAAAGGTGCATGTTGAAGGGAAAGGGTTTACCTAATCAAATTTTGGGCAGAGGCTATCAATAGTATTGTCTACATCTTGAACCGAAGCTACACTAAGTCACTTAATGGAAAGACCCTATAAGAGGCCTATACTAGTAAAAAGGCATCTGTTTCCCATTTCAAAGTATTTGGAAGTGAATGTTACATACATGTTCGAGATAGGGAGAGAAACAAGCTTCAACTAAAAAGCATCAAATTTATCTTCCTAGGGTACAAAAAAGATAAGAAGGCTTATAAGCTTTATGACCCTCATGCTAAAACGTTCATGGCGACTTGCAATGTGGTGTTTAAGGAGGAGTAGCCACATGCAGTGGAGGAGGAAAAGAGAGCTTCCACTTTATCATCGGGGGAATGGGCAATCCACGATGAACTTGGCCCAAGAGCTATTCCTTCTACACAATAGAACGAAGCATCATCTTTAGATGATGAGTCTCAAAGTCACCAACCTGCTATCACCCAAGCTCAAAATCCATTGCCATGTTGGGTGAGGTAGCTCTATGATTGTACAAAGCCCGTGCCATAGTCACTAGAATAGGTTGCAGATGGACTCATATGATTATAGAGAATAGAGGAAACAAAGATATGAAAGCACCCATATTGTAAACACATCCTTGATGGTTGAGCTCATTCAAGAAGAAGCAAAGAACCACCTAAAGTGGAAGAGGCCCTCCATGATCCGAATTGGAGGGCTATCATGCAAAAAAAATACAACATTATGATGAACAATATAACTTGGGAGCTAATCGATCGATGCCCTAAGCATAAAGCCATTGGCATCAAGTGGGTATGGAAGCTAAAGTACAAGGTTGATGGTACTTTGGAAATGTACAATACTAGACTTGTTGCATAGGGCTACTTACAAGTTTAAGGCATTGCTTTTTGTGAATTATTTGCTCTACCTGTAAGGATGACTACTATCCAAGTACTACTAGATATGGATACACATAAGCAATGAACACTCTATCACATGGATGTCAAATCTGTTGGAAACAATGTCTCATGGTCCAAAACTTGAAGCTATAGCTCTATAACTTATTCTCTAGAAGCTCCATCTTCAAGTCAGAGAGGGGTGCAGCATGCAAATATTATTTTCTTTCTAGAGACAAACAACAAGAGAAGCACGTCGGCAGCGTGGATAAGGCAAAGTGCTCTAGGATGTGGGTTCAAATCCCACTTGGTGCAACAGCAAAGAAGTTTCTTGAAAAGCTTATTTTTTTCCAAAAACAAATCATACGGATATACGTTTTCACAATTATGCTTTAGTTTTCACGATCGTATTTTAGCACGATTGCTTTTGGATCAATTGTATGATGATTGCGTTTTATGATTTATTAAGTGCTTTTCATTGGATACTTCAAAGCTATATAACAAGAGGCTTTGTTCATTTTTTATCACTCACTCAAGCTCTCAAGGAGATCAAGGAGGAAGAGTCTCACACTCTTGAGGAGGTGAAGTTTTGGTGAAGGAGATACTACTCTCTTGGAGAAAGAAGTCTTTTACAAGGTGGTGGTAACTATCTTTTGTGAGTTAACTTTGTGGTTGATTTACAATTTTGTTACACTATTTTGTGAGAATAGGCTTAGCTTCGTTGCTTCGTTTACTTCACACACACTTAGATTATTTCAACATAATCTAAATTTTGTATCATCATCTTCTTGGATATTCTTCCATTCGTGAGTGCACCACTTTATATGGTTGAGTAGTACTCCCATGTTGTAATTTGGACATCTATTTTTTAGTGAGTAAGCATCCAGCTTACGTTCCCTAATCTTGTCTCAAGATCTCTATCTTTCTCTATCTCACATATCATCTTGGTTAGTTAAGTTGTGTATGCTCAAAAGGTTTTAGTTTGGAATGATCCTGGGGCCCCAAATTCCAACACTTGGTATTAGAGCATAATTGACATACACACTTAGTTAAGATGAGTGAGATTATAATTGAGATTGAAGAAAAGTTGGATGGATCTTCTAATTATCCCATGTGGAGTTTCATGATCATGAATATTTTAGTGACAAAGGAATTATGGAGTATCATCAATGGATCCTTAACAAGACCTAGACGAGAAGGCAAAGAAGGAGCCACAACAACTTCAAGAGGTACTGTAATTACTATTGCAGAACCAAGTGAAGAAGAGGTGACCACTTCGACATCCAGAGTCACTGCTAGGTCTTTACCTAGACTTCCTCCTACTGGAGATCAGGCAAGGTGGGATGCTAAAGATGCTTTAGCACTTTCATTCATAGCAATGAGTGTCAAAAATCATATTCTACCACATATCAGATCTTGCAAAAGTTCTAGTCAAGCTTGGGTAAAGCTTGAGAATCTTTTTCAAAGCAGAAATCCAGCTAGGAAAGCTCACTTGAGGAGACAACTAGCAAATACAAGGATGAAGGTTGGTGAGTCAATTCAAACCCACATTACGAGACTCATTGACTTGAGAGATCAACTTCTAAATGTGGGAGTTGAGATATCAGATGAAGAAATGGTAAATACACTGATTAGCTCACTTCCTATCTCATATCGGTCTTTGATAACCACTCTTACCGTTACCAATAGATATACAGAGGTTACATTTGAAGAGTTAGAATTCTTGTTACTTCAAGATGAAGATCAGTTGAAGGGAATGGAAGAGAATGAAGAAGCACTTTTATCTTCATCAAAGGGTAAAAAGAAGAAGAAGGATAAGAAGCACTTTTATCTTAGAAGGAAGTAATATGTTTTTACTGCAAGAAACTTGGACATTTTAAGTCAGCATGTTATAAAAGGCTTGCAGCAGAAAAGAAAAAGGCATCAAGTAATGTTGTAGAAGATGATAAAAAAGGGAAATCTCAAGGTGATTCTTATGCCTGTATCACTATTGAGGAAGTAGCTTTTGATCAGGCAGCTTTACAAGTTCTTTTAGAAAGTCCTTGGATATTTGACTCACGTGCTACAAAGCATATGATAGGTTGCAGAGATGTGTTTTCTTCTCTTTTCTATTCTTCAGGTAGAAGAGTTATTATTGCAGATGGCAATGATTTGGATGTTGTGGGAATAGGTATAGTAACTCTTAAGTCAAGATAAGGTGGTAATTTTCAGATTTTAGATGTTCTATATGTACCTGAAATGAAGAAGAATTTGCTATCTATATCTGCATTTTTAAGTGATGGTTTTAAAGTTGTATTTGAGAGATATCTTTGTAAGATCTTATCACATAAAGACGACAAGTTTCTTTTACAAGGTGAGCATAAAGGAGATATCTTTGTTTTGTCAAAAATGAGTCAAGCATATGCAGTCAAATCTTCGTCACCGATGGAAGATATGAAGCTATGGCATGAAAGATTTGGACATATTAGTTTTGGATCTCTCAAAAGTATCAAAAGCAGAGGTATGGTTGAGAGTTTACCCTTATTCAAGCTACCAAATGATTCGGATATATGTGAAGGTTGTCTTGAAGGTAAGATGCATAAACTACCTTTCAAGAAACATGGTCATATTAGAGCTACCAGGAAATTGCAGATTATTCGTTCAGTTGTGAATGGACCTATGAGAGCAGAATCTATTCAAGGTTTTAGGTATTTTGTGTCTATTTGTTGATGATTTTACGAGATACTCATGGATCTATGGTCTTAAGTTGAAGTCAGAAGTCTTTCCTATGTTCAAGAAGTTTGTAGCTATGGTTGAAAATGAAAGTCAAGAAACTATCCACATTCTCAGAAGTGATAGAGGTGGAGAGTCAAAAGAGTTCCATACATTTCTTGATAAGAAAGGTAGTACTCGACACCTTGCTATTGCTTATAAACACAATGGTGTTGCAGAAAGAAAGAATAGGGTACTTGTTGAGACGATGCGGAGCATGATAGCATCTAAGAGTCTTTCACCGAAATTTTGGTTTGATGCAGTACATACAGCTAACCACATTTTAAACAGGTCACCTACAAAAGCTTTAAAGTTAATCACACCGTATGAAGCTTATTATGGTAGAAAACCTAATGTGAGTTACTTCAGAGTGTTAGGATCACTTTCTTATGTAGATATTGAGAAAAAGGACGGAGGTAAACTATATGTAAAGGCAAAGAAAGCTGTTTTTATTGGATATCCTGTTGAGAGTAAAGGATATAGGTTTTATGTTCCAGAGAGAGGTGAAGTTATTCTTTCATGTAATCCTTATATTGTTGAAGATAAGGTTTATGATAAAGAAGCAAAAATTCTAGAGTCCATTAGTGAAAATGAATATGGATTTTTTAGAAAGATTCTGGATGTACATCTTCAGCCATATCAGGAGGGAGTTAAAATTCCTAGGATTCAAGAAAAAGTTGAAGAAAGAGGAATTTCACAACCTTCTACAAATTTAGTTCCACAAGAGACTTTGATTCCAGAAATGGAAGAAGTTACAGTTCTAGAAAGTCCTAGTACCTTGGCAGGACAAGTTCTAGAACATATGGAAGCTGAAAGTCCAGAAAGAGTTTCACCACTATCTATGTGGTTATATCAGACTTGGAAAGATAGTGGTATAAAGACTTTTATTGGAAGAACAAGGAGTCAGACTAGACAACAACAACAAGATCATGTAAGAACAAGAAGTCAGACTAGATAGCAACAACAAAAAGATCATGTCAGTTTTGCTGAAGACTTTGAGATTCATGATATTTTGGCACTTACAACACTTGAAGATGAACCTGCATGTGTTAAACATGCACTTAACATTCCTATTTGGAGAAAAGCTATGCAAGAAGAGATTGATTCTATTCATAAGAATCAAACTTGGCAGCTATGTGAGTTACTAGAGGGAAAGAAGGCTATAAGTGTAAATGGATCTTCAAAATCAAAAGGAAAGTAGATGATACTATTGATAGATACAAGGCCAGGTTGGTTATCAAAGGATATGCACAACAAAAAGGTATTGATTATGATGAGACATTTGCTCCTATGTCTAGGATGACTATTATTAGGTCAATACTGGCTCTAACAGCACATTTTGGTTGGCATATATATCAACTTGACATTAAGACTGATTTTCTAAATGATGATTTACATGAGGATATGTATATTCAGTAGCCAGAAGGTTTTGAAGAGATAGGTAAAGAACACTTAGTGTGTAAACTTATAAAAGCTTTGTATGGTTTAAAACAGGCACCTAGAGCATGGTATACACTCTTGAGGAGGTGAAATTTTGGTGAAGGAGAGGGTACTCTCTTGGAGCAAGAAGTCTTCTACAAGGTGCTGGTAACTATCTTTTGTGACTTAACCTTGTGGTTGATTTACAATTTTGTTACACTATTTTGTGAGAATAAGGTTAGCTTCGTTGCTTTGTTTACTTCACACACACTTAGATTATTTCAACATAATCTAAAGTTTGTATCATCATCTTCTTGGATATTCTTCCATTAGTGAGTGCACCACTTTGTATGGTTGAGTAGTACTCCCATGTTGTAATTTGGACATCTATTTTTTAGTAAGTAAGCATCCAGCTTACATTCCCTAATCTTTTCTCAAGATCTCTATCTTTCTCTATCTCACATATCATCTTGGTTAAGTAAGTTGTGTATGCTCAAAAGGCTTTAGTTTGGAACGATCTTGGGGCCCCAAATTCCAACAAAATCAGCATTCTTGAATGGAAACCTCAAGGAGGAGGTATATGTGATTCAACCATCAGGTTTTATGGCTCCACATTTAGAGAATAAGGTATGTAAGCTCACAAAGGCATTATATGGGCTCAAATAAGCCCCTTGAGCATGGTACCAATGATAGATAAGTATCTCTTGGATCTAGATTTCAAGAGATGTGATTCTAACCAAGGAAGATCTTCATGTTTGAACAAAAATAGGCAAGATATATATTGAAGGCATTTGATATGGAGGACTACAAGCAAATTTCTAGACCTATGGAGGTCAACACAAAATTATCTATTGAAGATACTTAACCACCAGTGGATATTAGAAGATATAGGAAATTAGTTGGAAGTCTTAACTAATTTGATATGGAGAACTGCAAGGAAACTTCTACACCTATAGAGGTCAACACAAAATTATCTATTGAAGATACTTAACCTGTAGTGGATGTTAGAAGGTATAGGAAATTTGTTATGTTGTTGGAGTAGCAAGCATCGCCTCTAATAAGCCATGCCAAACTGATTGGAAAGAATGCATGCAAATACTCAAGTATGTGAAAGGAACCATTGATTTTGGTATTCTTTATGAAGAAGTATCATCCCTGGTTGGATACTATAAGCGCGATTGGGTAGGAGATATTGATACCAAAAAATGAGTTTCTCGATATTTATTTTCTTTAGGAATAGAGATTTTCCCTTGGATTAGTAAGAATCAATGGTCTGTGGCATTATCTTCTACTAAAAATGAGTATAAAGCAGCATGTGTTGCACCATGTGAAGCAGTATGGTTGAGGAGTGTTGATATATTTAGGTAGTGATGTGTCTGAACACTCTAGGACCATCGGGGCACTTTTTCCCTCTTTAGGAGTTTTTTCCCCAGGCATGTATATATGCCTATTGCCCTAATGGGCTACTTATCTTTGTACATTCTAGTCGTAATACATTCAATATTGTGTGTTGTGCTCCAATGCTTCTTCTTCTTCCTTGTGTTGTTCGCATGCTTCTGAAGATATCTAACTCCAACAATTGGTATTAGAGTAGGTCGTCGCTTCATCTAGGGCATCGTCGACACCTCTCCGATTGCAGTCTTAGAATCACACGAATTTATGTGACTTGCCTCCTAGCAAGAAGGCCATTGGTGTTGAGATATCAAGCTCAACATGTGATGATCCAGGATGACACGTACCAGTTTTTTGTTTCTTTGACATGTATAGTGGTCATGCCAGTATATTTCAGGGATACTTCATTGAGCTTTATTAGATTTATCTACTGAGAGTGATGGCACATTTGTTCCTTGCTAGTTCACTCATTCACGGACATTAGGTTCTTCCTTATGTACTAATCTTTATATATTGCACTTGTTGTATTCTTGTTTTTAGGTCATTCTTGTACATTCCCTTTTATGTAATAGAAGAAGAAGAAGAAGAAGAAGATCATTCTTCCTTGCCTCAATCAGTGTATGTGCTTCCCCTTGAGAGTGAGAGTGTGTGTGTGAGCTCTCTTCCTTATCTCCTTCCTCTTGACATGGTATCAAAGACAGCATGGCTGTAGAGAGCTCGTGGAGAAGGCAACGGTGAAGAGTACAGAGTAAGGCATGGAGAAAATGCGATTCACAAACAACCTCCGTTTGCTACGAAAATTGCATGAAAATAGAAGACCTCAAAATATTTTCAAGACGCATCATGTTTTACAACACTCATATATTCCAGATCTAGAATTTCAAGCGATTCCGTGTACTATTGATACATGAAAACTGTGTTTTTCTGAGACCGAACTATCACGTCATAGTGCGATAGTGTTCAAGTAGAAGTGCTACTTGTAGTGGTTTGTAGTGTTGTGTATTGCTGCAAAAATGGCAAACATAGATGAAATGAGTTAGCTTATGAGTGATAAGCTAGACAAGAACAACTTCCATGCTTGGAGATTCAAAATGAATAATTTCCTGATGGAAAAAGGCTACTGGAAGTACATCAAAGGAGAGAACGAAAATGCTATGTAGTTACTCGAGAGGAATCAGATTGGAGAACAGATACAAGCATATGAGGAATTGAATCAAGGAGCACAAAATGTAATGTATTGGCTATCTGTTAGCATACCCGATAGCATGATTGGGCACATACAAGATGCCAAGACTCCAAAAGAGGCTTGGAATAGTATAGTCACATTGTATGAGACCAATACAAAGGCACGGAAATTGCAACTCAAGAACGAGCTGCATACCTTGGAGAAAAAGAGTATGTCGATAAGTGACTATACTCTGAAAAACAAAAGCATATGTGAGTCACTTGCATCTATTGGAGTGAATGTAGATGATGATGATAAGGTGGAAGTATGCCTTCATGGTTTAGGAGTTGCATATAAGCAGTTCAGAACTTCTATACAGACCAAGGACAATATTCCAAATTTTGCTGATCTGGTATCTATGCTAATTATTGAAGAAAAGAATCTTGGTGAGGATTCAAACTCCCAAGGAAAGCCTAGTTCTGAGCAGGTATTCTACTCTGGCAGAGGAAGAGGAAGAGGTAGAGGGTTCGGAAGTGGAAGAGGAAACAGTAACCAAGACCAAGGTCAACAATAGAATCATGCAGGAGGAAGAGGACAATTTCAAGGCAGGGGGAGCCAAAGAGGTCGTAGAAATTTCCAAAGAAATGATTCAGGTAATGATAGTAAAGGATGTTGGAATTGTGGTAAACCTGGATACTTTGAATTTGATTGCAGGTTGAAGAATCAACAGAAGGCAGCAAAACAACTATGCATCTACAAGTGCAGATGATTCTGAGAAGCTGTTTATGGTTCGACATCACATGATGAATACGATGTTTGCTGGTGTTTCAAAATCAAATGATAATGTCTGGTATATTTATTCAGGTGCTTCAAATCACATGACCAATCATGCGGAATGGTTTAGTACTTTGCAGAAATTACCAAATCCTAGATATGTTGAAATAGGTGATGACACATCACATCCTATTGAGCATACAGGAAACATAGCACTATATATGGAGGATGGAAAGGTAAAACATCTTGCTGATGTGCTGCATGTTCCAAATATAACAAAGAATCTGGTTTCTATTGGACAAATGGTTGACAAGGGATTACAAGTCAGGTTCAATGCTGATGGATTATATGTAGAGAAGTACAAGCAAGATGGAAAATTGGTTTCCAAAGGAAACAAAGTGGGTAGGATGTTCACCTTAAATGTGAAGATTCTTGAAATGAATGCAGCCATGTTTGCAAAAGGTGCAGGAGTTATTGCTAATATAGAGATGTGGCACAAACAAGTTGGACATGCAAATGTGCAAAGGCCGAAACTGATGCACTCAAAGGAGATTCTCCATGGACTACCAAATTTCAAAGTTGCACAAATGCAAAAGGTATGTGCAACATGTCAATTTGGTAAACAGTTAAGAGAATCATTTCCACATGACAAGCATGGTAGTGAGAATGTACTAGAAGTAGTACATACAAATGTTTGGGGTCCAGCAAATTAAGACCACATCTATGGGTAGTTGTAGGTTTTATGTTAGTTTCATTGATGACCATACACACAAATTATGGGTATATTTCATGAAAGAGAAGAGTGAGGTGTTCACTCACTTCCAGAATTTTAAAGTTATGGTGGAAAAGCAGACAGGGAAGTACATTCAGACATTAAGATCTAATGGAGGAGGTGAATACATGTCAAATGAGTTCAACAGTTTTCTAAAAAATCATGGCATTCGGCATCAGTTTTCATGCAGGTAAACACCACAACAAAATGGTGTTGCTGAATGCAAAAATAGAAATATTGCAAAAATAGCAAGAGCCTTGATGGCTGAGAAGAATATGCCTCATTGTTATTGGGCAGAAGCTATGCATACTGCTCTATACATCATGAACAGAACTCCGACTGTTGTTGTACATCAAGTTACACCTGAAGAGAAGTTTACAGGTAAAAAGCCAAACTTATCACATCTAAAAGTTTTTTACTCTATTGCATATGTACATGTCCCAGATGAATTGAGGACGAAGCTTAATCCAAAAGCAAAAAAGTGTGTCTTCATTGGATACCCCCTTGTGCAAAAGGGATATAAATGTTATAACCCACTCACACCACAGGTAAAGGTGAGAAGAGATGTGGTATTTGATGAAATGTCAAGCTTCTATGCAGATGCCAAAGAAGGACTGAATCTTGAACCAAATGACAAAGAAAATGCTAAAAAATCAAGTGCAGAATCTCAAGTTTTGGGTGGCCGGATGCATGACCAAGCAATAGTTCCAACTCAAATCCATGGAGTGGAAGATTGCGTGGAAATTTCAGTCCAACAAATTCATCAAATACATCCAAAAAAGGTAAAGAAAAGCTTTGTGCTGGTAGTAAAACATGTGCAAGATTTGAAGACATTGATGGAGATTCAAGCAGTTCAGAAAAGAGCCTTGATGAGGAACTTGGATCGCCCTTTGTGAAGACTCCAAGAGTAAGAAGGGCACATGCAAATGATACAAGGAGAAGTGACTTAAGACCAAGAAGATATGGGAGGATGCAAAATCCAGTGCAACGATTGACGTATGACATTTATATGGCTTGTCATTGTGCCTACATGACAAAGGTAATACAAGATGCTAAACCTTCGTGCTTTGAAGATGCAATTGGAATTGCAGATTGGGAAAAAGCTATGGATGAGGAGATGGCTGCACTTTATGGAAATGATACATGGAAGCTGGTTCCATTGCTGCAAGGAAAGAAACCCATAGGCTACAAATGGGTTTACAAGGTAAAGCATAATGTTGATGGTAGCATAAGCAGGTATAAAGCACGATTGGTAGCTAAAGGGTATGCATAGACATATGGCAATGATTATGAGGAAACATTCAGGCTTGTAGCTAAAATGTCTACTGTCAGAACACTTGTTGCATTAGCTAGAGAAAAAGGATGGACTTTGCATCACATGGATTTGAAGAATGCTTTCCTACATGGTGAGTTACAAGAAGAAGTATATATGGACTAGCCACAAGGATATGAAGATCCAAAGCATCCAGAATATGTTTGTAGGTGGCAAAAGGCTTTGTATGGGCTGAATCAAGCCCCTCGTGCATGGCATCCAAGGATTGTTGATTACTTAACCAGCATTAATTGGGTTTTCTATGTGTGATGCGGATCACTCACTATATGCAAGGAAGGCTGATGATGGCATCACTATTTTGGCTATTTATGTTGATGACTTGATTGTAGGTGGTGATAATGAAGGAAGCATCAAAGAGGTAAAGAAACTTCTTATGCAGGAATTTGACATGAAAGATCTTGGTGTGTTGCGCTATTTCTTGGGCATCGAGTTTATACATATAGAAATAGGTATATGGATGTCGCAAAGCCAATATGCCTTGACTATGCTACAAAAGTATGGTATGGCTGATTATAAGCCAATTTCTATGCCATTAGATCAAAATTTGAAGTTGGACACTACATCAGGTGAAGCATTGGAAAATGCTACTATGTACAGGAAAATTGTGGTAAGTCTTATATATCTCACAATTACAAGGCCTAATCTAAGTTATACTATTGGACTTGAAAGTCAGTTTATGCAGGTTCCTAGGAAGCCACATTTGGATGCTCTAAGGTGCACTCTACGTTATGTGAGTGCTACTTTGGATTATGCATTCTTTTATGAGGCTGGTCTAGATTTGCAGGTTTATGGATACACCGATGCCGATTGGGCTGGTAGTATTCAAGATAGAAGATCTACTAGTGGTTTTCTATTCTCACTTGGGAAAGCAGCTGTTACATGGAGTACGAAGAAGCAACCCACTGTTTCTTTGTCGAGTACAGAGGCTGAGTATAGAGGTGCTACAATGGCAACATGTGAGGCATCATGGCTAGAGATGCTACTTGCGGATTTAGGTGTGGAAGTGCAAAAGCCTATCACCATCTATGGTGATAATCTTAGCAGCATACAATTAGCACAGAACCCTATTTTCCATGCTAGAACAAAGCATATCGAGGTACATTATCACTTCATGAGAGAGAAGTTATTAGTAGGTGATATTGATCTTGTTTATGTGAGAACAGATGAGCAGGTTGCTGATATTTTCACCAAAGCACTTGGAGCTAAGAAGTTGAATACGTTTCAGGAGATGCTTGGATTACAACATATGGTGTTGAGCTTGAGGGGGAGTGTTGAGATATCAAACTCAACATGTGATGATCCAAGATGGCACGTACTAGTTTTTCGTTTCTCTGACATGTATAGTGGTCACACCGATATATGTCAGGGATACTTCATTGAACTTTATTAGATTTATCTATCGAGAGTGATGGCACATTTGTTCCTTGCTAGCTCACTCATTCGTAGACATTAGGTTTTTCCTTATGTACTGATCTTTATATATTGCACTTGTTGTAGTCTTGTTTTTAGGTCATTCTTGTACATTCCTTTTATGTAATAGAAGAAGAAGAAGAAGATCATTCTTCCTTGCCTCAATAGTGTGTGTGCTTCTCGTTGAGAGTGAGAGAGTGTGTGTGTGTGTGTGTGAGCTCTCTTCCTTATCTCCTTCCTCGTGACGATTGGCACTAAGTGGGTTTACAAGCTAAAGTGTAAGCCTGCTAGAACAGTTGACAGGTATAAGGCAAGGCTTGTTGCAAAGGGTTATGCACAAGAAAGAGGCATTGATTTTGATGAGACCTTTGCACCTACATGCCATATGACTACTGTTCGGAGCATCTGTTGCACTTGTAGCCTATCATGGTTGGAATGTACATCAGTTGGACATTAAAAGTGCATTTATGAATGCTGACTTGTGTATGTTTTTCAGCCCCATGGCTTTGTGGAGAACCGTCATGAAAACCAGGTGTGCAGGTTAAAGAAGGCATTATATGGTTTAAAGCAAACACCATGTGCTTGGTATGAGAAGATACATGCCTATCTGATTGCACATGGTTTTGAGAATAGTCCAACTATGGCTGATTTGGATGTTGGTCAATCTTCTGCCACCACCATCTTCACTAACAATCAAAGTGCATTGACAGTTGCAAGGAACCCTGTGTTCCATGCTCGCACTAAGCACATTGAGGTGAAAATTACCATTATGTCAAGGAGAGGTTCTCTGCTAGGGAGATCATCTTGGCATATGTGCCCATGGAGGAGAACATTGTAGACCTTTTCACGAAGGCTCTGGCTAGGGAGAAGTTTGAAGCTTTTCACAAAGCTTTGGGCTTACTTCCACATAGCTTGGAACTTCCTTATACATGAGTGCCAGCTACTTGTTCACGGCAGCACTCTCAGGTGGGATTTGTTGATATATTTAGGTAGTGATGTATGTGAACACTCTATGACCATCGAGGCACTTTTTTCCCTCTTTAGGAGGTTTTTTTCCCCCGGCTTGTATATATTCCTATTGCCCTAATGTGCTACTTATCCTTGTACATTCTAGTGGTAATACATTCAGTATTGTGTGTTGTGCTCCAAGCTTCTTCTTCTTTCTTATGTTGTTTGTGTGCTTCCGTAGACATCTAACTCCAACAAGGAGGATCCTATGGCACATAGGAATACAAGGATAGGAGGCTATAGGGTTGAAGTATGACAACCAAAGTTGCATGGCCATCACCAAGAATCTTATTTTCCATGCATGTACCAATCACATAAAAATTTAGTATCACTATGCGTGTGAGTTGATTGAGGACATGGTCATGCAGATAAGCTCTTGTCCAATTCAAGAAAATAAGCAAACATCTTCTCCAACGAATCTGGGAGAGAACAACTTCATCAACACTTTCCAAAGCTTGGCAATGGACCAAGGAGGTAGTTCATCATACGTTGGACATTGAGGATGGTGTTACATATGTTCAATACTCCACCCCCAAGTGACCACAAATGATCTATGGGGCTCTACGCTGTAAGGCATATCTTTGTGAGCTAAGCCATTAGGTTAGGTAGGGCGTAAACTTCATGGCCACTAGGTTGCCATTCAAGGAAAAAATTAATGCCTTGTGGCATCGTGCAGTTTCCCCATAGAACCTTAATGAGGGGAATGCAAAAGGGGGGCTTTCCCGCTTCTGCAAGGTCGAGGGGGCCTATCCTCATGACCTATAGGGCCAATATGATACGACTTCTAGTCATAGAGATATGGTAAGGTTGTATATTTTACAGACTATTTTGAATCTCTGAACTACGTTTATATATACTGACCATCCTTGTAAACACTATATAAGTATGTTCGAGGTTGAGCTTTACATATCATTGAACACTAGTAAGCCCTTCATCGAGAGTCTATCTAAATCGCCATCTAAGCTGCACATTGGGAGCGCATGGGTGGACAACACCATCATTCTCACTGCATTGCTTTTGGCAATTAAAGAATTCGAGTTCTATATGTCTCAATTTGCATCTATCTTTGATTGCATTTCTCTCTCAACTCTGTCTACTAATCTATTCGGTGTTATTTTCTCACAACTCTTTCTTCATCAAGTCACTTACAAAGGGGACTTATCGTAACATTATAGCGGTAATGTGTTCAAACACATTTAAGGGCATTGGAACATTTTTTTCTTCTCTTTACGTGGGGTATTCAAGAGGGATTTATTAGTGCATTATGATAATGATATATATGAAAAAAGTTATGTCGATCAGAACACTTTTTTTCTCTTGAGAGGGGTTATCCCTAGCTTTTATGTATACCCTACGTTCTATGTTTATCCTTTTCTATTGTGTTCATTCGCTTGTTCTTTCTCACACTATCTATGTCCGCACTTACTCCGCAAGCTTCAAAATTTATTTACCTCAAATAATTCTGTAAGATGCTTGGATTGTTGAAACAATCCTTTTTGTACGTGAAACCCTTAGCATAAAGCTATAGCATTGCATATAAGTGGGTTCTTTTGAGCATAAATTAGAGTCTTTCTTACCGTTGTGTCCATTTTCCACTCATGGGTGGCCCTAGAGAGACGCGTGTATCGAAATGCGCTTGCAATGCTTTGCGCGTATTCTCACTCATTGCTAATCTACGATAATTCGAGGAAGTGCTGCAAACTTTGGCTTCCAATCATAGGAAATGGGAGACAGGTTAAAAGATTTCGTATGCTATGTATAATTTCAAACTTTTCTACATTCATATGCTGCTCTCAAAGCTATGTTGTGACCTCTTACTCTTGTGCTTCTTCTTGACCTTCTTCTGTATAGGAGCCTCCTCTTTCTTTTGTAGGAGCCTAAGAGAATCCATGGTGATTTGAAAGCGATGCTTTGACCGCCTTATCTTCCACTTCTTCTTCGTCTATAAGAGCTTTAGAGAATCAATAGAGATATGTCCTGCACGCGGAATTAGGAATCAATACATGCTTGTCAGCTCCTTTTACAACGTTTTTCTACTCATTATGTAGTGGGTTTTAGACTTTGATGGACCACCGACGCGTTTTAGATGTAAATAAGTGGCAAACGCACTGTCATCCACTGGTTTACGCCATGGTATTTACCGGATGGTAGATCTGTATGGCAATACTGTACCCATTAATCACCTTCCTGCGTCGCACAATGAGGTGGCAGCCACTATGACTACATTGACTAGCTCTTCTCTGAGTTACAAACGCTTCCGACTTCCAAGTACAGTGGATGTCTTTCTGGATGCTGATTATGGATGTCATACGTAAAGCTGAAGTCAGTCAGTTTGAATCTATGAGTCTGGAACCTATATAAATGATGGGAATCGACTTGTAGAAGTATGCAATCGGATAGCTGGATAGTCTTTTACAGAGCCGCACACTAACAATGGCTACGGCTCGTTTCCAGTTCTTCTTAGTTTTTATACTGATTGTGACATCCCTCTTCGTCGCTGACGCTCGTCAGCTAACTGATCATGAAGCATCCTCAAAAGACAACAAACCGGAGTACTATACTGAACGTAAACGCTATGCGTCGCTGAATAACTACGACGGGGGAGAAAGTGGATATGGAGGCAAGGTCTCCGGCTACGGAGGCGGTGGAAGTGGCTATGGTGGTGGAGGCTCTGGATATGGGAGTGGAGGAAGTGGCTATGGGAGCGGCGGGTCGGGATATGGAAGCGGTGGTAGTGGGTATGGTAATGGAGGCAGCGGCTATGGCACCGGGGGCTCTGGCTATGGTGCGGGTGGAAATGGTTACGGCAGTGGAGGACAGGGGCAAGGAAACGGAGGAAGTGGCTACGGTAGTGGCGGAAGTGGATATGGCAGCGGAGGGAGTGGTTATGGTAGCGGAGGAACTGGGCACGGTAGTGGTGGTAGCGGCTACGGAAGTGGAGGAAGTGGCTATGGTAGTGGAGGGTCTGGTTACGGCAGTGGTGGTAGAGGTTACGGAAATGGAGGAAGTGGTTATGGCAGTGGTGGGTCGGGCCATGGGAACGGTGGCAGTGGCTATGGGAATGGAGGTAGTGGTTACGGAAGCGGCTATGGCAGTGGTGGGTCGGGCCATGGAAATGGTGGCAGTGGCTATGGCAATGGAGGTAGCGGGTATGGAAGCGGAGGAAGTGGCGCTGGCAACGGCGGATCAGGCTATGGAGCAGGAGGTAGCGGAGAAGGCAATGGAGGTAGCGGAGAAGGCAATGGAGGTAGCGGATACGGAGGTAGCGGATACGGAGGTGGCGGAAGCGGACGTGGGAGTGGTCATGGAGGTCAGGGCAATGGAGGGGGTGGGTATGCGTCCGGGGGATCGGGGAAAGGCTCTAGTGGTTCTAGTCACAGTGGCAGCTGAGGTTCTGGTGCCGGTGGCAAAGGATATGGCAGCGTTCATGGCGGAACAACCAATAAGGGAAATAATGGTGGCGGCTATGGAGGTGGCTATGGTAGCTCCAACTCGGAGCCCTCTTCCGCTCAACAAGAATCGCGGCTTCCTTGAATCCATGAAGTCTCTTAAAATAAGACATTTCGTGCTTCTAAATCGGATATGCAAATGGAGAGCTTTCACATAAGTACTATGCTTGCCTATGCTCTACCTCTAAATACATAATTATATCTCTATGAGAACTCTTAGAAATAACACATAATGCACACATTATGGTTGTGCAACCTAAATACTTCGTGTAGTTTAAGGATCTTCACGATGGATTGATGACAATATTAGAGCTCTATCTCAAATATCTACATATGCCGCAACTCTTTTTTGTTCACTCACACTATATATGTGACCAAAATGATAATGGATATCTTGGTTGACCTTGATAGGTATACTAAACCTTCAACACTTTTTCCTACATGCTTGCATATGTGATGTAAAATTTGATATATCTGTCAAGTGATAGACAAGCTATCCCTTTCCATTTCCCCTAAGTTTACCCACGTTCATGAAGGTCGTTCATGAAGGTATATGACAGACAAGCTATCCCTTTCCATTTCCCCTAAGTTTACCCACGTTCATGAAGGTCGTTCATGAAGGTATAGAAGTGTTCAATATTAACAATCATTTTTATGGCTCTCTCTCTTTCTATTGAGTCCTCCAAGATTGATATATTGATCTTTATTTCTAAGCATCTAAGCAATTAAGGGAAAAAACATGGAGTTCCCTGTAAAACAATAGTTACGCAATATAACACAGGAGAAATAACAGAGAAGATAACAGATATAGGAGAATCTCAACAATTTTCTACTAGCAGCAAGTACAAAGATGATGGCGTTGTCCACCCGTGCGCTCTCAAGGTAGAGCTTAAATGGTGATCTAGACAACTCTAGATAGGGAGATACAAGGTAGAGGTATGCTGGCTCAACTCGGTGTCTTAGGTAGTGCAGAAGTCATGTATATATAGGATCATGGGTGGCCTGCCATGGACGGCTATACATGGGCGGTAGAGCGTGGACGGCCACCGCCCGCGTAATTGCCATACACGGCTTAGACTGGTTGAACCGACCTAACAAATATAAATGATTTCTAACTCCGACAAGGAATATTCCATGGAATATTCCCTTTACCGTCGCGCCGGGGGCGCTGCCCCCGGACCCCCACCAGGGGGCCCGCTGGCCCCCTTGGACCCCCCAGCCGGGGCTGCTCACCGCTGCCCCGGACCCCACAATTGGGGACCCTGATAACTCCCTTTCCTTATAATATCTTACATGGTCCAATATGACCTTCATCCAACATTCAAGTTGGGATTCCCATCAATTGGGTAATGCATGCTTGGCTTCTCCTCATAAAGGGGGCCTTACAAAATGTGCATACAATCATGAGGGGTAGACATTGATCATATACTAACATTCCCATTATATGATGACAATTTATTCAGAGTGGTCTTTAAAGAGACACTTGCCATGTGCAATGTATGTCTCGACATTGTATACTCTCACCACAACATGGGAACTCTATTATTCATAGGTAGGTGCGAGTATCTCCTTGCAATCCTATTGGCACCCTTTGAAGAATATTTGAATATAGTGTGTTTGTTGCAATTCCAAAGTAAGAAAAAATCACCTATTGCAGTAAGGTTTTACATGCTCTCAATATTGGCTCTAGATTGAGTGGAATCTTCTACATGGAAATGTTTTGACTAGCTTGTATGATGGTTGTGGAAGTTTACATGATTCGTGATCTATGTTTGATTAATTAAAGCTCCCATTGTCTTCTTATGGAACATTGAACTTGCTACAACATGCATAAGGGAATCATGCAAGTTTAGAAGATGTACAAGTTTAGAAGACGTACACAATCTTCTTGATTGGATCCCTCATCTGGATACCTGCTCTTGGAACACACCCATAAAATTGGTTAACCAATATGGTTGTATATATGAAACTAGACCAAATTTTGACAAAATTCCCCATTAGTACATTGTTTTATGAAATTCTATATTTGCCACATCTTGTTGACCAACCAAATATTTCAATCACACTTTATGCTACTTCGCGTAGATGCAAGTTGAAGGTTTTTTTCCTAAAAAATTCACCGTTTTTATATCATCCATGTATGCTCACTTTTGAGATCCATCCAAGAAAGAGTTTTCATGTTTATACTATCAATATCGACATCGCACATGAATCAATCATTGGAATAATCATTATTAATATCTATGATAAATTTTAATTCACAAACAAAGCTTTTAGTGCTTTCAAAACAATTATCTACATTGATATCATAGCATTGATAGCAAATGAATGGTTGCTTTTAACTATGGTAACAATCCTACTCAACATTTTTATGTTTCAAGAGGTAACTACATTAATGGGACCACCACTAGCTAGAGAGAGGAATCTCCTTCAAACCTTATGACTCCAGACCATTAGGCTAAGTAGATTACTTCTTTTAGGGAGCATATCAACCTAGGCATAAGTCTAATATCACGATCTTCACTCTTACATGAGAATGACAAAATGATGCTAGATTCAAAATTTGTCTAAACAAATCAGATGCTCACATCATAGATGTCACGAAGAAGGATATAAGGAAGAGAGCTCACTCAAATACTCAAAGAGGAGCACCTCACATAGATTGAGAAAAGGAAGAATGATCTTCTTCTTCTTCCTCTATTACATAAAATGAATATACAAGAATGACCTAAAACAACAATACAACTAGTGCAGTATATAAAGAACAATACATAAGGAAAATCCTAATGTCTACAAATGAGCGAGCTGGTAAGAAAACACTGTGCCATCATTCTCAGTAGATAAATCTAGTAAAGCTCAATGAAGTATCCTTGACATATACCGGAATGATCACTATACGTATTAGGGAAATGAAAAAGAGATACGTATGATCCTCGATCATCACATGTTGAGCTTGATATCTCAACAATCCCCCTCAAGCGCAACCTCATGTCCTATAATCCAAGCACTTTCTAGAACTTCTTTAAATTCTCGGCTCCAAGTTCTTTAGTGAAATTATCAACAACCTGCTCATCTGTCCTCACATGAACAAGGTTAATATCACCTAATCATAGCTTGTCCATGATGAAATGATAATGCACCTCAATATGCTTTGTTCTAGCATGAAAAACAAGATTTATTTCTAATTGTATGCTGCTAAGATTCTCACAATAGATGGTGATAGGATTTTGCACTCTTATATCTAAATCTGAAAGTAGTGTCTCTAGGCCTGATGCTTTAGATGCTCCCATTGCATCACCTCTATACTCAACCTCAGTACTTGACAAAGCAATAGTGGCTTGCTTCTTATTGCTCCATGTAATAGCTACATGTCCAAGTGAGAATTGAAAGCCACTAGTAGATCCTAGTAGATCTTCCATCTTGAATACTACCAACCCAATCTCCATTGGTGTATCCATGAACCTACAATTCTACACTAGCTTCATAAAACAATGCATAATCCAAAGTAGCACTCACATAATGTAGAGTGCTCCTTAGAGAATCTAAATGTGGTTTCTTGGAAACCTACATAAATTGACTTTCAAGTCCAACCATGAAGCTTAGATTAGGCCTTGTCATTGTGAGATATATTAAACTTCCCACATTTTTCATGTACATAGTAGCATTTTCCAATGATTCACTTGATGTATTATCCAAATTTAGATTCTCATCTAATGGCATAGAAATTAGGTAAGAATCAGTCATACCATACTTTTGCAGCATACTCAAGGCTGCATATTGCATTTGTGACATCCATATACGTATTTTTGTATGTATATACTAAATGCCTAAAAGATAGTGTGGCACACCAAGATCTTTCATATCAAATTCCTATAGAAGGATTTGCTTTACCTCCTGAATGCTTTTTTCATTATCATCTCCTACAATCAAGTCATTAACATAAATATCCACAATTGTGATGCCATCAGCACCCTTCCTGCCATATAATGAATGATATACATCACACATAGAAAATCCAATGGTGGTTAACTAATTAGCAATCCTTGCATGCCAAGCATGAGGGGCTTGTTTAATGTAATAAAGTAAGTTATGATCTTAGGGTCCGGTCCATTCAGACGGATCTGAAATTGGACATCGTTTGGTCACCCGTGTGTATGACCAAAGATGTCTAGTCTAGACTTACTAGAAGATCATTTACTCTTGTAACCAAGGGATCCACTTAACCTAGTGGCTAAGTCTCAAGAGTGTGAAGGAGGAGGTCTTGGGTTCAACCCCCATGGGTTACATGGGGAGAGTATTTTGCCCAAAGAGATCTAGAGCCTTTTAGAAGCATCCACTTGAGTTAACTTGAGTTAAGTGGGACACTTGGCATACTTGCAGTTACATGGCTGACACATGGATGGTTAGTATCCACTTACCCAAGAAGGCAGTCCCCTGGAGAGAGCTATATATAGAGGCATTTCGTTGGGAGGAGAGTCATCTCTCTAGCACGTGGTGGTCGTAATCTTGCATTGGTATTAGAGCAATGCAAGATTACGACCAGGATGTTTTTAGATCCACCCATATTATTCATTCACTACTTTGTACTTTGACTAGTTTATCAAAGTGCAAAACAAGATAGTGTTTTGAATCATTTGGGCACGGATGCCACCACAGAGATGAGACATGTTCTTTAGGTTCTAGAACATGACCATGTTCTTCTAGTTTTAGAACATGAGGCTCGAGGGTCGCCTATAGTATGTATATAGCTCTATTTTCGAGGATGAAAATATTTCCTAAGGGGGTGAAGAATGTAATAAAATAAGTTATGATCTTAGGGTCTGACTGACTCAGACGGATTTGAAATTGGACACCGTTTGGTCACTCGTGTGTATGACCAAAGATCTTGAGTCTAGACTTACTAGAAGGTCATTTACTCTTGTAACCAAGGGATCCACTTAGCCTAGTGGTTAATTCTCAAGGCTGTGAAGGAGGAGGTCTTGGGTTCAACAACCATGGGATACATGGGGAGAGTATTTTGCCCAAAGAGATCTAGAGCCTTCTAGAAGAATCCACTTGAGTTAACTTGAGTTAAGTGGGACACTTGGCATACATGCACTTACATGGTTAACACATGGATGGTTAGTATCCACCTGCCCAAGAAGGCAGTACCCTGGAGAGAGCTATATATAGAGGCATTTGGTTAGGAGGAGAGTCATCTCTCTAGCACGTGGTGGTTGTAATCTTGCATTTAAGCCCATAAAAAGCATTTTCCAACTTGCAAACATATTTTGGGTGCTTTGAATCTTCATATCCTTGTGGCTAATGCAAAAAGTGCTCTGATACTATACATTTTAGCCATTGGGCTGAAGGTTTCCTCATCGTCGATGCCATATCTCTGTGCATATCCTTTCATACCAATCTTGTTTTATACCAACTTATGTTACCATCAACATTGTGCTTTACCTTGTAAACCCCCTTGCAGCCAATGGGTTTCTTTCCTTGTGGCAATGGAACTAGCTTCCAAGTTACATCTCCATGACGTGCAACCATCTCCTCATCCATACATTTCTCCCAATTTGCATTTCCAATTGCATCTTCAAAACAAGAAGGTTCAGCATCTTGTATTACCTTGGTCATGTAGGCACAATGAAGAGCCATGTAATTGTCTTTGTGGATCGTCGCATTGAATTCTGCGTCCTCCCAGTTCATCTTGGTCCTACATTACTTCTCCTTGTATCATTTGCATGTGCCTTTCTTACTCTTGGAATCTTCAAAGAGGGCAATCCAAGTTCCTCATGAATGCTCTTTCTTGAACTGCTTGAAGCTCCATCAATGTCTTTAAAATATGTAGATGTTTTACTACCATGAAAAATCTTTTCTTTTACCTTTCTTTGATGTAGTTTATGAATTTTCTAGATTGAAATTCCCACGCAATCTTTCACTCCATGGACTTGAGTTGGAACTATTGCTTGGTGATGCATCAGGTCCATTCAAAACTTGAGATTCTGCACTTGATTTTTCAGCATTTCCTTTGTCATTTGAGACAAGAGTAAGTCCTTGTTTTGCATCTGCATAGAAGCTTGAAATTTCATTGAACACCACATCTCTGCTTATCCTCACCTATCGTGTGAGTATGCTATAACATTTATATCCCGACATTTACATATGCAATACAACAAATTAAATACTTTCCTATGTGATAAGTTTGGCTTTTACATGTAAACTTCTCTTCAGGTGGAACTTGATGTACAAAAGCAATGAGAGTTTTGCTCATGATGTATACAATAGTGTGCACAACTTCTTCCCAATAACAATGAGGCATATTCTTCTCCTCCATTCAGGCTTCTTCTATTTCTGCAATATTTCCATTTTAACATTTAGAAATACCACTCTGTTGTGGTGTGTACCTGCATGAAAACTGTCATCAAATTCCATGACCTTTTAGAAAGACATTGAACTCATTTGACATGCATTCACCCCCTCCATCAGATCTTAATGTTTGAATATACTTCCTTGTTTACTTTTCCATCATAGCATTATTATTTCGGAAGTGAGTGAACACTTCACTCTTCTCTTTCATGAAATATACCCATACTTTTTGTTTATGATCATCAATGAAAGTAACATAAAAAATGCAACCGCCCATAGATGTAGTCTTTATAGGACCTCAAACATCTGTATGTACTATTTCTGGCACATTCTCTCAAACATGCTTGTCATGAAAAAATGATGCTTTTGACTGTTGACCAATTTGGTATTCCACTGAAAATAACCTTTGAATGCATCAATTTCAACCTCTGCATATTTGTATGTCCAATTTGTTTGTGCTAGATATCTATATCAACAATAACTCCTGCACCTTTTCCAAACATGGTTGCATTCATTTTAGGAATTTTCAAATTTAAGGTGAACATGGTACCCACTTTGTTTCCTTTGGCAATCAATCTTCCATCTTGTTGGTACTCTTCTACATATAACCCATCAGCATTAAACCTCACTTGTATTCCTTGGTCAACCATTTGTCCAACAGATTCTTTGTTATTTTCGGATCATGCAGCACATAAACAAGATGTTTTACCTTCCCATCCTCCATTGATAGTGATATGTTTCCTATATGCTCAATAGGATGTGATGTGTCATCGCCAGTTTCAACATATCTAGGGACTACTAAACCATTCCGCATGATTGGTCATGTGATTTGAAGCACCTTAATCAATATACCAGACATTACCATTCAATTTTGAAACAACATGAGACATCATATTCATCATGTGATGTTGGACCATGAACAACTTCTCTAAATCATCTACACTTGTGGATGCATGATTGTTTTGCTGTCTTCTATTATTTTGATTCTTCAAGCTACAATCAGCTTCAAAGTGTCCACATTTACCACAATTTCAACATTCTTTACTATCATTACCTAAATTGTTTCTTTGGAATTTTTTTGTGGTCTCTTTGGCTCACCTTGCCTTGAAACTATCGTCTACCTCTTGCATGATTTTGACGTTGACCTTGGTCTTGGATACTATTTCCTCTTCCACTTCCAAAAACGTTACCTCTGCCTCTTCCTCTACCAGAGTAGAGTACGTGCTCTAAAGTAGGTTTTTTCTTGGGAGTTTGAGTCCTCACCAAGTTTCTTTCCTTCAATAATTAGCATGGACACCAGATTAGCAAAATGCATAATTTTTTCCCTGGTCTATATAGAAATTCTAAACAACTTATATGTAGCTCCTAGCATGAAGGAAAACTTCCATCATCATCTACTTTCATGTCAATAGATACAAGTGACCCACATATCCTTTTGATTTTCAGGGTGTATTCACTTACCGACATGCCTTTTTTCTAGTGTAGGAAGCTTGTTCTTGAGTTGCAATTTTTGTGCCTTTTTATTGGTTTCATACAATGTGAACAAACTATTGCAAGCCTCTTTTATATTCTTGGCATCCTATACATGCCGAATCATGCTATCCTATATGCTAACAGATATCTAATACATTACCTTTCATGCTCCTTGATTCCATTCTTCATATGCTCTTAACTGGTCTAGAATCCGATTTCTCTATGGTAATTGTGAAACATTTTCATTATCTCCTTTGGTCTACTTTTAGTAGCCTTTTCCCATCAAGAAATTCTTCATTCTGAATCTTCAAGCATGGAAGTTGTTCTTGTCTAGCTTATCGCTCATAAGCTGAATCATTCCATATGCACTTTCCATTTCTGTAGCAATTCGCAACATTGCAAAAACACGAAGCAGTATGTGTGCTTGAATACTATCACACTATGATGTGACAGTTCCATCTAAAAAAAACATAGTTTTCATGTATGAACACTATATGGAATTGCTTGAAATTTTGGATTTGGAATATTTAAGTGTGTCAAATAGAATGCAAGTTACAATTTCACAAATCGACCTGATTTTTCAATGGGCCCCGCCTTGTGGGCTCAAGACAAAGCTCAAGATTGCAATTTGAGATCATTTGTGATCCATGATTTCTCCATGCCTTCTTGCATACTCTTTAGTGTCAACCTTCTCCAGGAGCTCTCCATAGCTACACTGGTCTGATACCATGTCATTAGGAAAGAGACAAGGAAGAGAGCTCACACACACACTCAAAGAGGAGAACACACATAGATTGAGGCAAGGAAGAATGATCTTCTTCTTCTTCTATTACATAAAAGGAATATATAAGAATAACCTAATACAACAATACAACTAGTGCAATATATAAAGAAAAATACATAAGTAAAATCCTAATCTCCGTGAATGAGTGAGGTGGAAAGAAAAAATATGCTATCACTTTGAGTAGAAAAATATAGTAAATCTCAAGGAAGTATCCCTAACATTTACAAGTGTGACCACTATACATGTCAAAGAAATGAAAAAGTGATACCTGTCATATTCTATCATCACATGTTGAGCTTGATATCTCAATAATAGAATTACATTACAATATTGTTACCCCCTTGTGGAAGATTTTTCATGGTCAAAAGTAGAGATATGTATGATAAATTGTAGGTATACTGAAACAGTATTTCCATAGTACCATCTTACGAATGAATGACTTACTCACCTCCTAGCCATGCCTCTATATATAGCTACTTGAATCAACGAGGACCATGAATGTAACTAAAGTCCCCAAGTGCATGTGCAATCTCGTCCACTCCTTTGATACCTTCCACTATAGTCCACTAGTGGTTAGAGTGATCTTTTCCACTAGTTTAGTACCTTGCACTAGAGTCCACTAGTGGTGGTTGTACTCGCCACTTGAGTTAAGTCTCTCTAGACTCAAGTTATCTTAGAATAACTTGAGCAGGAAGGCTCTAGAGCTTCTTGGGCAAAATTCTCTCTCCATGCTCCTCATGGGGTTTGAACCCAAGATCTCCTTCTTCACAACCTTGAGACAACCACTAGGCTAAGTGGATTACTTCTTTACGAGATCACATGAACTTATGCTTGAGTCTATTCTTGAGATCTTTGGTCCTTCACATGAGTGACCACCGTGTCCAATTTCATATGTGTCGGAAGCAACGGACCCTCACACCATAGAATTACTTTATTACATTCTCCCCCACCTCGGGGAAAAAGTTTTGTCCTCGAAAGAAAGCTATATATAATATCCATAGGCAACCCCCAAGCCTCATGTTCTAATACCGGAAGAACATGAGGATTCATTCGATTGGTTATCCACTTAGAACTTGAAAGTCAAAAAGGTTATCTATCATTGACCAACTTAAAACTGGAAAGTTGGAAAACGTCACTGGATTGTGGAAAATTTTTCCCAAGTTGAGCTTTCTTCAATTCCATCCTTCCATTTTACTAAGCACTCTTCATACAAATGACTTCTTTTACGTTAAACTTGGATGCGAAGTATCCTTTCAGGTTCATGAGGAACTATTTCACTTATTAAAAGTGGAAGAATAACCTATTGTCCAACCAAATTATCTAGAACTATTAGACTCTTTCTCAGTCGACTAATATGGAACACTGGATGAATCCAACTATCTTCTAGAAGTTGTAATTCATGAGCCCATAAGCCAACTTTCTTGGTGATTGGAAAAGGACTGCAATATCTAGGTGACAACTTGGTGCATTGACCAGTCTTGAACTTTTTCGACCTTTCAAGAACAAAGATAAACCCAAAAATAATTGGAGTACTCTTATCAGTTCCAAAACTCTTCAATAAGGTCTTTAACCATATCACTTCTTTTGCAAGCTTTACCATTTCTTTATACTCAGCTTCTGTGAATGATAAAGCAACTATATGTTGCTTCTTTGAGCACCAAGAAACTAAGTTATCTCCAACATAACAGAGATAACCATGAGTAGACCTTCTATCATCTGAATTACTTGCCCAATCTGCATCACTAAACACTTTGATTCTTGTGTGAAAAGTAAAACCATTATACAAACCTTCACTCAAAGTTCCCTTGATATATCTAAGTAACCTTTGAGCTTCAATCCAATGAGTTTTCTTTGAACAATGCATGAATTGTGATAAGATACCAACTACATATGATAGATCTGGTCTTGTCAAGGTATCATAGATCAAACTACCTACTAGACTCTAATATTTTTTCATGTCATTAAATTCTTCTCCTCCATATCTGCTAAATTTATGATTTACCTCCAATGGTGTGGTTGAAGGCTTGCAATCTTCCATATTGAACTTGACTAGAAGATTCTTTAAGTATCTCTCTTGTGTAACATATACTCCATGTTGATTATACACAATCTACATTGCTAAGAAATAAGACAAGTTTCCCAAATCACTTATCTTAATCTCCTTCTCTATTTGTTTCTTAAGCTCCTTGATTCCTTAAGCATCTGTACCTGTGAAAATAATATCATGACAACTTCCATCCTTTACAAGCAGCAATATCAATTAGAGTTTAATTGTAGACATGTTAGCAACTAGACTAAAGGTTTCATCATAATCTACCCCATAAGTTTGTGCATAACCTTTAACCACAAGTCTAGCTTTGTATCTAGACACCTCACCATTTGCAAACCTCTTTGTTTTGTACACCCACTTATATCCAATTACCTTCTGGTTCTTTGGTCTTGGCACCAATTCCCATGTCTCATTCTCAAGTAGAGCATCATACTCTTCTTGCATTGCCTTCTCCCAATTATGTTTACCTTTAGCTTTTTCATATGTGATTGGATCTTCTTCTATCTTCACAATATGGCATAATCTTTGGTTGTTAAGAAAGATGTATCATAACTATACCTGATAGGTTCTTTTCTTTCTCTCAAAGATCTTTTGACCTCTGCACTTCTTGAAGTCTCAGCCACATTTGATTATGGATCCAATCTTGGCCTATCTTCATCATTGTCCTATAATTTACTTTTACAATCAACATCATCATATCTTCTTCATACACTTTTACTTTGGTCTTCCTTTCCTTTGTACTTCTTCAACATCTGCATAATCATTTGTTGACCCTGTATACCATGTGTTTTGCTCATCAAATGTAACATGTTTTGTAAGAAGAAATTGCTTTGTAGATGGACTCCACAATCTGTAACCCATCTGTCTATCATCATACCCAATAAACACATACTTCTCTGCTTTGGGTTCTGGCTTATGTCTTAATTGTGAAGGAACCTAAGCGTATGCTAAACATCCAAATACTTTACAATGATCAAGAGTAGGTTTCTTACCCCACCATGCTTCATAAGGTGTTCTACCATCCAAAGCTTTGCAGGGTAACCTATTCATAATGTATGTTGCAGTGTTGATAGCTTTTGCCCATAAGTAGTTTGGACAATTCTTCTCTTTCATCATTGATCTTGCAAACTCTACAAGAGTTCTATTTCTTCTTTATGCAACTCCATTTTGTTGAGGGGAGTACCTACAAGTTACTTCTCTTTTTATACCTGCATTCCACAAATAATCATCAAAATCTTTAGAAAAATATTCTCCCCCTCCATCTAATCTCAACCTCTTCAGCTTTTGTCCTGTAATCCTTTCTGTATAAGCATGAAAATGCTTGAACGTCTTGAAAACTTCTGGATTTGAGTGTAATCCATCTTGTTGCATCATCAAGAAACAATACATTATATCTGGATCCATTTATGCTATAGTTCCTTGAAGGACCCCACACATCTGTATGAACCAACTCAAGCATGTTTGAGTACTTGTATCTTGATTTATTGTATGAATTTTTGTGTGCTTTACCTAATTGACAAGCTTCACACTTGTACACCATGTGTTGACCTTCAGCATTTGGAAATCCAAGCACTACATCATTCTTTGACATTTCCTTTATGGCTCTCTCATTAAAATGACCTAGCCTTTTATGCCATAGGTCTAACTCAAACATCTTTTGACTTCCATAAGTAAACAATGCATGTCCCACATTACCTTGGACCTTGAGAGTAAAAGGTCTTCCTTCTTTTTTACCTGCAATAATGCTTCTATATCCCTGATTTGGATCTTGCACATAAACACCATCATTTGTAAATCTCACTTCATATCCCTTTTCCACAATTTGTCCTACACTTATCAAGTTTTTAGGAATAGTAGGAACATAATGTACCTGCTTAAGAGTGTGCTTCCACTCTTTGTCTTCACTGATCCAGTGCTTTCCACTTTATGCTTGGTGTTATCTCTTGTTTGAACTGTATGTCCATTCACCTTTGCTTCCATATCACTCATCAATGATATGTTGCCAGTCAGATGATTGCTACATCCTGAGTCAATATAGAAAACCCTTTGATCTTCTCTTATTCCTTCATGTGTTGCATTCAAGATGAGTGTCATCTCATCCTTCTGATCTGATGCATAATTATAATAGTTGTTATTGTAGGACTGAGATTGAAAGCTTCATCAACCTCCTCTAGCATATGATGTCCTACCACCTCTTCGTCTGAAGTTACCTCTTTGATTTCTGCCTCCTCTACCTCTTTGATTGAAACTCTGATTATGGCTTCCACCATTTTGATTATTATACCAACAATCATTCCCCAAATGATTTGTTTTGCCACAAATCCAACAAGCTCTAACATTATCTTTATTCTTACCTCCTCTTCCTTTACCTCTTAAATTCATCTTTCCTCTTGTAAAATTAGCTTGGCTTGAAGATCCTTCATCATCACTTGCCTGTTTTCCTTTGACATTCTTCTTCTTATCCTTGGAATACATAGCTTAACTTGCACTTCTATCATTATCTCCCTTAATGTCCTGCTCAAAAGTTAGCATGTGTCCTAACAATTGATTAAGATCGGGAGTAAAATGATCTAATGACAATTCTATGGACAATATGAAAGGCTTCCATTTCTCATCTACTCGCAAACCTGTAAGTATTTGTCTTACCAACTTATCCTCTTCAATATCTTCATCTACTGCTCCCAAGCTATCTGCAATATCTTTCATTCTTGCCACATAATCAGAGACTGATTGTGAGCTCTTTTTCTTGAAGGTTGTGAACTCAACCGATAATGAGGACTTCCTTGACTTGGTTGTATTTTGGAAATGCTCTTCCAAAGCACTCCACACATCTTTTGTTCACTTTCTAATCCTCTAATATGAGGTAGAAGATAATCATTTATAGCCATTTAAATGATGCTCCTAGCTTGAGCATCCTTCTTCATCCAGTTCTTCAAATCTGCAAGCTCTTCCTTAGTTGGAACACTAGGATCTTCAAACTCAAGATTTTCTTCTTCTCTTGTGATGAATGCCATCAAATCTTTGCTCATAAGATGTGCCTCCTGTTGATATATCTAGGTAGTGATGTGTGTGAACACTCTAGGACCGCCGGGGCACTTTTTTCCCTCTTTAGGAGGTTTTTTCCCCCGGCTTGTATATATGCCTATTGCCCTAATGGGCTACTTATCTTTGTACATTCTCTAGTAATACATTCAGTATTGTGTGTTTGTGCTCCAAGCTTCTTCTTCTTCCTTGTGTTGTTCGCGTGCTTCCGCAGACGTCTATCTCCAACAATTGGTATCAGAGCAGGTCGTCGCTTCTTCTAGGGCGCCGTCGACACTTCTCCGTTTGCAGTCTCAGATTTGCACGAAATTTGGTGAGCATACTCAAGGTGTTTCCGAGATCAAAACTGCTTCGCTCTGTGGTGCCGAAATCACGATCTGAGCTCGTTTTGGCCTCCGAACGCACTATCGCAGCGCTTGTGCAGGCTATTTTGTCCTTTTGTGCCAAAGGTATATACCAGTTTCTGTTCGCCAGTTTAAGCGTCTTGAAGTTTGCTACAGGTCTAGCAGAACTCGTCTGGGCAGTTCCGTTCAACTTTTTGAGATACAGTCAATTTTCTGCATCAAGGTATTTTAGTCACCGGCCATGGCTGAAAGCAGTGATGTATTCCGTATGTTGGCTGTTGAGGATAAGTTGTATGGTACCAACTACCCATTATGGGCTTATATGATGCGACATGTACTGGTTGCAAAAGGACTGTGGAACATTGTGCAGGGTGTTGAAAGACGTCCTGTTACACCTGCGACTATAGGTACTACAAATACAGGTGCTGGAGGTACTGGAGCTGATGAAGATGGTGTCGAAGATGATATTCCGCAGATTCCTGTTCGTGCTACTGTTTCTGTTGCACCTACTGCAAAGCAGATTCGTTGGGATGGCAGAGATGCCCAGGCACATGCATTGATAGCCTTGTCTGTCAAACGTGCCATTATTCCTCACATTCGCTCTTGCAGAACAGCAAAGGATGCTTGGGATACACTTACCACTTTGTACCAGGCTAGGAATGAGGCTCCTGTTGCTTACCTCCGAAAACAGTTGGAGAGTGAGCACATGAATGAAGGTGATTCTATGGATAGTTTTCTTACAAAGATCAAAGACTGAAGGAACAATTGATTTCTGCTGATGAGGTTATACCAGATAGCTCACTTTTGCAGACCGTTCTGAATGGTCTTCCTGATTCATATCAGAGTTTTGCCTCTACTCTTCGGTTGATTATGAAAGGCAATCCGAATGCCTTGTCATTTGAAGAATTAGTCTCTGTTCTGTTGCAGGAAGATCAGTCCAGGCAGAACAGGTCCATTATGCGTGTTGCAGATCAAGCTTTCCTGGCTAGTCAAAAGGGCAAAGGAAAATGGAGCTCTTCTACTAGTAAGCAAAAATCTGCAAATGCTGCACAATCGAAGAACCAGGATAAAGATGAAAAGAAATCAGAAAAGCAGAAATTGTTCTGCAAGTACTGTAAAGGAAATGATCATATTATAAAGAACTGTCCAAAACTGGCTACTAAAGAGGCAAAGAAGAAAGAGGTTGGAATGGTTGTTGCAGAGGCCTCTACACCAAAAACAGAGTCTGCAAATCTTGTGCAGGAAGAAGAATGGGCGTTTACTACTGTCTGCAGTTTTGACCCATCTTCTCATGATCAGTGCATGTCTGCAGTAGACTCAGATGTTTGGTACTTTGACAGTGGGGTGACCAAACATATTACCTCACAGCGCAGTTTCTTCTCTTCACTCGAGCCTGCCCCTACATGGAATACTGTCACATGCGCTAATAACTCCTCTTATCCTGTTATGGGAGTTAGTAAGATCATTCTGACTACTGCTGATGGTAGTTCTTTCACTTTGTCAGATGCTTTATTTGTGCCAGGGATAAAAAAGAACCTGTTATCAGTTTCTGTATTAGCCAAGATTGGCTTGGTTGTGAAATTCGTTGATGACAGGTGTACAGTCCATGATCTCTCAAATGGTGATGTGATTATTGCTTCTGGCATCTTATGTCGTGGGCTGTATAAGCTCATAGACTATGAAAAATCTGTGAATGATTCGGCATGTGCAGTTCATGATTCTCAGGCTATGTCAAATGCAAAGCTTTGGCATGCACGCTTTGGTCATCTGAATTTTGCTAGTTTGTTACACCTGCAGAAATCTGAAATGGTGTCCTCTTTGCCCAAACTTGAGGCACCTGGAAAACATGTTTGTGAAGGCTGTATTTTGGGCAAAATGCAGCGTTCTTCCTTTCCAAAAGATGGTTCAGTTCGGGCTACGCAGAAATTGCAGCTTGTACATAGTGATGTCTGTGGTCCTATGCAGACACCCTCTTTCGGAAATTACCTTTACTTCGTGACTTTCATTGATGATTTTTTCAGGCATGCATGGGTATATCCACTCAAAGCAAAGTTCGAAGTGTTCATGTGCTTCAAACAATTTTTGGTTTTGGCTGAAAATCTGTCAGCATGTAAAATGGGCACCCTCCGTTCTGATCGAGGGGGGGAATATATGTCTTCAGATTTTAATGCATTTCTGGCTGAACGTGGGATAAAACACCAGTGTACAGTACCGTATACACCTTAACAGAATGGAGTTGCTGAACGAAAGAACAGGTCACTCATGGAGATGGCGAGGTGCATGGTCAAAAGTCAGGCTTTACCACATAGTTTCTGGCTTGAGGCTGTCATGTGTGCAGCATATGTACTGAACAGGTGTCCCACTAAAGCGTTGCAGTCTATCACTCCATATGAGGCTTGGCATGACCGCAAGCCATCTGTTGCTCATCTGCGTGTTTTTGGTTGTTTGGCATATGCATTAGTGCCTGAACAACATCGCAGAAAATTGGATGATAAGGCAGTAAAATGTATTTTTGTTGGGTACAGTTCTGAAAGTAAAGGCTATCGTCTGTATCATCCACAGACTAAACGCATTCTGGTTAGCCGTGATGTTGTCTTTGTGGAAGATGCTATTCAGCCATTGCTTTCATGTACTAAGGAGACATTTGTTAGCTCCAAAGACATGTATGATACTTTGATGCCTCTTTTTACAGGTGGACAGGCTAGTGCTGGTCCTAATGAGGCAACTTCTCAGCCTTTGCAGGTTTCATATGATGATGCAGATCATTCCATTTCTGATGCAGATTTACATGATGCACTTGCTGATGAGAGAGCTGATATTGAGCAGGCAAAAACTATGCCAAAATGGCTGGTGCAGACTTTGCGTGACAGCAAATTAGATGCACCTTTGTCATATCGTACTCGTTCAGGCTCTCATAGTGCCTCCTTTGCATCAGATTGCTATGCTATGGCTGCATCTAGTCTCTGTGATGAGAATGAGCCTGTTTCTTTTGATGAAGCACAGAATTCAGAAAATTGGATGGCTGCTATGCAATCTGAATATGATGCTATAATGAAGAATGGTACATGGTCCTTATGTGACTTGCCTCCTGGCAAGAAGGCCATTGGCACTAAGTGGGTATACAAGCTGAAGCGTAAACCTGATGGTACCGTTGACAGGTATAAGGCTAGGCTTGTTGCAAAGGGTTATGCGCAGGAAAGAGGCATTGATTTTGATGAGACCTTTGCACCTACATGCCGTATGACTACTGTTCGGAGCATTTGTGCACTTGCAGCCCATCATGGTTGGAATGTACATCAGTTGGACATTAAAACAACATTTCTGAATGGTGACTTGCATGAAGAAGTGTATGTTTTTCAGCCCCGTGGCTTTGTGCAGAAAGGGCATGAAAACCAGGTTTGCAGGTTAAAGAAGGCATTATATTGTTTAAAGCAAGCACCACGTGCTTGGTATGAGAAGATACATGCCTATCTGATTGCACATGGTTTTGAGAACAGTCCAACTGAAAGCACCTTATATGTTAAACGTGCTAATGATGTGCTTCTGATCATTGTTGTCTATGTTGATGACATGCTGCTCACTGGTCCTATTGAGACACATATTGCTGATTTTAAGGCTGATTTGCATGCCTCATTTGAGATGTCTGATTTGGGGCATTTGCATCACTATTTGGGCATTCAGTTTATGCACGTTGATGGTGGAATGGCTTTGTGTCAAAAGAAATATATTGACACATTATTGCAGCGTTTTGGCCTTGAAGACTGTAAGCCTATTGCCAATCCTATGGAGAAAGGTTTACGATTGAGTCTTTATGATGCTGGAGATGCATTTGATGCTGTTCTCTATCAGCAGGCTGTTGGATGCTTGATTTACTTATGCATTACTCGGCCAGATATTCAGTTTGCTGTCTCACAGATGAGCAGGTTTATGCATTGCCCAGGAGCCACGCATTGGAAAGCGGTTAAGCGCATCTTTCGCTACTTGAGTGGTACTCGGCTACTTGGGTTGTTTTATCCCAAGGGGGGATCACTACCGCCAGATTTGCATGCTTTTTCTGACTCAGATTGGGCTGGTTGCTATGACACTCGTGTGTCCACCAGTGGTTTTTGCTTCATGCTTGGTAGCTCATGTATATCTTGGTTGAGCAAGAAGCAGCCTACTGTGGCCACTTCCAGTTGTGAGGCTGAGTATAGGGCAGCTTTCGCAGCGACTGTTGAGTGTGTGTGGCTCAGACGCCTTATGGCTGATTTGGGTGTTGGCCAGTCTTCTACCACCACCATCTTCACTGACAGTCAGAGCGCATTGGCAGTTGCGAGGAACCCTGTGTTCCATGCTCGCACTAAGCACATTGAGGTGCATTATCACTATGTCAGGGAGAGGTTCTCTGCTGGGGAGATCAGCTTGGCATATGTGCCCACGCAGGAGAACATTGCAGACCTTTTCACGAAGGCTCTGCGTAGGGAGAAGTTTGAAGCTTTTCGCAAAGCTTTGGGCTTACTTCCTTTTGTGGAGTGATTTCCACATAGCTTGGCACTTCCTTATACATGAGTGCCAGCTCCTTGTTCACCGCATCACTCCCAGGGGGGATTTGTTGATATATCTAGGTAGTGATGTGTGTGAACACTCTAGGACCGCCGGGGCACTTTTTTCCCTCTTTAGGAGGTTTTTTCCCCCGGCTTGTATATACGCCTATTGCCCTAATGGGCTACTTATCTTTGTACATTCTCTAGTAATACATTCAGTATTGTGTGTTTGTGCTCCAAGCTTCTTCTTCTTCCTTGTGCTGTTCGCATGCTTCCGCAGACGTCTATCTCCAACACCTCCATCCTCATGGACCAAGTTGGATAGTTCTCCCTATCTATCTTATCAATCTGCAAGCTTTCTTCCATCTTTGATCTTTTGTGTCTGCAATTACTAAGATTTATGGTGATATAATGTTCCTTTGATATGAAGCTTTAATCCTTCTTGATCCTTTGAACTCGTGCTTTGTTCTTCTTCAATTTTTCTTCCAAACTTTACTCTTTGCTCCTTCAATTCACAAGATCTTTGATATCTGCAACAATCGAGGTTTTCCCAGCTTCTTCTTCACTTTGATTTGATCCTTCTGCTCTAATACCACTGTTGGAGACTTCTAAATCTCCAAAGGCTTGATCTACACTGATTTAAGAGCACCTCATATCAGTTATAGACCAAACTTCACACAAATGTTACCTAAATTTATCAAGTCATTCACTATCACTTCTCTGAGTGAACTTTTCTTCTTCAAGAAGTCTACTTCAGGATTTAACTTCATTACCTACACATATCTTCAAATTTCATCAATCTAATGATGCACATATCTCCATGCTACCTTTTCACAATCATATCAACCATTATACCTTCAAAAGAATCATTAAAACTTCAATTTGATCTTTAAGATCAAAGGTATGTCAGAAATTGTCTTCCTGAATAAGCGACTTTGACATAGTCAACTTCTAAGGTTGATTTCTCACAGCACAAGTCCCGTTTTGCTAAATTCTTTTAGCCATAGCTTCCTTACCTTCTAACTTAGATTTTGAATGTTGATTCATCAAAACCTTTACACTGTACACGGAGATCCAAGCAAAACATTGACACAAAAAGTGTGTGACTTTGAGAGGTCTACCTACAGACTTTACATATACATGTTCCTATTGATCATACACACAACCTGAAAAGAATTAGACCATGAAAATTTGAATATAGCTTGATTAGCTTAGATGTGTACAAAAGATTTCCTGATCCACATGATCAAGCTGAGAGAAATCAGAGAAAGGCTCGACACTAACTCTTGAAGATGACTCTCTTCACATCTATCTCATTGACACTTGGCTTCTAATGACTCTCTCACTTATTTCTTTACATCATTGACTTATATACATATGATTCTAGACTCATCCCATGTCTATTACATTATTCCTTATCATTCTAATGATCATCTAAACTCATAGTACAAGAATTTTCATCTATAATGTACATATGTATATAAGCTACAATTTTGAGATCTCTTCACTATCTTCAATGACTTCTTTGGCTTCATTGTAATTCTTGACTTGCTTCAAGTTCTTCATAATCATCAATTTGGGATTTCTTTATTCCAAAAAAATGAGTAGCAATTGTCGTAGAATAGATGTAGTGGAGAAGACCAAGAGTAGAGAAGTAATAGATTGGTTGCTTTTAACTATGGTAACAATCCTACTCAACATTTTTATGTTTCAAGAGGTAACTACATTAATGGGACCACCACTAGCTAGAGAGAGGAATCTCCTTCAAACCTTATGACTCCAGACCATTAGGCTAAGTAGATTACTTCTTTTAGGGAGCATATCATCCTAGGCATAAGTCTAATATCACGATCTTCACTCTTACATGAGAATGACAAAATGATGCTAGATTCAAAATTTGTCTAAACAAATCAGATGCTCACATCATAGATGTCACGAAGAAGGATATAAGGAAGAGAGCTCACTCAAATACTCAAAGAGGAGCACCTCACATAGATTGAGAAAAGGAAGAATGATCTTCTTCTTCTTCCTCTATTACATAAAATGAATATACAAGAATGACCTAAAACAACAATACAACTAGTGCAGTATATAAAGAACAATACATAAGGAAAATCCTAATGTCTACAAATGAGCGAGCTGGTAAGAAAACACTGTGCCATCATTCTCAGTAGATAAATCTAGTAAAGCTCAATGAAGTATCCTTGACATATACCGGAATGATCACTATACATATTAGGGAAATGAAAAAGCGATACGTATGATCCTCGATCATCACATGTTGAGCTTGATATCTCAACAATCCCCCTCAAGCGCAACCTCATGTCCTATAATCCAAGCACTTTCTAGAACTTCTTTAAATTCTCGGCTCCAAGTTCTTTAGTGAAATTATCAACAACCTGCTCATCTGTCCTCACATGAACAAGGTTAATATCACCTAATCATAGCTTGTCCATGATGAAATGATAATGCACCTCAATATGCTTTGTTCTAGCATGAAAAACAAGATTTATTTCTAATTGTATGCTGCTAAGATTCTCACAATAGATGGTGATAGGATTTTGCACTCTTATATCTAAATCTGAAAGTAGTGTCTCTAGGCCTGATGCTTTAGATGCTCCCATTGCATCACCTCTATACTCAACCTCAGTACTTGACAAAGCAATAGTGGCTTGCTTCTTATTGCTCCATGTAATAGCTACATGTCCAAGTGAGAATTGAAAGCCACTAGTAGATCCTAGTAGATCTTCCATCTTGAATACTACCAACCCAATCTCCATTGGTGTATCCATGAACCTACAATTCTACACTAGCTTCATAAAACAATGCATAATCCAAAGTAGCACTCACATAATGTAGAGTGCTCCTTAGAGAATCTAAATGTGGTTTCTTGGAAACCTACATAAATTGACTTTCAAGTCCAACCATGAAGCTTAGATTAGGCCTTGTCATTGTGAGATATATTAAACTTCCCACATTTTTCATGTACATAGTAGCATTTTCCAATGATTCACTTGATGTATTATCCAAATTTAGATTCTCATCTAATGGCATAGAAATTAGGTAAGAATCAGTCATACCATACTTTTGCAGCATACTCAAGGCTGCATATTGCATTTGTGACATCCATATACGTATTTTTGTATGTATATACTAAATGCCTAAAAGATAGTGTGGCACACCAAGATCTTTCATATCAAATTCCTATAGAAGGATTTGCTTTACCTCCTGAATGCTTTTTTCATTATCATCTCCTACAATCAAGTCATTAACATAAATATCCACAATTGTGATGCCATCAGCACCCTTCCTGCCATATAATGAATGATATACATCACACATAGAAAATCCAATGGTGGTTAACTAATTAGCAATCCTTGCATGCCAAGCATGAGGGGCTTGTTTAATGTAATAAAGTAAGTTATGATCTTAGGGTCCGGTCCATTCAGACGGATCTGAAATTGGACATCGTTTGGTCACCCGTGTGTATGACCAAAGATGTCTAGTCTAGACTTACTAGAAGATCATTTACTCTTGTAACCAAGGGATCCACTTAACCTAGTGGCTAAGTCTCAAGAGTGTGAAGGAGGAGGTCTTGGGTTCAACCCCCATGGGTTACATGGGGAGAGTATTTTGCCCAAAGAGATCTAGAGCCTTTTAGAAGCATCCACTTGAGTTAACTTGAGTTAAGTGGGACACTTGGCATACTTGCAGTTACATGGCTGACACATGGATGGTTAGTATCCACTTACCCAAGAAGGCAGTCCCCTGGAGAGAGCTATATATAGAGGCATTTCGTTGGGAGGAGAGTCATCTCTCTAGCACGTGGTGGTCGTAATCTTGCATTGGTATTAGAGCAATGCAAGATTACGACCAGGATGTTTTTAGATCCACCCATATTATTCATTCACTACTTTGTACTTTGACTAGTTTATCAAAGTGCAAAACAAGATAGTGTTTTGAATCATTTGGGCACGGATGCCACCACAGAGATGAGACATGTTCTTTAGGTTCTAGAACATGACCATGTTCTTCTAGTTTTAGAACATGAGGCTCGAGGGTCGCCTATAGTATGTATATAGCTCTATTTTCGAGGATGAAAATATTTCCTAAGGGGGTGAAGAATGTAATAAAATAAGTTATGATCTTAGGGTCTGACTGACTCAGACGGATTTGAAATTGGACACCGTTTGGTCACTCGTGTGTATGACCAAAGATCTTGAGTCTAGACTTACTAGAAGGTCATTTACTCTTGTAACCAAGGGATCCACTTAGCCTAGTGGTTAATTCTCAAGGCTGTGAAGGAGGAGGTCTTGGGTTCAACAACCATGGGATACATGGGGAGAGTATTTTGCCCAAAGAGATCTAGAGCCTTCTAGAAGAATCCACTTGAGTTAACTTGAGTTAAGTGGGACACTTGGCATACATGCACTTACATGGTTAACACATGGATGGTTAGTATCCACCTGCCCAAGAAGGCAGTACCCTGGAGAGAGCTATATATAGAGGCATTTGGTTAGGAGGAGAGTCATCTCTCTAGCACGTGGTGGTTGTAATCTTGCATTTAAGCCCATAAAAAGCATTTTCCAACTTGCAAACATATTTTGGGTGCTTTGAATCTTCATATCCTTGTGGCTAATGCAAAAAGTGCTCTGATACTATACATTTTAGCCATTGGGCTGAAGGTTTCCTCATCGTCGATGCCATATCTCTGTGCATATCCTTTCATACCAATCTTGTTTTATACCAACTTATGTTACCATCAACATTGTGCTTTACCTTGTAAACCCCCTTGCAGCCAATGGGTTTCTTTCCTTGTGGCAATGGAACTAGCTTCCAAGTTACATCTCCATGACGTGCAACCATCTCCTCATCCATACATTTCTCCCAATTTGCATTTCCAATTGCATCTTCAAAACAAGAAGGTTCAGCATCTTGTATTACCTTGGTCATGTAGGCACAATGAAGAGCCATGTAATTGTCTTTGTGGATCGTCGCATTGAATTCTGCGTCCTCCCAGTTCATCTTGGTCCTACATTACTTCTCCTTGTATCATTTGCATGTGCCTTTCTTACTCTTGGAATCTTCAAAGAGGGCAATCCAAGTTCCTCATGAATGCTCTTTCTTGAACTGCTTGAAGCTCCATTAATGTCTTTAAAATATGTAGATGTTTTACTACCATGAAAAATCTTTTCTTTTACCTTTCTTTGATGTAGTTTATGAATTTTCTAGATTGAAATTCCCACGCAATCTTTCACTCCATGGACTTGAGTTGGAACTATTGCTTGGTGATGCATCAGGTCCATTCAAAACTTGAGATTCTGCACTTGATTTTTCAGCATTTCCTTTGTCATTTGAGACAAGAGTAAGTCCTTGTTTTGCATCTGCATAGAAGCTTGAAATTTCATTGAACACCACATCTCTGCTTATCCTCACCTATCGTGTGAGTATGCTATAACATTTATATCCCGACATTTACATATGCAATACAACAAATTAAATACTTTCCTATGTGATAAGTTTGGCTTTTACATGTAAACTTCTCTTCAGGTGGAACTTGATGTACAAAAGCAATGAGAGTTTTGCTCATGATGTATACAATAGTGTGCACAACTTCTTCCCAATAACAATGAGGCATATTCTTCTCCTCCATTCAGGCTTCTTCTATTTCTGCAATATTTCCATTTTAACATTCAGAAATACCACTCTGTTGTGGTGTGTACCTGCATGAAAACTGTCATCAAATTCCATGACCTTTTAGAAAGCCATTGAACTCATTTGACATGCATTCACCCCCTCCATCAGATCTTAATGTTTGAATATACTTCCTTGTTTACTTTTCCATCATAGCATTATTATTTCGGAAGTGAGTGAACACTTCACTCTTCTCTTTCATGAAATATACCCATACTTTTTGTTTATGATCATCAATGAAAGTAACATAAAAAATGCAACCGCCCATAGATGTAGTCTTTATAGGACCTCAAACATCTGTATGTACTATTTCTGGCACATTCTCTCAAACATGCTTGTCATGAAAAAATGATGCTTTTGACTGTTGACCAATTTGGTATTCCACTGAAAATAACCTTTAAATGCATCAATTTCAACCTCTGCATATTTGTATGTCCAATTTGTTTGTGCTAGATATCTATATCAACAATAACTCCTGCACCTTTTCCAAACATGGTTGCATTCATTTTAGGAATTTTCAAATTTAAGGTGAACATGGTACCCACTTTGTTTCCTTTGGCAATCAATCTTCCATCTTGTTGGTACTCTTCTACATATAACCCATCAGCATTAAACCTCACTTGTATTCCTTGGTCAACCATTTGTCCAACAGATTCTTTGTTATTTTCGGATCATGCAGCACATAAACAAGATGTTTTACCTTCCCATCCTCCATTGATAGTGATATGTTTCCTATATGCTCAATAGGATGTGATGTGTCATCGCCAGTTTCAACATATCTAGGGACTACTAAACCATTCCGCATGATTGGTCATGTGATTTGAAGCACCTTAATCAATATACCAGACATTACCATTCAATTTTGAAACAACATGAGACATCATATTCATCATGTGATGTTGGACCATGAACAACTTCTCTAAATCATCTACACTTGTGGATGCATGATTGTTTTGCTGTCTTCTATTATTTTGGTTCTTCAAGCTACAATCAGCTTCAAAGTGTCCACATTTACCACAATTTCAACATTCTTTACTATCATTACCTAAATTGTTTCTTTGGAATTTTTTTGTGGTCTCTTTGGCTCACCTTGCCTTGAAACTATCGTCTACCTCTTGCATGATTTTGACGTTGACCTTGGTCTTGGATACTATTTCCTCTTCCACTTCCAAAAACGTTACCTCTGCCTCTTCCTCTACCAGAGTAGAGTACGTGCTCTAAAGTAGGTTTTTTCTTGGGAGTTTGAGTCCTCACCAAGTTTCTTTCCTTCAATAATTAGCATGGACACCAGATTAGCAAAATGCATAATTTTTTCCCTGGTCTATATAGAAATTCTAAACAACTTATATGTAGCTCCTAGCATGAAGGAAAACTTCCATCATCATCTACTTTCATGTCAATAGATACAAGTGACCCACATATCCTTTTGATTTTCAGGGTGTATTCACTTACCGACATGCCTTTTTTCTAGTGTAGGAAGCTTGTTCTTGAGTTGCAATTTTTGTGCCTTTTTATTGGTTTCATACAATGTGAACAAACTATTGCAAGCCTCTTTTATATTCTTGGCATCCTATACATGCCGAATCATGCTATCCTATATGCTAACAGATATCTAATACATTACCTTTCATGCTCCTTGATTCCATTCTTCATATGCTCTTAACTGGTCTAGAATCCGATTTCTCTATGGTAATTGTGAAACATTTTCATTATCTCCTTTGGTCTACTTTTAGTAGCCTTTTCCCATCAAGAAATTCTTCATTCTGAATCTTCAAGCATGGAAGTTGTTCTTGTCTAGCTTATCGCTCATAAGCTGAATCATTCCATATGCACTTTCCATTTCTGTAGCAATTCGCAACATTGCAAAAACACGAAGCAGTATGTGTGCTTGAATACTATCACACTATGATGTGACAGTTCCATCTAAAAAAAACATAGTTTTCATGTATGAACACTATATGGAATTGCTTGAAATTTTGGATTTGGAATATTTAAGTGTGTCAAATAGAATGCAAGTTACAATTTCACAAATCGACCTGATTTTTCAATGGGCCCCGCCTTGTGGGCTCAAGACAAAGCTCAAGATTGCAATTTGAGATCATTTGTGATCCATGATTTCTCCATGCCTTCTTGCATACTCTTTAGTGTCAACCTTCTCCAGGAGCTCTCCATAGCTACACTGGTCTGATACCATGTCATTAGGAAAGAGACAAGGAAGAGAGCTCACACACACACTCAAAGAGGAGAACACACATAGATTGAGGCAAGGAAGAATGATCTTCTTCTTCTTCTATTACATAAAAGGAATATATAAGAATAACCTAATACAACAATACAACTAGTGCAATATATAAAGAAAAATACATAAGTAAAATCCTAATCTCCGTGAATGAGTGAGGTGGAAAGAAAAAATATGCTATCACTTTGAGTAGAAAAATATAGTAAATCTCAAGGAAGTATCCCTAACATTTACAAGTGTGACCACTATACATGTCAAAGAAATGAAAAAGTGATACCTGTCATATTCTATCATCACATGTTGAGCTTGATATCTCAATAATAGAATTACATTACAATATTGTTACCCCCTTGTGGAAGATTTTTCATGGTCAAAAGTAGAGATATGTATGATAAATTGTAGGTATACTGAAACAGTATTTCCATAGTACCATCTTACGAATGAATGACTTACTCACCTCCTAGCCATGCCTCTATATATAGCTACTTGAATCAACGAGGACCATGAATGTAACTAAAGTCCCCAAGTGCATGTGCAATCTCGTCCACTCCTTTGATACCTTCCACTATAGTCCACTAGTGGTTAGAGTGATCTTTTCCACTAGTTTAGTACCTTGCACTAGAGTCCACTAGTGGTGGTTGTACTCGCCACTTGAGTTAAGTCTCTCTAGACTCAAGTTATCTTAGAATAACTTGAGCAGGAAGGCTCTAGAGCTTCTTGGGCAAAATTCTCTCTCCATGCTCCTCATGGGGTTTGAACCCAAGATCTCCTTCTTCACAACCTTGAGACAACCACTAGGCTAAGTGGATTACTTCTTTACGAGATCACATGAACTTATGCTTGAGTCTATTCTTGAGATCTTTGGTCCTTCACATGAGTGACCACCGTGTCCAATTTCATATGTGTCGGAAGCAACGGACCCTCACACCATAGAATTACTTTATTACATTCTCCCCCACCTCGGGGAAAAAGTTTTGTCCTCGAAAGAAAGCTATATATAATATCCATAGGCAACCCCCAAGCCTCATGTTCTAATACCGGAAGAACATGAGGATTCATTCGATTGGTTATCCACTTAGAACTTGAAAGTCAAAAAGGTTATCTATCATTGACCAACTTAAAACTGGAAAGTTGGAAAACGTCACTGGATTGTGGAAAATTTTTCCCAAGTTGAGCTTTCTTCAATTCCATCCTTCCATTTTACTAAGCACTCTTCATACAAATGACTTCTTTTACGTTAAACTTGGATGCGAAGTATCCTTTCAGGTTCATGAGGAACTATTTCACTTATTAAAAGTGGAAGAATAACCTATTGTCCAACCAAATTATCTAGAACTATTAGACTCTTTCTCAGTCGACTAATATGGAACACTGGATGAATCCAACTATCTTCTAGAAGTTGTAATTCATGAGCCCATAAGCCAACTTTCTTGGTGATTGGAAAAGGACTGCAATATCTAGGTGACAACTTGGTGCATTGACCAGTCTTGAACTTTTTCGACCTTTCAAGAACAAAGATAAACCCAAAAATAATTGGAGTACTCTTATCAGTTCCAAAACTCTTCAATAAGGTCTTTAACCATATCACTTCTTTTGCAAGCTTTACCATTTCTTTATACTCAGCTTCTGTGGATGATAAAGCAACTATATGTTGCTTCTTTGAGCACCAAGAAACTAAGTTATCTCCAACATAACAGAGATAACCATGAGTAGACCTTCTATCATCTGAATTACTTGCCCAATCTGCATCACTAAACACTTTGATTCTTGTGTGAAAAGTAAAACCATTATACAAACCTTCACTCAAAGTTCCCTTGATATATCTAAGTAACCTTTGAGCTTCAATCCAATGAGTTTTCTTTGAACAATGCATGAATTGTGATAAGATACCAACTACATATGATAGATCTGGTCTTGTCAAGGTATCATAGATCAAACTACCTACTAGACTCTAATATTTTTTCATGTCATTAAATTCTTCTCCTCCATATCTGCTAAATTTATGATTTACCTCCAATGGTGTGGTTGAAGGCTTGCAATCTTCCATATTGAACTTGACTAGAAGATTCTTCAAGTATCTCTCTTGTGTAACATATACTCCATGTTGATTATACACAATCTACATTGCTAAGAAATAAGACAAGTTTCCCAAATCACTTATCTTAATCTCCTTCTCTATTTGTTTCTTAAGCTCCTTGATTCCTTAAGCATCTGTACCTGTGAAAATAATATCATGACAACTTCCATCCTTTACAAGCAGCAATATCAATTAGAGTTTAATTGTAGACATGTTAGCAACTAGACTAAAGGTTTCATCATAATCTACCCCATAAGTTTGTGCATAACCTTTAACCACAAGTCTAGCTTTGTATCTAGACACCTCACCATTTGCAAACCTCTTTGTTTTGTACACCCACTTATATCCAATTACCTTCTGGTTCTTTGGTCTTGGCACCAATTCCCATGTCTCATTCTCAAGTAGAGCATCATACTCTTCTTGCATTGCCTTCTCCCAATTATGTTTACCTTTAGCTTTTTCATATGTGATTGGATCTTCTTCTATCTTCACAATATGGCATAATCTTTGGTTGTTAAGAAAGATGTATCATAACTATACCTGATAGGTTCTTTTCTTTCTCTCAAAGATCTTTTGACCTCTGCACTTCTTGAAGTCTCAGCCACATTTGATTATGGATCCAATCTTGGCCTATCTTCATCATTGTCCTATAATTTACTTTTACAATCAACATCATCATATCTTCTTCATACACTTTTACTTTGGTCTTCCTTTCCTTTGTACTTCTTCAACATCTGCATAATCATTTGTTGACCCTGTATACCATGTGTTTTGCTCATCAAATGTAACATGTTTTGTAAGAAGAAATTGCTTTGTAGATGGACTCCACAATATGTAACCCATCTGTCTATCATCATACCCAATAAACACATACTTCTCTGCTTTGGGTTCTGGCTTATGTCTTAATTGTGAAGGAACCTAAGCGTATGCTAAACATCCAAATACTTTACAATGATCAAGAGTAGGTTTCTTACCCCACCATGCTTCATAAGGTGTTCTACCATCCAAAGCTTTGCAGGGTAACCTATTCATAATGTATGTTGCAGTGTTGATAGCTTTTGCCCATAAGTAGTTTGGACAATTCTTCTCTTTCATCATTGATCTTGCAAACTCTACAAGAGTTCTATTTCTTCTTTATGCAACTCCATTTTGTTGAGGGGAGTACCTACAAGTTACTTCTCTTTTTATACCTGCATTCCACAAATAATCATCAAAATCTTTAGAAAAATATTCTCCCCCTCCATCTAATCTCAACCTCTTCAGCTTTTGTCCTGTAATCCTTTCTGTATAAGCATGAAAATGCTTGAACGTCTTGAAAACTTCTGGATTTGAGTGTAATCCATCTTGTTGCATCATCAAGAAACAATACATTATATCTGGATCCATTTATGCTATAGTTCCTTGAAGGACCCCACACATCTGTATGAACCAACTCAAGCATGTTTGAGTACTTGTATCTTGATTTATTGTATGAATTTTTGTGTGCTTTACCTAATTGACAAGCTTCACACTTGTACACCATGTGTTGACCTTCAGCATTTGGAAATCCAAGCACTACATCATTCTTTGACATTTCCTTTATGGCTCTCTCATTAAAATGACCTAGCCTTTTATGCCATAGGTCTAACTCAAACATCTTTTGACTTCCATAAGTAAACAATGCATGTCCCACATTACCTTGGACCTTGAGAGTAAAAGGTCTTCCTTCTTTTTTACCTGCAATAATGCTTCTATATCCCTGATTTGGATCTTGCACATAAACACCATCATTTGTAAATCTCACTTCATATCCCTTTTCCACAATTTGTCCTACACTTATCAAGTTTTTAGGAATAGTAGGAACATAATGTACCTGCTTAAGAGTGTGCTTCCACTCTTTGTCTTCACTGATCCAGTGCTTTCCACTTTATGCTTGGTGTTATCTCTTGTTTGAACTGTATGTCCATTCACCTTTGCTTCCATATCACTCATCAATGATATGTTGCCAGTCAGATGATTGCTACATCCTGAGTCAATATAGAAAACCCTTTGATCTTCTCTTATTCCTTCATGTGTTGCATTCAAGATGAGTGTCATCTCATCCTTCTGATCTGATGCATAATTATAATAGTTGTTATTGTAGGACTGAGATTGAAAGCTTCATCAACCTCCTCTAGCATATGATGTCCTACCACCTCTTCGTCTGAAGTTACCTCTTTGATTTCTGCCTCCTCTACCTCTTTGATTGAAACTCTGATTATGGCTTCCACCATTTTGATTATTATACCAACAATCATTCCCCAAATGATTTGTTTTGCCACAAATCCAACAAGCTCTAACATTATCTTTATTCTTACCTCCTCTTCCTTTACCTCTTAAATTCATCTTTCCTCTTGTAAAATTAGCTTGGCTTGAAGATCCTTCATCATCACTTGCCTGTTTTCCTTTGACATTCTTCTTCTTATCCTTGGAATACATAGCTTAACTTGCACTTCTATCATTATCTCCCTTAATGTCCTGCTCAAAAGTTAGCATGTGTCCTAACAATTGATTAAGATCGGGAGTAAAATGATCTAATGACAATTCTATGGACAATATGAAAGGCTTCCATTTCTCATCTACTCGCAAACCTGTAAGTATTTGTCTTACCAACTTATCCTCTTCAATATCTTCATCTACTGCTCCCAAGCTATCTGCAATATCTTTCATTCTTGCCACATAATCAGAGACTGATTGTGAGCTCTTTTTCTTGAAGGTTGTGAACTCAACCGATAATGAGGACTTCCTTGACTTGGTTGTATTTTGGAAATGCTCTTCCAAAGCACTCCACACATCTTTTGTTCACTTTCTAATCCTCTAATATGAGGTAGAAGATAATCATTTATAGCCATTTAAATGATGCTCCTAGCTTGAGCATCCTTCTTCATCCAGTTCTTCAAATCTGCAAGCTCTTCCTTAGTTGGAACACTAGGATCTTCAAACTCAAGATTTTCTTCTTCTCTTGTGATGAATGCCATCAAATCTTTGCTCATAAGATGTGCCTCCTGTTGATATATCTAGGTAGTGATGTGTGTGAACACTCTAGGACCGCCGGGGCACTTTTTTCCCTCTTTAGGAGGTTTTTTCCCCCGGCTTGTATATATGCCTATTGCCCTAATGGGCTACTTATCTTTGTACATTCTCTAGTAATACATTCAGTATTGTGTGTTTGTGCTCCAAGCTTCTTCTTCTTCCTTGTGTTGTTCGCGTGCTTCCGCAGACGTCTATCTCCAACAATTGGTATCAGAGCAGGTCGTCGCTTCTTCTAGGGCGCCGTCGACACTTCTCCGTTTGCAGTCTCAGATTTGCACGAAATTTGGTGAGCATACTCAAGGTGTTTCCGAGATCAAAACTGCTTCGCTCTGTGGTGCCGAAATCACGATCTGAGCTCGTTTTGGCCTCCGAACGCACTATCGCAGCGCTTGTGCAGGCTATTTTGTCCTTTTGTGCCAAAGGTATATACCAGTTTCTGTTCGCCAGTTTAAGCGTCTTGAAGTTTGCTACAGGTCTAGCAGAACTCGTCTGGGCAGTTCCGTTCAACTTTTTGAGATACAGTCAATTTTCTGCATCAAGGTATTTTAGTCACCGGCCATGGCTGAAAGCAGTGATGTATTCCGTATGTTGGCTGTTGAGGATAAGTTGTATGGTACCAACTACCCATTATGGGCTTATATGATGCGACATGTACTGGTTGCAAAAGGACTGTGGAACATTGTGCAGGGTGTTGAAAGACGTCCTGTTACACCTGCGACTATAGGTACTACAAATACAGGTGCTGGAGGTACTGGAGCTGATGAAGATGGTGTCGAAGATGATATTCCGCAGATTCCTGTTCGTGCTACTGTTTTTGTTGCACCTACTGCAAAGCAGATTCGTTGGGATGGCAGAGATGCCCAGGCACATGCATTGATAGCCTTGTCTGTCAAACGTGCCATTATTCCTCACATTCGCTCTTGCAGAACAGCAAAGGATGCTTGGGATACACTTACCACTTTGTACCAGGCTAGGAATGAGGCTCCTGTTGCTTACCTCCGAAAACAGTTGGAGAGTGAGCACATGAATGAAGGTGATTCTATGGGTAGTTTTCTTACAAAGATCAAAGACTGAAGGAACAATTGATTTCTGCTGATGAGGTTATACCAGATAGCTCACTTTTGCAGACCGTTCTGAATGGTCTTCCTGATTCATATCAGAGTTTTGCCTCTACTCTTCGGTTGATTATGAAAGGCAATCCGAATGCCTTGTCATTTGAAGAATTAGTCTCTGTTCTGTTGCAGGAAGATCAGTCCAGGCAGAACAGGTCCATTATGCGTGTTGCAGATCAAGCTTTCCTGGCTAGTCAAAAGGGCAAAGGAAAATGGAGCTCTTCTACTAGTAAGCAAAAATCTGCAAATGCTGCACAATCGAAGAACCAGGATAAAGATGAAAAGAAATCAGAAAAGCAGAAATTGTTCTGCAAGTACTGTAAAGGAAATGATCATATTATAAAGAACTGTCCAAAACTGGCTACTAAAGAGGCAAAGAAGAAAGAGGTTGGAATGGTTGTTGCAGAGGCCTCTACACCAAAAACAGAGTCTGCAAATCTTGTGCAGGAAGAAGAATGGGCGTTTACTACTGTCTGCAGTTTTGACCCATCTTCTCATGATCAGTGCATGTCTGCAGTAGACTCAGATGTTTGGTACTTTGACAGTGGGGTGACCAAACATATTACCTCACAGCGCAGTTTCTTCTCTTCACTCGAGCCTGCCCCTACATGGAATACTGTCACATGCGCTAATAACTCCTCTTATCCTGTTATGGGAGTTAGTAAGATCATTCTGACTACTGCTGATGGTAGTTCTTTCACTTTGTCAGATGCTTTATTTGTGCCAGGGATAAAAAAGAACCTGTTATCAGTTTCTGTATTAGCCAAGATTGGCTTGGTTGTGAAATTTGTTGATGACAGGTGTACAGTCCATGATCTCTCAAATGGTGATGTGATTATTGCTTCTGGCATCTTATGTCGTGGGCTGTATAAGCTCATAGACTATGAAAAATCTGTGAATGATTCGGCATGTGCAGTTCATGATTCTCAGGCTATGTCAAATGCAAAGCTTTGGCATGCACGCTTTGGTCATCTGAATTTTGCTAGTTTGTTACACCTGCAGAAATCTGAAATGGTGTCCTCTTTGCCCAAACTTGAGGCACCTGGAAAACATGTTTGTGAAGGCTGTATTTTGGGCAAAATGCAGCGTTCTTCCTTTCCAAAAGATGGTTCAGTTCGGGCTACGCAGAAATTGCAGCTTGTACATAGTGATGTCTGTGGTCCTATGCAGACACCCTCTTTCGGAAATTACCTTTACTTCGTGACTTTCATTGATGATTTTTTCAGGCATGCATGGGTATATCCACTCAAAGCAAAGTTCGAAGTGTTCATGTGCTTCAAACAATTTTTGGTTTTGGCTGAAAATCTGTCAGCATGTAAAATGGGCACCCTCCGTTCTGATCGAGGGGGGGAATATATGTCTTCAGATTTTAATGCATTTCTGGCTGAACGTGGGATAAAACACCAGTGTACAGTACCGTATACACCTCAACAGAATGGAGTTGCTGAACGAAAGAACAGGTCACTCATGGAGATGGCGAGGTGCATGGTCAAAAGTCAGGCTTTACCACATAGTTTCTGGCTTGAGGCTGTCATGTGTGCAGCATATGTACTGAACAGGTGTCCCACTAAAGCGTTGCAGTCTATCACTCCATATGAGGCTTGGCATGACCGCAAGCCATCTGTTGCTCATCTGCGTGTTTTTGGTTGTTTGGCATATGCATTAGTGCCTGAACAACATCGTAGAAAATTGGATGATAAGGCAGTAAAATGTATTTTTGTTGGGTACAGTTCTGAAAGTAAAGGCTATCGTCTGTATCATCCACAGACTAAACGCATTCTGGTTAGCCGTGATGTTGTCTTTGTGGAAGATGCTATTCAGCCATTGCTTTCATGTACTAAGGAGACATTTGTTAGCTCCAAAGACATGTATGATACTTTGATGCCTCTTTTTACAGGTGGACAGGCTAGTGCTGGTCCTAATGAGGCAACTTCTCAGCCTTTGCAGGTTTCATATGATGATGCAGATCATTCCATTTCTGATGCAGATTTACATGATGCACTTGCTGATGAGAGAGCTGATATTGAGCAGGCAAAAACTATGCCAAAATGGCTGGTGCAGACTTTGCGTGACAGCAAATTAGATGCACCTTTGTCATATCGTACTCGTTCAGGCTCTCATAGTGCCTCCTTTGCATCAGATTGCTATGCTATGGCTGCATCTAGTCTCTGTGATGAGAATGAGCCTGTTTCTTTTGATGAAGCACAGAATTCAGAAAATTGGATGGCTGCTATGCAATCTGAATATGATGCTATAATGAAGAATGGTACATGGTCCTTATGTGACTTGCCTCCTGGCAAGAAGGCCATTGGCACTAAGTGGGTATACAAGCTGAAGCGTAAACCTGATGGTACCGTTGACAGGTATAAGGCTAGGCTTGTTGCAAAGGGTTATGCGCAGGAAAGAGGCATTGATTTTGATGAGACCTTTGCACCTACATGCCGTATGACTACTGTTCGGAGCATTTGTGCACTTGCAGCCCATCATGGTTGGAATGTACATCAGTTGGACATTAAAACAACATTTCTGAATGGTGACTTGCATGAAGAAGTGTATGTTTTTCAGCCCCGTGGCTTTGTGCAGAAAGGGCATGAAAACCAGGTTTGCAGGTTAAAGAAGGCATTATATTGTTTAAAGCAAGCACCACGTGCTTGGTATGAGAAGATACATGCCTATCTGATTGCACATGGTTTTGAGAACAGTCCAACTGAAAGCACCTTATATGTTAAACGTGCTAATGATGTGCTTCTGATCATTGTTGTCTATGTTGATGACATGCTGCTCACTGGTCCTATTGAGACACATATTGCTGATTTTAAGGCTGATTTGCATGCCTCATTTGAGATGTCTGATTTGGGGCATTTGCATCACTATTTGGGCATTCAGTTTATGCACGTTGATGGTGGAATGGCTTTGTGTCAAAAGAAATATATTGACACATTATTGCAGCGTTTTGGCCTTGAAGACTGTAAGCCTATTGCCAATCCTATGGAGAAAGGTTTACGATTGAGTCTTTATGATGCTGGAGATGCATTTGATGCTGTTCTCTATCAGCAGGCTGTTGGATGCTTGATTTACTTATGCATTACTCGGCCAGATATTCAGTTTGCTGTCTCACAGATGAGCAGGTTTATGCATTGCCCAGGAGCCACGCATTGGAAAGCGGTTAAGCGCATCTTTCGCTACTTGAGTGGTACTCGGCTACTTGGGTTGTTTTATCCCAAGGGGGGATCACTACCGCCAGATTTGCATGCTTTTTCTGACTCAGATTGGGCTGGTTGCTATGACACTCGTGTGTCCACCAGTGGTTTTTGCTTCATGCTTGGTAGCTCATGTATATCTTGGTTGAGCAAGAAGCAGCCTACTGTGGCCACTTCCAGTTGTGAGGCTGAGTATAGGGCAGCTTTCGCAGCGACTGTTGAGTGTGTGTGGCTCAGACGCCTTATGGCTGATTTGGGTGTTGGCCAGTCTTCTACCACCACCATCTTCACTGACAGTCAGAGCGCATTGGCAGTTGCGAGGAACCCTGTGTTCCATGCTCGCACTAAGCACATTGAGGTGCATTATCACTATGTCAGGGAGAGGTTCTCTGCTGGGGAGATCAGCTTGGCATATGTGCCCACGCAGGAGAACATTGCAGACCTTTTCACGAAGGCTCTGCCTAGGGAGAAGTTTGAAGCTTTTCGCAAAGCTTTGGGCTTACTTCCTTTTGTGGAGTGATTTCCACATAGCTTGGCACTTCCTTATACATGAGTGCCAGCTCCTTGTTCACCGCATCACTCCCAGGGGGGATTTGTTGATATATCTAGGTAGTGATGTGTGTGAACACTCTAGGACCGCCGGGGCACTTTTTTCCCTCTTTAGGAGGTTTTTTCCCCCGGCTTGTATATACGCCTATTGCCCTAATGGGCTACTTATCTTTGTACATTCTCTAGTAATACATTCAGTATTGTGTGTTTGTGCTCCAAGCTTCTTCTTCTTCCTTGTGCTGTTCGCATGCTTCCGCAGACGTCTATCTCCAACACCTCCATCCTCATGGACCAAGTTGGATAGTTCTCCCTATCTATCTTATCAATCTGCAAGCTTTCTTCCATCTTTGATCTTCTGTGTCTGCAATTACTAAGATTTATGGTGATATAATGTTCCTTTGATATGAAGCTTTAATCCTTCTTGATCCTTTGAACTCGTGCTTTGTTCTTCTTCAATTTTTCTTCCAAACTTTACTCTTTGCTCCTTCAATTCACAACATCTTTGATATCTGCAACAATCGAGGTTTTCCCAGCTTCTTCTTCACTTTGATTTGATCCTTCTGCTCTAATACCACTGTTGGAGACTTCTAAATATCCAAAGGCTTGATCTACACTGATTTAAGAGCACCTCATATCAGTTATAGACCAAACTTCACACAAATGTTACCTAAATTTATCAAGTCATTCACTATCACTTCTCTGAGTGAACTTTTCTTCTTCAAGAAGTCTACTTCAGGATTTAACTTCATTACCTACACATATCTTCAAATTTCATCAATCTAATGATGCACATATCTCCATGCTACCTTTTCACAATCATATCAACCATTATACCTTCAAAAGAATCATTAAAACTTCAATTTGATCTTTAAGATCAAAGGTATGTCAGAAATTGTCTTCCTGAATAAGCGACTTTGACATAGTCAACTTCTAAGGTTGATTTCTCACAGCACAAGTCCCGTTTTGCTAAATTCTTTTAGCCATAGCTTCCTTACCTTCTAACTTAGATTTTGAATGTTGATTCATCAAAACCTTTACACTGTACACGGAGATCCAAGCAAAACATTGACACAAAAAGTGTGTGACTTTGAGAGGTCTACCTACAGACTTTACATATACATGTTCCTATTGATCATACACACAACCTGAAAAGAATTAGACCATGAAAATTTGAATATAGCTTGATTAGCTTAGATGTGTACAAAAGATTTCCTGATCCACATGATCAAGCTGAGAGAAATCAGAGAAAGGCTCGACACTAACTCTTGAAGATGACTCTCTTCACATCTATCTCATTGACACTTGGCTTCTAATGACTCTCTCACTTATTTCTTTACATCATTGACTTATATACATATGATTCTAGACTCATCCCATGTCTATTACATTATTCCTTATCATTCTAATGATCATCTAAACTCATAGTACAAGAATTTTCATCTATAATGTACATATGTATATAAGCTACAATTTTGAGATCTCTTCACTATCTTCAATGACTTCTTTGGCTTCATTGTAATTCTTGACTTGCTTCAAGTTCTTCATAATCATCAATTTGGGATTTCTTTATTCCAACAAAATGAGTAGCAATTGTCGTAGAATAGATGTAGTGGAGAAGACCAAGAGTAGAGAAGTAATAGATTAGTTTAAAGTCTCAAGGTGCATCTTAGAAGTAAAGCCATGGTATGGAAGTGGAAGACAACAAGCATTAGGTTGGTGATTAATGAGTGATATCTGAGATGGCAACAAGTTGAGTGCTAAGAAGTAGAGGTTTCTTAGACACAAGCTTGCAATCAAGGGGGTTCAATGCATCATCATTGGCAAGAAGAAGGAAGCTACCAAGTCGTGATCTATGTCTTGAGGAGTTGTAGTCGTTTAGGCCATGAGTAGTCTACGTGCCCCATACTAGTTCATCACCAAGGAATCACATAGTGTCAAGGACTAGCGATGTCTTGACTCTAGAGAAGATCAATGTCAAGAGCAATTGCATAGAGGACTAGGTGTCAAGTCTTGCTATATGTGTATCTTCTTCTTCTTCTTCTTCTTCTTCTATACAAGAACCTTCTTCTTCCTCCTTGCTTGATGTTTGAAGTTGCAATATTCCCTTGAAGCTGTGAGGAAAAAGTAGAAGCTTCAATGGAGTTTGCATATGTAGTAACACTAGGGCTAGAGGGAAGTATTTACCTATGACATCACATCTACATTGGGTTTAAAGAGTTTTATCATTCTACTATACTCTATATTTGGAAGGCATTTTGCGAAAGTTGTAAGCAAGAATGGTTATTCTAGCTCTCTGAGTCTATAACAACATTCCATAGTAATGCAAATGCATTTGCATCCTATCTATTCCGTTCTTGTATAAACCTATCCAGTTTGTTTCCATTTGAATGCATGAGAAGCTAAGTGTTAGAATGAATAAGACCTAAGGTGGAGGACAATCAAGCTTATGTTACGATGAATTTTTGCTCCTTTCTCATAGTATGATGATGATTGGGTTACCAAGTCCTGATTGAGTATGGAGAAACCAATGAAACAATATCGACTTTTTATGATTGTAGAGCAAGTTCTACAACTTTATTCAATAAAACAAGAAAGGAGACATATCATAAAAATTCCAATAGGAAACAATAAACATTAAATAGGAAGCAAGATCAAAATTTTATGAGTTTTGTGTGTTTGATAAGCGTAATGTGTTAAACGTGTATGTGGGTATATGCATTATGTGAGTGTGTGTGTGTGTGTACGTGTGTGTGTTTGTGTGAGTGAACTAATTGGGATATATGGCGTGCATGGAGCATGTATCTGTGTTAGTTAAAAAGGAGAGTTGTATACATTCCTACTTCATTATGTATATAAACATGTGTGTGCATACAATTTTGGTTCTTTATGTGTTTTTTATGCACATGACTCAAGCAAATGAAACAAGTGTTCCTGGTTGACATAGAGGTGATGAGATGATGAAGTGGGCTCAGGAGCATTTTGCTAGGGACACCCATCATCATTGTTGATAAGAACTTTGATGATCTAAAAGAGAACTTGATGCATCTTTCGATGCCTTGATTTTTCTGTTTCATTTCACTCACTTTCTATTCCACTTAGATGCATTTGGGATGCATGTTTGTATTAATTTAGTTGATAAATGATCATTTTCCATTGTAATAGTTTCTAGATTAGAAAACCATTGATGTATCCACGTAAGAGTATGGTAGATTTCATTTTCAGTGCATTATGAGAAAATAACTCAAGGATCTTTCAATTGAAATGAGCATTTCTTTAAATTCAAATATTAGTCAATGTTTCTTGCTCGGGCACCTAAAAACCTAATCGAGCACAAATTCCTAACATGTCTCATGTATAGGCATGATAAGTACATGGGCTTGATCCACCTAAAAATTTTCTCATTGACATCATCATATCCACAAGCGAGTATCCTCATGTTTCCAATCCTCCTCTACTATTGATTCACTAGAGGTATCACTTCTAGAATAGTCCTTTGCATTTTGACGGATGGACCTCTATTGGAGTGGTGAAACATCTCTGTAGGAATTAGATATCAAATCTAGTATTGTTGTTTTGCCTTGGTGTTGCATATATACTATATTCCGAACCAAATCTTGCACGATTATAGGAAAGTCTTCCTAATATTTGCTCATAAACTGTTATGTGAAGAACTCCTAGGAGTGAGGTGTGAACCACCTCTTAACCTTTATTAGATGGGCTCACACATGAGTGCCAAGTGGCACCCATGTGTGTAGCCATTTAGGAGTATCCATATGAGGGAAGAGGGAATTAAAGATTAGTATGTGGCTGGGTGGTCATATAGAACATCGAATCTTTGTGTATGCACTCCGTGAAAGTAGCCGGTTTTCATCCTCGAATTGATAGAGCTGGACACAAAAGACGTTAAGGAATCATAGAGAGAGTGGGTTTTCTAGCATTGATATCAGAGCCATGTATGAAATGAGCCACGCAATCCCGCATGCAATCATCAGAGAGATAGAATTTCATGCGCACGCAACCGCCTAGGCACTTAGAAGGAGCCCACAGAGGATCGACGAAGAGAAGCTTCCCGTCTTCTCATGCTCTCTCGCTCATCCATGGACGAAAAACAGCATTTGAGGACTCTCTATTTATGCCCATTTTTCATGATGGAGATCTAATATATGGGATAAAAGTGCCAACGAACAACCCTCTTCCAATAAGGACAAGGGGAGACGGTATAGTAGCATTTGAATTCAATTTTTTTTTTCCAGTTTTGGGAGGAGAAAGATTATGTTAGGGATTAAGGAATGGAGGAAGAAATGATGCAAACATGTTCTATGGGCTATGGACTTGGGTTATGGGTTATTAGCATATCTAAAAGAGCTTCAAGTTCTTAGTTTGCAACTTCCAAAGTCACCCGTTCATGAAGATTTGCCTTCCCACTTCCTACCCTTGACATACCTATTTTCTTTGGACCATATCTTGGTCATACAATATCCGATTCGAGGAATCTTTGTCAAGTTATGAAGCTACACTCCTAAGCTTCTTTAACAACAAATGATGATTGATTTGGAGAAGATTTGGTCAACCAAAATCCATTTGTAACACTTTAGTAGAAACTAGGTGGGCACTCCCAGACCTAGTTTTTCATCATTTGGCATCCAAATCCACTTGTTTCACTTGGGATAGCTTCATATCTTTGAAGTACAGGTGTTGAATTGGCAAGGACTAGTGAAACTCAAAAGTGCTTCAACTTGAGTGATTTTGCACATTTTGGGCCATTGCTATATATTTTTGGCATCATTCTTGTTGGTATTTGGTGACTAGAACCTCCTCAGTCCAACCAGACATTTCGATTTTTCTTTTGGCCTAGCGAGGATTGAAGATCAATGCCTTCACGCTTCAAAGATCGCTTGGATTTTGCTTTTGCCGCTTCATTTTGTACCAGGGAAGTGCTCTAGTGTCATATTTCTCTTCTTCTTGCATATTTAAATTTTACTTCCATTATTTTCACATAGTCTAGTTAGTAAATAGGGGGATCGAAACATAGATTCAAAGGGGAAAGAAATTGTAGAACACACTTCTCCATCTAAAGAAAAACTAGAGGACCTTCACCATAGGATAGAAGAGGTAGAATTTGAACAGGAAGCTGCGAGAAAGCTAGAGGGGAAAGAGCCTCAACAAGAAGAGCATAGTTATGAGGAACTTCTTGATGAGTTTGTTACTCATGAACAATTTGTAGACTTAAAGGAACAGACCCTTAGTTTAGAGAGAGACATAGTGTTGGCGGATTCTTGTGCACAAAGGGATTTGAGTGTTTGTAGGAGAAGGGATAAAGATAAGAAGAAATATACAGACACTAGAAGCTTCTATAGATTGATTATAAGGAGAAAAGTACAATGATGATGTATAATACAATCCAAATGCTCTCTGTGCAAAATCCCAAAGTGTGCACAATCAACAAAGTTACAAAATACCCAAGGTTCTTGCTGCCACCGAGCTTCTCTACACCATACTTCCACCTTCTCTAAGAGCTTGCACTTGTGCACACCTTGCACTCAAGCTTCCAATAGGGAAGGGATGGACACATTCTGTCGACATGCACACAACTTCAATGGGACCTTGCACTTCTAAGTCACTCTTCTTGCACACCTTGCACTTCACTTCTCTGTGTCGCACACTCACTGTATGTCCCTTGCTCCTCTCGTAGTGTAGACTATGCTCACCCTGCTAAGTCTCACCAAGAATAATGCCTTGCCTTGATTTGAGTGTCGGTTCACGTATGCTCCTAACTGCTAGAGTATCTTGGTGCTCACTTTGATGTCCCAAGGTTGTCTGCAAAAGTGGGCAGCCAATGAATCCCTGTTTTGTCCTGTAGTGACTTTAGACCAAAACGAAAATTTTAGGTGGGGGGCCATACTTTCACTTTTGCGTATGCACACTGTCCCTTCATACACCTTCACATTTTTGCATTTTAATTCCTCAAATGTGCACCTAAGAGAGGGTTCAACTCATCCTTCCAAACACTTTAGAAACACTTTGAACCTTAGAGAAATTATAGAAAGACACTCTCCAACCTGCAACCAACTTACTGCAAAATATAACTTTTGTGAACAATTACTTGTGCACTACCTATGCACCTTGACACCCGAACTTCAAACGCTTTGAATTTGCCCATGTTGACTTTGACCTTGAACATGTGGACTTTGACTTTGATCCTTTGACTTTGATTGTGGTTGACTTTGACCAATATGACTTTTATGGGCTCAACGATTGCCCCACCACCTAATGGGCTCTCCATCCCGGAGAGCTACAACCAAAACTCTGAGTAGAGATGACACCACCAGGAGTAATAAAGAACAATACAACACCAATGAAGAACCAAAAGTAAAAATTTTGCATTGAAGAGCGAAGGATGGAGAATGGAGTGTATGTTGGAACATCAAGCTTACACTATGCTTGAGGTGGATTTGATCTACATCAAAGGCTATCGCGTCGAAAGAATATCCATTGGAGAGTTCTTTTTCTTATGCTTATTTATTGTATTTTTTGAGAGAGTTTTGATGGTTCATTTACCATTGTAAAAGCCTTGAGCTTTACACACGTAAAAGTAGAAAGATAAAGCCCATATCCCATGAATTTGTGGTGGTTGAAGTTGCATTCAATCAAGCAATCAATCACCTAAAAGTAGATCAAAATATATTTTCACTTTTCCTATATTGTAGGAAAGTGAATTGATTACCTCCAACAACCATTCCCACCTTCATTTGAATTCAAACTTCACTTGTAGAAGTCCCTGAAACACTCCTAGAGTCCATATAAAGACTTTAAATCACTTGTACATTACATGGAAGCAATATACATACACTTGTAACCATCATTGTCTTGCTCCTTCAATTCTCTACATCATCTTCTTCGCCAACAGTAATCTTGCAGAGGTTGCTACTCTCTGTCGAGAGCTCCAAATTGAGAGGAACATGAATCATTGGAAAGGTATTAGTGTCTAATGTATGATTTTAAATTTTCATAGCATTTAATTCAGTAGATTTGGAGAAATCGGAGTTTTTCTGTCTCAGGGTCAATCTCTACATATTCCTAAAAAATAAGAAGTGCTACCGGTGAATGTCTCGTTCGTTCCTATAGCATATTTTCCTTATTGCTTATAATTTTGGGCATTCTATACACTCAACCCTATGTGTATCACTCCCATAAAATGATTGTTTCTAATTTTAATCACGCTGGTCGCTATGGGCATTTGAAGTTCATTGTCTCTTCCATAGATAGTAAGCTAAGCGACCCGCGAAACTATCTATTTTGTATCGACTCATTCTCCTTGATGCTCCAAAGTACATAGTGTGTTTCTTTGCACTTATCACATGCTTATAAGGTCTATTTGAGTCTCCATAAGCTCAAGGGCTGGTCTTGTGCCGGTTGGCTAGACCAAACTTCGTCGCTTCGAAACGCATTTTTCTACCTTCTACAAGCTTCTCCAAGTTCTTTCAGTGGTATCAGAGCTAGATCAAGATGGCTGACAACTTTCCCGCAATGATCAGGAAGCTTGATTGACACAACTACGCGGCTTGGAAAATTAGGATGGAGGCCTATTTGCAAGGTAGAAATCTTTATGGAATTGTAGCAGGTGATGAAGCTATGCCTATTCCAAGATCCAAAGGAGGACCTACACAAGAGGAGACAAATAACCTCACACTTTGGGGCACAAGGGATGCTGAAGCAAGGTTGTACATACTAAACTCTATCTCTGACTTTCTATTACCACATATTAGAGGATGCAAGACATCTCAAGAGACTTGGGATGCCCTCAAGACTTTCTTTTCTGCTAGTACCAAAGCAAGAAAGAATCATCTTTGGAACGAGTTCAACCAAATGAAGAAGACACCTAAACAAACCATCACAGAGTTTGTTACCAAGGTCAGGGAGGTTGCAGATCAGTTAGCATCCATTGGAGAGCTGATTGAAGAAGAGCTCATCATGAGGCAAATTCTCAATGGCATTCCAAGTGATAAGCAATGGAAATCCTTCACGACGGCTTATGATCTCATCATGGATGTGCAAACTCCAGACTTCAACAGCTTTCTTGGACAACTCTTCAATCAAGAAGCCAACAATAACATAAAGGAAGGTAACTCTTATCTTAGTAATTCAACTAGTGCTTTATATGCAGATAAGAAGGATAAGAAGTAGAAATGCAAGAAGAAGGAAGAAGATGAAGAAGAGACTTCCCAAGCCAACTTTCCAAGCAAGAGCAAGTGGAAAGGGAAGAAGAAAGGACCAAAGCAAGACAAAGCCAAGGGTCAGAATGTTCAACCTTGTGCCATATGTGATAAGACCAACCACACCACTCAAAATTGCTGGTTCAATGGGAAGACTCAGAAAGGAAGTGGAAGAGGTGGATATGGCAACAATAGAGGCAAAGGTGGACACAACTTCAACAATAACAATAGAAGCTATAATAGAAGGGACTACAACAATTATTCAGAAGATCAACCACATGAAGACTCATTGCTTCTTATGAATCTAAGCCACAAAGAAGGTAAAGAAGATGATCATTTGTTCTACATAGATTCAGGATGTTTGAATCATGTTGCAGGCAACATTACTCTTCTATCTTATTTGGAAAGTCCAAAGCATAGACATGAAGTGCAAATAGGGGATGACACAAAGCACAATGTGGAGAAGATTGGTAATGTCACCAATGGCAGGACAAAAATTCTAAGTAAGGTTCTCTATGTACCCACTATCACTAAAAACCTAATAAGTGTAGGTCAAATAATTTAAAAAGGCTTGCAAGTTAGGTCCACCCAACATGGAGGTTTTGTGGAAGATCCATGTCAAGGCTTCAAAAAGATAGCTCGAGGTGAGAAGCATGGTAGGCTCTTTACTTTTGAAGTAGGAGAAACCAGGAACATAGCTCTATTCAACTTTGGGTCTCAAACCCTAAGTGAGCTTCAAGTGTGGCATAAGAGACTTGCTCATGTGAATGAAAGAACCTTGAAGGATATATGTAGGGATCAAAGTGTTCTAGGACTGCCGAACATATAAAAGCAACACATGATCAACAAGTGTGATGCATGTCAGATTGGGAAGGCACAAAGACAACCATTCAACCACAAAGGCTACATCCACAACAACTTATTGGACTTAGTACATACAGATGTATGGGGACCAAGTCAAGAACCTTCATTGGCAAGATCAAGGTATTATGTCTCATTTATTGACGACCATAGTAGATGGACTATTCTGTACTTTATCAAGAGTAAGAATGAAGTGTTTGATTGCTTCAAGAAGTATCTTGCACATGTGGATAATCATACAGGTAGATCACTAAAGAAGCTCAGATCTGATGGAGGGGGAGAATACTTCTCCAAAGATTTTGATGAGTTCTTGCAGGACAAAGGTATCAAAAGGGAAGTGACTACTAGGTACTCTCCTCAACTAAATGGAATTGCAGAGAGGAGAAACAAGACACTGGTTGGATCAGCTAGAACAATGCTTGAAGAGAAGAAGTTGCCACATTATCTATGGGCAAAAGCTATTTCAACTGCTGTGTACCTTGTAAATAGACTACCATCCAAATCACTTCAAGGTATGACTCCTTATGAAGCATGGCATGGAAGAAAACCTAGTCTTGGACATTGCAAGGTTTTTGGTTGTTTAGCTTGTTGGGTGTGTGTAGAAGTGCGAGAGACACACGAGAAGCACACACAAGGAGCACAAACATAACAAGACACATGAAGAAGACAATGGCTAGAATAGCTCTCTCTATTGATGGTGAACTGAACTGAAGTAAGAGCTGAATAATATCCCTAAGTACAAAGTACCACCACATATGAGTGAATCATGTATGTGGTAACATGGGGAAAAAACCTCTAGCCAGCACTAGAGTAAAAAGTGCCCATGTATAGGGAAAAGGTTCACATCAAAGCTACTCGAGGAACACATAAGTGTAACAGACCCCCCTGGAGCAAATGATGTGAACACATCAGGGAGTGACAGATCAGCCCCCACAAGGTAACGAGCCTAAAGCTTTGCGAAAAGCTTCAAACTTTTCCTGTGGAGGAGCTTTGGTGAATATGTCTGCCACATTATCTTGTGTAGGCACATATACCAAATCAATATCTCTTGCATGAAGGCGCTCTCTCACATAGTGATAATGCACCTCAATATGTTTGGTGGATGCATGAAACACTAGGTTTCATGCAACAGCCAAAGCACTCTGACTATCTGTGAGAATATGCGTAGCAGCATCAATCTCCATGCAAAGATCCATCAATAGGCATCTCAACCATATACACTCCACTGTAGCTCTGAAAACTGCCCTGTACTCAGCTTCATAACTCGTTTCGCCACTGTAGGTTGCTTCTTACTCAACCAAGATATGCATGAGTCTCCAAGGAAAAAGCAATTACCACTAGTGGACACGCGAGTATCATAATAACCAGCCCAATCACTATCTGTAAAAGCATGCAAGCATGGCTGAACATCTCTGCCATAAAAGAGACCTAAGCTCAAAGTGCCTCGGAGATATCTAAACACACATTTCACCGCTTGCCAATGCTTAGTGCCAGGGCTATGCATGAATCGACTCAACTAGGAAACTGCCTATTGTATATCTGGCCTTGTGTTGCATGCATATATAAGACATCCCACAGCTTGCTGATAAAGAGAAGTGTCAAATGCATCAATGGAATCCTCAACTGAGAACCTGAATCCTGTCTCAATTGGTGTGGAAATTGGCTTGCAATCCTCAAAGTCAAAACACTGAAGTAGTTTTTCAACATACTTTGCTTGATGCATAACAACTCCCCCGTCAACGGATACAAACTGGATGCCAAGATAGTAGCTCAAAAGACCAAGATAAGTGACATCAAAAGTATGCTGCAAATCAGCCATAAGAATGTCAAGTTTTGCATCACATGACCGAGTCAAGAGTATGTCATCGACATAAAGAACAAGTTCTATAAGATCAGCCCCATTTTTGCGTACATAGAGTGTGCTTTCAATCGGACTACATGTGAAGCCAAGAGCAATCAAGTGCTTATGTATTTTGTCATACCATGCACATGGAGCTTGCTTGAGACCATACAAAGATTTATGCAAGCGACAAACCATATGCTCTTTCCCTTTCATAGAAAATCTAGGAGGTTGCTTCACATAAACCTCTTCTTTCAAATCACCATTCAAGAAGGCTATTTTTATGTCCAATTGATGCACTTTCCAACCTCCGATATCCCTTACTTTCAGCACTATAGCCAACAAATATACATTTCTTTGCCTTGTCATCAAGTTTTTGACGTTGTTGTGATGGCACAAGAGCATATGCCAAACAACCAAGCACACGCATATGCCTAACCATAGGCTTATGACCATTCCAAGCCTCATAAGGAGTGATGACTCTCAATGCTTTTGTAGGGCAGTGATTCAACACATAGTTTGCACACATGATCGCTTCCATCCAAAACTTATGAGGAAGATGCTTTCCTTTAACCATACATCGTGCCATTTCAAGACGAGTTCTATTTTTAGGCTCGGCAATACCATTTTGCTGAGGTGTATATGGCAATGTACATTGGTGTGAAATACCTCTTTCACGAAGAAAAGCACTAAATTCATGTGACATGTATTCACCACCACGATCTGTGCGTAGAGTCAAAAGCTTTTCTGAAGAAAAATTTTCAGCGATAGCTAAAAATGCTTTGAAACAAGAAAATACCTCATTCTTTGCTTTCATAGGATACACCCATGTATGGCGAGTAGCATCATCAATGAAGGTAACAAAATATACATGCTTCCCAAAAGATGGAGTCTTGATGGGACCACATACATCACTATGAACAAGCTGTAATTTTCTTGTAGTGTGTGTATGACCATCTTTTGGAAAAGAAGCACGATGCATTTTTCCAAGAATGCAATCTTCACATGCATGCTTTTCAATGGACTCAAGTGTAGGCAAGCCAGTAACCACGTCCTTCTTTTGCAAGTAGAGCAAACTATTGAAGCTCAAGTGACCAAAACGAGAATGCCAAAGCTCCATTTCAGCCATGGAAGAAGTATGAGCAACTAAGGCATTTGAGGCAGCCCTCTTGTATGTATCTATGCGATACAAAACATTACATAATGTACCGGACATCACGATAATATCGCCATTGCTGAAATCATGAACCATACACTTATCATCAACAAAGTGTACATGAAGTCCAACTTTGGCAATCAACGGAACTAAAATTAAGTTCTTCTTGATACCGGGCACATACAATGCATTTTTCAAGAGAATCACACCTCCATTTGCAGCCATAAGCTCAATTTCTCCTACTCCAATGATAGGATAAGAGGCATTGTTTGCACACACTACATGTCCTCCTTTAGGTGCATCTTTCAAAGAGGCAAAAAATTCTTTTGCATGATGTTATGTGCTTTGAAGCACCACTATAAAAAAACCAATCCGAATCAGCCTCACTCACAACCATACATTTAGAATGTAAAGAAGCATCATAATGACATGTAACAATACATGCCCAAAAATCTTGAGCCATGTTAGCTTCATCATTCTTTGCATTTGCTGAATTTTCAGCAATAGACATGCCAGATTCCTTCTTCTTTTCGTTGAGTTTAGCAAGCTTTCTACACTCATCAATAGTATGATCAGCCTTCCGGCAATATTTGCATCTCTTCTTCTTTTGCAAATCGACATCATTAGAGGAATAAGTGGAAGAGGAAGCTTGAGGCTTTGGTTTTGATGAACCCAAAGCTGAACCATACTTGCTTTTCCCCTTTTGTGAGATAGCAAGTGCTTGCATTCCCTCTATCAAACCACTCCTATTGTCAGGGGAGCACTAGATTGTGCTCTCTGACTACACAAGACAAGATTTCGGAAACACAGTTCTGATTACAAAAATACCCACGAAGGGAAAATGCTACAAGAATATACGATCGATACAAGATGTCCCACAACCCGGGACCAATAGGTATGGAAAACTCGACTAGAGATGATACAGGAGATCCCACAACCCGGGATCGTAGGTAGGAAACAAGATATCTCGATTACAAGAAATCCCCTCAGGGATATGAACTGGATACAAGAAATAACTAGAAAGGATCTCGTACTACGAGATTACAATAGGACAAGAAAGGATGTCCACAATACAAGACTAGACAAGACTAGAGCTAGAAACAAGACTAGAACTTGAACTGGAACTTGAATGTACTTACTTGGAGGTCACGACTCCTTGAGCTCCCAAGACTGGCATTGGCAAGACTGATTATGAATGTGGCCAACCCCTCCTTATATAGGTTTTCAAGGGCGGTTCCCAAGGCGGTTGCGAACTGATGATGTCATCATGATGTCATCGATTTGTAACAAGACCTCCCAATGTCAGAATTCAGCGAATAGACAGTCGATCTTGGGGTTTTGGCACATTCCGGACGCAATGGAAGCATTGGTTTCTCCTAATTCTGAACCAATCATGAGATACAGGGTTCACATGGAATCTTAGGTTCAGGATGGTTTCCTTCGTCCATGACATCACCTCCCCCTCAAGCGACGAGTTCCACGAGGAGCGGTCATGTTATCTGGTCTCGGCTTCGTTGGATTTTTCTTATGGAATTCTCGAACCTTGATTGGTGCTCTCTGAAGGTTTTCTGCAGGTTCCCAAGTACGATCACTGATGTCATACCCTTTCCAATGAATAAGGTATTCCAATCTTCCCCGGGATATTCTGGAATCTAGGACATGCTCGACTTCAAATTCTTCATGATCATCAATCTCGATAGGTGGTGAAGGACTAGGTCTCTCCCCCCTCAATGGTGAAATCTGATATGGTTCCAACATGGATACATGGAAAACTGGATGTATTCTCATGGTACTCGGTAACTGGAGTTTGAAGGTGACTGGATTAATCTTGGCCAAGATGGTAAATGGTCCAAACTTTTGATGATCTAACTTTGCACAAGGCCTTGAAGTTTGTAAATTGTTTCGGAGTAACCATACTTTATCCCCAATTTGATACGATGGATTCTGGACACGATGTTGATCTGCATAGTACTTATATTGTTGTTGAGCTTTATGGATCTCTTCCTTCAGTTCTTTGTGAATGTCCATCAGGTACTGGGCCTTGTCTCTGGCAGCTGGGTTCTTGACATGATTTGAGAGTTGTATATCCATCCTTGGATGTTGTCCATAGTTTGCAAAGAAGGGAGTTTGCTTAGTAGATGCATGAACACTATTGTTATAGGCAAACTCTGCAAAGGGTAACAACTCAAACCAATCATTTTGGTGATAGTTGCTAGTGCAACGGAGATATTGCTCCAGGACTTGATTCACTCGTTCTGTTTGTCCATCAGTCTGTGGATGATTTGCTGTAGATAGTTTAACTTGAACACCAAGGAGCTTGCAAAGACTGTTCCAAAAGCTGGATATGAACTGTGGACCTCGATCACTGACAATGTCATCAGGCAATCCATGAAGCCTAAATATGTACCTAAGAAAAAGTCTGGCAGTGGCTGCACCTGTGATTGCCTTGGTAGTTGGAATGAAGTGTGCCATCTTTGTAAATCTATCCACAATAACAAGAATGGCATCATACTTATCTGACTTTGGTAGATCTGTGATGAAATCCATCGACAATGAAGCCCATGGCCTTTCTGGAATAGGTAGAGGTTGCAAGAGGCCATGAGGTTTATGTCGGGGTACCTTAGATCTATTGCAAGTATCACAGGTTCGAATGTATTCTTTGACTTCCTTCCACATCTGAGGCCACCAAAAGTCCCTTGATATGAGTTCTATTGTTTTATTTACTCCAAAATGTCCTGCTGCAAGGTTGTCATGGCGTTGTTGAAGTACTTGGATCCTGGGCTTTCCTGGAGGGACATACAATAGGTTCTTATAGAGTAGTAAACCATCCTTTTCCTGAAATTCGTTTACTTCTTGGAATTTTCCTTCTTGAGCTTTCTGCTTAACGTTACAAAACAATTCATCCTGTGGTAGATTCTCACGGATCAACTGATTCAAGGCTGAATCTTCATGATGGCTTGAAGAGATAGCTGCTAACTGGAGATGCTCGGGCTTGAGTAATACACTCTCTTGTTGATCAAAGGCCTCTTCACCCTTCTTTGGTGCAAGGTAAGATCTTCTGGATAGGGCATCTGACTGACATTGATGACGTCCTGGACGGTATGTGATGACAAAGTCGAATCTGGATAAAAAGTTACTCCATCGAGATTGCCTTCTATTGAGGATCCGGGTGGTCATAAAATACTCTAGGTTCTTGTGATCTGAATATACAATGACTTTATGAGCTGCTCCTTCTAGATGGTGACGCCAGGTATCAAACGCGTCTACTATGGCAAGGAGTTCTTTATCATGAATTTCATAATTAATTTCTGGAGGGGAAAACTTCCTTGAATGATATGCAACTGGATGTAGTTGTCCATCATCTCCATATTGGGAAAGAATGGCCCCTAGAGCAAAGTCCGATGCATCTGTCTCAAGGAAGAAGGGCTTACTAGAATCAGGATGAACTAGGATTGGAGCAGTAGTGAATGCTGATTTCAAGGTCTGAAAGGCCTTCTCTGCTTCTTCGGTCCATGAGAATTTGGAGTTCCCTGTAAGCTTGGTAAGAGGTGTCACTATCTTGGAGTAATCTCTGATGAATATCCTATAGAAATTGGCAAACCCCAAAAAAACATTGTACATCTCGAACACATGAAGGTGGTTGCCAATCAAGGATTGTCTCAATCTTCTTAGGGTCCATAAAAATTCCTTTATCTGATACTATGTACCCTAAAAATTCCACTTCTGTCTTATGAAAAGAACACTTCTCCAATTTCGCATACAATCCTTTTTCTCTTAGTTTCTCTAGGACTATCTTTACATGATCTTCATGATCCTCTAGATTTTTTGAAAATATCAAGATATCATCAAGGTATATTACAACAAAATCATCTAAATATTCTCGAAAAATATCATTCATCATATGTTGGAAGACAGCTGGAGCATTTGTAAGACCGAAGGGCATAACTACATATTCAAAATGCCCATACCTTGTTCGAAATGCTGTCTTCCATTCGTCTCCTTCTCTGATCCTGACAAGGTTGTAAGCTCCTCGAAGATCAATTTTCGTGAAGAATTTTGCTTTTCCAAGGCGTTCCAAGAGCTCTGATATGAGTGGTAGAGGGTATCTGTTTTTTATAGTGACTTTGTTCAATCCACGATAATCTACACACATCCGGAGAGTCCCATCCTTCTTCTTTACAAATAGAATAGGAGCTCCTGCTGGAGACTTCGAGTGTTTGATAAACCCCTTTGCTAGATTCTCATCAATGTTCTTGCGTAGTTCTGTAAGTTCCTCTGGAGATAGTCTGTAGATTGGTCCAAAGGGTGGTTGTGTTCCCTCTTGAAGATCTATGGGACAATCATAAGGTCTATGCTCTGGAAGGATATCTGCATTCTTCTTTTCAAAAACATCTTCAAAGCCGTTGTACTGATTGGGTAGCTGTACTGGATCATCTTTCTTGGATTCTTGAGCTGGTATGGCATAGATCATATATGTAGGTTCCTTCCTTACTGCATGTATGAAGGCTTTAGCTCCAACATATGTTGGGTTCTTCTGGATATCTCGACGGGTGATTTTATTCTTTTCCCAATTAATTTCTGGATTATGTTTCTTTAACCACGGCATTCCGATGATAACCATATTTGCTGGACTCGATATTACATTGAAACATATGTGTGAATCATGGTCACCAAGGTGTACTCTTAGTGGTATGGTTTCCATGGTTATATTCCCCGATGCTAGAGGCCGTCCATCTACTACTTCGGCTACTACTGGTCTGTTCTTTCGAAGTACTGGAATTCCATGTTTCTTAACGAGTCCTTCATCAATGAAACATGAGGACGCTCCTGAATCTACTAGAGCTATGAGGGAAAGGGTCTTCTTAGACAGGATTAACTTGACAGGGGCAAGACATGTTTCTACGGGTGTGGATGGAATTATGAGACCCTTTCGTATATCATGGTCCGGCTGTATGGTCTCTTTTACAACTGGACTTCCTCGTTTCCCTGCTCTACAAGGGTGGCTGCGACTTTGGAGTTTGTTCTCTTGTTGGGACAATTAACTGCAATGTGGCCAGGGTTTCCACAATATAGACATAATTTGTTATCCCTCCTTCTTTGTTTCTCTTGTGGTGTTAGAGGCTGGAACCTAGTTACATCTATCTGCATAGGTTCGGGCATAGTGTCATCTCTAGGAGTAGGCTGGAAAGGTTTCCATTGGCGAGGTCTTCCTTCTACTTGTTTTTCTTGTTTCCTTTCAAAAAGACGGTTATCACATTGAATGGCTTGGTTGATGTATTCATTCAATGTCTTCACCTCTGGCATCGTGAGTAGAAGGTCCTTCACGTCATCCCTTAAGCCCCATCTAAATTGGCTAATGAAATAATCTTCATGCCAAGTGAGGTCACATATCAACTGCCTAAATTCTGATGCATAGGTAGAGGCAGGGCGGTTACCTTGACGTAGCTTTCGAAGTTTTGTTTCTGCCACTCGACTCGTGTCTGCATCTCCAAATGTGGCGACAAGCTCTCCAAGAAATGCCTCATAATTATGAAGTACGGCCATATCCTTCTCCAAGATTGGGGCGAACCATGATAAAGCTTGACCATAGAGCAAGGTTCCAATAAAACCGACCTTGGATGCATCATCAGGGTATCTATCAGGCTGCATGCGAATGTACAATTTGACTTGTTGCAAGAATCCTCGAAACTTTGTACGATCACCATTGAACTTTTCTGGCATGCAAATCTTGGGTTCCTTCACAAATGATGTACTGGGCCGTTGGTTCACTTGAATACTCCCTTGATTCGCTTGAAGACTCCCGATTCGTTCTTGTAATTCTTGAAGGAGTGTACCTACATGCACTGGATGTCCCATCTCGACTTGTGTCTGTCGACGACTTAGGTCTTCGACTTGTTGTTGGAGACTCTGAAGTGATGCTACGATCTGTTCATAAGCGTTCTCCATGATGTCTGGTCTTGGATAGAAGATAGTCTTGCCAAAATGTCAGGGGAGCACTAGATTGTGCTCTCTGACTACACAAGACAAGATTTCGGAAACACAGTTCTGATTACAAAAATACCCACGAAGGGAAAATGCTACAAGAATATACGATCGATACAAGATGTCCCACAACCCGGGACCAATAGGTATGGAAAACTCGACTAGAGATGATACAGGAGATCCCACAACCCGGGATCGTAGGTAGGAAACAAGATATCTCGATTACAAGAAATCCCCTCAGGGATATGAACTGGATACAAGAAATAACTAGAAAGGATCTCGTACTACGAGATTACAATAGGACAAGAAAGGATGTCCACAATACAAGACTAGACAAGACTAGAGCTAGAAACAAGACTAGAACTTGAACTGGAACTTGAATGTACTTACTTGGAGGTCACGACTCCTTGAGCTCCCAAGACTGGCATTGGCAAGACTGATTATGAATGTGGCCAACCCCTCCTTATATAGGTTTTCAAGGGCGGTTCCCAAGGCGGTTGCGAACTGATGATGTCATCATGATGTCATCGATTTGTAACAAGACCTCCCAATGTCAGAATTCAGCGAATAGACAGTCGATCTTGGGGTTTTGGCACATTCCGGACGCAATGGAAGCATTGGTTTCTCCTAATTCTGAACCAATCATGAGATACAGGGTTCACATGGAATCTTAGGTTCAGGATGGTTTCCTTCGTCCATGACACCTATTCACTCTAAATTGCTCTTCTTGCAAAAAAAGAGACACAACCTCATCAAATGCATACATATTAGGACTTCCTTTTGCAACCAAACGAAGTGTAGTAGCAAAGCTTTGAAAAGATTCTGGTAATGATCTCATGTATGTTTGCCAATTGCTCTTCTAGTCCTTAATGCACGTCACATACACATCCACCGACTCATTTTCAGCCATACATACATCCTCAAGTTGCTTCCTCAAGTATACAACACGTGCTTCATTACGCACGGCATACAAAGAAGCAAGAGTGTCCCATGCCTATCTCAATGTAGAACATGACCGAATGTGTGGAACTATATGACGCTTCACTGAAAGCGCAATCAAAGCATGAGCTTGAGGATATTTTCCATTCCATCTACGCTTCTCCTGTGTAGATGGAGAAGGAGAAACCACTGTACTCAAAGAAGAATCTCCATCTGTGACAGTAGACTATGAAGTAGAAGCACCTGGCAGTCTTCGATCTACATCTGCCACTATGTTCCAAAGTTGTTTTGCAACAAGAACATGCTTCATCATATAAGACCACATCGGATAGTTAGTCCCATCAAGCTTATCTTCAGTTTGAAGCATGCCAAACAAGTCATTGCTGCCTGCCATTTCACAATAGAACAAGAATGTGACAAAATCTTTACTTCGACGAAAGCTGAAATGAGTGCTGAAATTTCAGCTCACAAACCATCACTCTGATGGCGATTCTGACTGCACGAATGGGTTTGAACCATTGAATAAAATGGGCATGAAATCCCGTAGGTACGTTTCTGTAAATTTAGGATAGCTACTAAGAGTTTTAAGGCGGTGCGTTCAGGGTTAGGGTGACACAAAATGGCATACTCATTCGATGAGTGCCGTGGGAACAATTCGACCATGGTGGCTACTGGAAGGAGAGGACCATTCTCCAATCCTTCCATGGGCAGACGAACTGCTTCACCGAATGAAGCTAACGTGATTACTACGCGAGACGGTAAACATGTAATCGGTCAACTCTGCTCCGAAGCAGGTGTGTCAACAATGGCAGAAATGATCTGTGCATAAAACGGTTGACACTCCACTGAATGCCAAGGAATGCGAAGTTCAATAGGCCGCGAATACGCAAGATCTCACTCACATGCTGAGGGAGTCCGTCACGGAAGGTAGCAAAATTGGCTAACGCTTCCATGATGCGCACACGAAGTCCCAAGAACACGGATGCACAGCAAACACAGAAAACACAGCGCACAGAACACACAGACACAATAGCGATTAACAATGAAAAGAAGAAGATTAAGTAGACACTAGGCAACGGGAGGCGATCGAAAATGCTAATCATCGCGTGGTATGGAAATGATAACCTTCATAATTACGGCGTGCATGCATGAGCAGAATCAATAACACAAGGCGGCGATTACTCATAATTAGATATCCAAATGAGGAGTTTTACCGTAGTTATTCAACCAAAATGCGAAAATAAAAATAAAAAAATAAATGACACGCGGAAAAACGAAGAGTACGTTAGTGACGGTCAGGCGCTTGGTGATATGGACGCAACTTTGAACCATTGATTACTTTAGGAAGAGGAACTCCCGTCAAGGTAATCAACCGAAAAGTAGCTGGCCCCACTTGCTCACTAATTCGGTAAGGACCGAACCACCGTAATTTAAATTTTCCTACAGAACGATTTGATTTAGCATTATAAAATAGCACAAGTTGGCCCACCGTAAAAATTGGAGTTTTGAGGAACCGATCATGGATATGGGCTTGCCGCAACTGAACTTCTTGAAGAGTGAGAAAACTTTCCCAACACTGTTCATCCAAATCTCTGAGTGCATCCAACCGAAAGGACAAAGAGTCTTCCAGCAGTAACTTCTGAGTTAGGGCCACACGTAAGCTTGGCACTATGAGCTCCATCGGCGCGATTGCTTCCAACCCATAAGCAAGCTTGAAAGGGTCATTCCGGTTGCAAATTTGTATGTAGTCCGGTATGCCCATAAAACTGCAGGTAATAACTGATCCCATTCTTCTAGAGATTCCACGATCAATTTGCAAAGCATACTCAACAACGTCTTGTTGGTACTTTCAGCTAACCCATTAGCACGAGGATAGTACAGTGAACTGAATTTATGTAGAATTTGAAAAGTATGCGTTAGTACTCGCATTAAATTGTTAGCAAAATGAGTTCCTTGGTCTGACACAAGTTCCAGAGGTAGTCCATAACGCGAGAATACGTCCTTTATCAGGCATTTTGCCACCGAAACAGCTGTGGCAGACCGTAAGGCCCAAGCTTTTGCCCACCTGGTAGCGTAATCTGTACAGGTTAGGATGTAGCGATTATTGCTAAGAGTCGCTGGTGGTGTGATTGGACCAATAAAATCAAGACCCCACTTCTAAAAAGGTTTCAAAGGTAAGACAGGTTGCAAAGGAAAGAAGTGGCACTGTAATGACTGTCCAGATTGTTGATAAGTGTCACACTACTACACAAACTGAGTCACGTCTTTGTACATGGTAGGCCACCAAAGCCCACTTTGCAAAATTTTCCGGTGCATAAGATCTGTTGCAAAATGTCCACCGGAGGGTATTGAATGTGCCATAGCAATAACCAAATTTACTTCATGTGGTGGGATACAGTGAAGTAATACACCAGTATGATCCATGTAGTACAACTGTCCTACAATCAACCGGAATCTGGGATTGTAAACTCCAATTTTCCACCGCATAGCAGGAGGCGTATGAGGAGGAAGAGATCCATCAGTCAAAAAAGTTAACAACGTATCATAGTAAGTAGGCGGCACCGAACGTTCAGTAGATTCGTCACGAGCTGGGTCAGCAGCATAAATTGCTGGTGTGGTATCATCAACGCCCACCAGAGCTTCACTGGAATCCAACCGAGAGAGAAAATCTGCTAAGGCATTTACTGTACCGGATCAATGAATCACTTCATAGTCGAACTCCTGTAGCAATAAAACCCAACGAGCCAAGCAACCACCTAAATGTTGCTGTCGAGCTAGATATAAAAGTGCGGCATGATCCACGTGAAAAGTGAATTTTTGGCCGAGCAAATAATGCCAGAATTTCTTCACTGAATACACCAACCCGAGACATTCTCTTTCGGTAACTGAATAATTCCTTTCTGTAGAAGCGAGTCGGCGACTTGCATAGTAGACAGGCTGAAACCATTTATCTGTTTGCTGCATTAAAACACTGCCAATGGCTATATCCGATGCATCTACAAAGACATGGAATGGGCGGGTCCAAACAGGAGGTTGCAAAATTGGAGCCTGCGTCAATAACACTTTTAGACGATCGAAAGCACTTTGGCATTCTGGGATCCATTCAAACTGTCGTGGAGTACTAGTCATTAGCCAATTAACTGGTGTTGCTAAATGGGCTAGCCATCGTAGATGCCTGCCATGCCACCGGATTTGACCCAGGAAACGCATAACTTCTTTTGGCGTTGTAGGGACGGGTGCCTCCAACATAGTTGCAACTTTGTCTGGATCGACTTGGATACCTTGTGTAGATATAATATGGCCAAGGAGTTTACCACAAGAAACTGCAAAAACAGATTTTTTCGGATTCAGGGAGAGTCGGTATTCACGGCATTTCTCAAAGCAGCATCGTAAATGATACATGTACATCGCAATCTTACCAAATAAGGAAAAGTCATCCACGTACACTTACATAAAAGTAGTCAGATAGGGTGAAAAAATTTCTTGCATACACCGTTGAAATGTGCTTGGAGCATTCCTTAAGCCAAACCACATGACTGTACAAGCATACACACCCCAATTCGTAATGAAGGCTGTTTTAGGTATGTCCTACTCGGCCATGCGCACCTGGTTATAACCACTATAACCATCAAGAAATAAATACATCTCATGCCCGACCACCCTGTCTAGCAATGTGTCGAGAAAGGGGAGAGGGAATGGATCAGGTACCGTGACCGCATTCAGTTTCCGGTAGTCCACACAGATTCCGAGCTGTTTATTTTTCTTTGGAACAATCACAATCGGAGAGATCTATTCCGCGTGTTCGATTGGTAGGATGAATCCTACCTTCAATAACCAATCGAGTTCTACTTTGACTTGTGATGCATAATTGGGATTCATTCGATAACTGGATTGTTTAATTGGCTTCACTTCTGGCTTAAGCACAACCCGATGTTGATAGATCCGTGGATCAAGACCTTTCATATCACGATAGTCCCAAGCAAAAACATAAGAAAACTCACGCAAGAGTCGGATCAAATCATCTTGAAATGCCTCGGACAGTCCTGCCTTAATCTTAACAGGTTGCGGATTAACTTCATCACCCAAATTATAGGTTACTAACTGGTCTTCCGGGACATAAAATTGACGAGGTTTCCCCAAGTCTTCAGCTCACTGTAAAAGTTGATGTAGAGTGGCTCCATCCATAGCACCATGATCATCTGCATCTGTATCCCCGGTCACAGGAATAACCGTACAGGCTGCCGGACTCTAGTTGTCTGCTATAGCTTGAAGATCTATAGTACCTAAGGATATCAGATCTTTATTGTTCTTCAAAAACATCTCTTCTTCGTCGTCGGATAAGCCATCCAACATGTGGACCGGCTCTGCTACATAGGGTCTACCATGAAGCTCACAGGGCTGAATGGCATCCAGTTTGATGACATATTTGTGAAGAGAGATGGTGGATGCAATCCAAAGATGAGTAGGTGCCGCTACAACCAGCTTCACACCAGCCAACTGAGACTTCAGAGTTGCTTAGTAGACCCTTTGAGATTCCTAAATCCACCAAAATATCAGCCAAGTACTTTGGAACATGTATCCCAAAAGTTTAAGTGAAGACAGACAAGTTGCGAAATGACTAGCTCCCAAAACTTGCTATTTTTGGACATACACCTGCTCGAAAAAATGAACAGTGCTCTCAACCTGGTAGGTATTTGAAACATTCCTTTTGGTAATAGCAAATAGACTTACCAAGCTTCCCAATCCAAGTTAAAACACTTCAAATGATGGATTGAGCACTGAGAAGAAGATTCATCAATTTTTGGAACATGCCCACAATTCTCGGGGCTCTGCAGAGATAGACCAGTGAGCAGTAAAATGTACATATCTCACAAATTGTAAATCCAATGACCATGAAAATTTAGATATAAAAACTAGACAGTGCCAGCTAGCCAACGCATGTTAATACACTGAAAAAAAATGAGTAGAACTTGAGATATGACCTTCTGAAGGTTCTACTCTGAGTGAGTATAACAGAGAACAAAACAGAGAAGTAGATGATGATAATTGTATAGATTTAGATATGATTACAACCACATTGGCAATGAATCTTTGCACAATGGGAGTAGAATGATAGAGCTATGGAGTAAGCTCTTGAATCTCTACAAAATGACATGAAGTGGTCACGTACAAGGCTTGCTAGTTGCCTCTTCCTTCTTGCTCCTTTTATAGCTATTCTTGGAGGGAGTTTTCAATTCGAATTCGAATGGCTCCACCTAAAAGTGATCCCCAAAGTTAGGAGATATTCCCTCAGCTCAAAAAGTCGTGGTTTTAGGTAGTTAGAGCCACGAGTTTGCTTTTACATCATGGATGAGGTAAGCCATCCTTTTCCTTTTTCTTTCTTTCAATTACAAGAGATAAAAATGAACTCTTTTACAAGAGGTGTTCACATGACTGCACATGTGACTTACAAATGAGGATAATATCAAGCATATCAAGCACGTAGGCTTGGGTAAAATGCACCAACAGCTCCCCCTCAAGCCTAACATGCTTGGCCTCCAAATACGTCTTCAATTGTCTTTGATTTCTTGCAAGCCAATCATCAACTTGAATCTTCTTAACTTTGTACCATCAAGAGCTTTAGTCAACATGTCTGCACATTGCATATCTGTAGAGACATAGGATAGTTGAATATCCTTGCTCATTAGCGTCTCCCTTACATAATGGTAGTGGACTTCAATATGCTTGGTTCTAGCATGGTATACCGGATTGGCTGCTAGATGTAGTGAGCTTGTGTTGTCACCAAAAACATGAGGTGTTGAAGAATGAAGTCCAAGATTTGTGTACAAAGACTTTAACCACATGATTTCTTGAGTTGCATTAGCCAAACCTCTATATTCCGCTTCAGTAGAAGATAATGCCACGGTTGGTTGCTTCTTCGATGACCAAGAAATGATTTTTGAGCCTGCCAATGATATATACCCGGATGTGCTTCTTCTATCATCTCTAGATCCAGCCCAATCTGCATCTGAGTAGACCTTTAGCTCAATATATGAAGTATATGAATAGAACAAACCTTCATTCATATTCCCCTTTAGGTACTTGAGGACTCTCTTGGCCGCTTCCATGTGTGGTCTTCTCAGCTTATGCATAAACTGACTCAATATGCTAAGACTATAGCATATATCCACCCTTGTGAGAGTTTCATAATTCAAACTTCCAACCAAGCTTTGATAGCTTGTGATGTCTTCAAATGGCTCTCCTTCATAAGCACTAAGCTTATGATTTTGCTCCATAGGTGTACCTGCACACTTGGTATTTTCCATCTTGAATTTGACGAGCATGTCATGCACATACTTCCTTTGTGTGATGTATATACCTGAATCTGTGTAGATCAACTCCAATCCAAGAAAATAAGTGAGTGGTCCGAGGTCACTTATTTTGAACTCCTCCTTCATTTGACTCTTTACCTGTTTGATTCCTTCAAGATCATTGCTTGTGATAATAATATCATCAACATACACACATAAATAGATCACTTCAGATCCATTCCTCTTTATGAAAAAAGAGGGGTCTGCCTTGCTAGCTTTGAATCCTTGGTCCTCCAAATAAGTCACCAATCTGAAATTCCAAGCTCTTGGAGCTTGCTTCAATCCATACAAAGCTTTCTTTAGTTTGCGTACATGGTTAGGATGATGTCCATCCTCATATCTAGGAGGTTGTGCCATATACACTTCCTCAGAAATCCATCCATTCAAGAAAGCATTCTTTACATCAAGTTGATAGAGATTCCAATTTCTAGATGCAGCAAGACTTATGAGAACCCTAATTGTAGGCATTTTTGCAACAGGAGAGAAAGTCTCCTCATAATCAATACCATGGGTTTGAGCAAACCCTTTAGCAACTAACCTTGCTTTGTGTCTATTTATACTTCCATCTGGATTCCTCTTGATTTTGTATATCCATCGAGATCCAATTACCTTTTTAGATGGCTTGTTAGGTACAAGCTCCCAAGTGTCATTCTCCTTCAAGGCTTCCATTTCTTCATCCATTGCATCTCTCCAAGCTTTCTTGCTTTGTGCTTCTTCGAATGTGGTAGGTTCTTCATTGGTTGAATCCTTTGCAATGTAGATGGAGTGCTTGGTGACCAAAGAAGTATCATAGCCAAACCTCTCTGGTTTCTTCTTCTCCCTTGAAGACCTTCTAAGTGGTTGATGTGAGCTCTCGGGTCCATATGTAGCATCCTACATCTTTGCTTTACCTTTGTTCTTCCATAGCTTTAGTTTTTCCAAGTCTTCTAGGTCAATCTCCGAATCACTTTCTTCAATCTGCTTTGGCTCCTTTGGTTGAAGTGATGGAAAATCTTCATCCAGGTCATAAGGCAGCTTCACTTTCCTATCATCATCAAACCATGATTTGTTTTCATCAAAAATTACATCTCTACTCACAGAAAATCCTTTATTGGTTGGATTGTACAATCTATATCCTTTTTGGTTTTGATCATAACCAATAAATACACACTTCTCTGCCTTGGGATCCAATTTCCCTCTTACTTGAGAAGGAATGTGAGCATAGGCTAAGCATCCAAAGATTTTACAATGCTCTAGACTAGGTCTTCTTCCATTCCACGCTTCATATGGAGTGGTTCCATCTAGTGAATTAGATGGAAGTCTATTTATGAGATATGTGGCTGTTGACACAGCCTCTGACCATAGGTAGTTTGGCAATCCCTTTTCGTTGAGCATGGACCTTGCAGCTTCGACAATAGCTCTGTTCCTCCTCTCTGCTACACCATTGAGTTCCGGTGTATACCTTGTAGTGACTTCCCTTTTAATGCCTCTTTCATGCAAGAAGGCATCAAATTCAGAAGAGAAGTATTCTCCTCCAGCATCTGATCTGAGTCTTTTCAAAGTCCTACCTGTTTGGTTCTCAACAAGAGCAATATACTTCTTAAAGCAATTAAACACTTCATCCTTGTGCTTCATGAAAAACAGAATGGTCCACCTGCTACAATCATCTATGAAAGACACATAATATCTTGAGCATGATATAGATGGCTCCTTACTTGGACCCCACACATCCGTGTGCACTAGATCCAAAGGATTTTGATGCATATATCCTTTCTTATTGAAAGGTTGTCTATTAGCCTTTTCAAGTTGACAACCTTCACACTTATAAATCATGTGTTGCCTTGTGATATTAGGCAAACCAAGTACACTTTGGTCCCTGCAAATTTGTTTGAGTGTCCTCTCACCAATGTGAGCAAGCCTTTTGTGCCATATCTCCAACTCTTTAAGAGTTTGAGATCCATAGCTAAACAAAGCTATGTTCTTTGTATCTTCCACTTCAAAAGTGAAAAGCCTTCCTGTCTTTTCTCCTTTGGCAATCCTTTGAAAGCCTTGCCTTGGGTCATACAAGACTTTGCTTAAGAGGTTCATATTCCCATCTGATGTCTTCACATTACCTATCTTCTCCACTGAGTGCTTTGTGTCATCTCCTGTGTGCACTTCATGCTTGTTATGAGGATCTTCCAAATCAGAAAGTAACGCCACATTTCTTGCTACATGGTTTGAGCATCTCGAATCAATGTAAAATATGTGATCATCATCCTTACCCTTCTTCACTGATAGATTCATAATCAATAATGAATCTTCTTGACTTTGGTCCTCTGCATAGTTATTGTAGTCTCTCCTTCCTCTATGGCCACTTTGATAGTTGTTATTGTTGTAATTGTTGTTGTAGTAGTTGTTGTTGTTGTAGCCTCTATTGTATCTGCCTCTATTTGATCCATAGCCACCTTTATTGAATCCTCTTCCTCTTGAGTTCCTTGGATTCCTGAAACATTCTTTAGTAGTATGGTTAGATAAGCCACATATGTTGCAAGGTTGAGATGATTGGAATCTCCCCCTGCCTTGCTTTCCACTTCTGCCTCTTCCTCTAGCTCTTCCTCTACCTACAAAGTTTGCTTGGAAAGAGCTACCTTCATCTTCATTCTTCCTATTCTTTGACTTGTCCTTGACCTTAGCTTTATCGGAATATAAGGCACAAGTTTGATTACCTCTTGAGGACTCACCACCTTTGCTTATCTTTGCTTCATGAGTGAAGAGTTGGCCCATGAGTGTGTTGAGGTTGGGTACATGCATGTCCATGTATAAGTCCATGGCTATTGTGAATGACTCCCACTTGTCGTCTGCTTTGATTCCATTTATGCTTTGTCTAATGATTTGCTCCTCTTCAATTACCTCTCCAATGCTTCCAAGCTGGTCGAAAATCTCCTTCATCTTTGTGACATAATTAGTCACAGTTTGCTTCGGGCTTTTCTTCATTGTTGTGAACTCCATCCACAATTGGTTCTTCCTTGCTCGAGTGTTGGAAGAGAAGAAAGAAGCAAGTGCATTCCAGGTCTCTCTTGATGTCTTGCATCCCTTGACATGAGGTAAAAGAAAATCAGAGATTGAGTTTAGAATATAGGACCTTGCAAGTGCATCCTTCGAACACCAATTTGAAAGTCCTTCCACTTCTTCATGTGATGGTTGCCCTTTGTTCCTCATGGTTGGCATTGCTTCATCTCCGGATATGAATCCATATAGATTCCTCCCTTGAAGGTAAGCCTCCATCCTTAGAGACCATGCCAGGTAGTTGTTTCGATCCAATTTTTCAATTGTTGATGGAAATCCATCTCCCATGTTGCTTGACTATGCTCTGATACCACTGTGAAGAGAGATGGTGGATGCAATCCAAAGATGAGTAGGTGCCACTACAACGAGCTTCACACCAGCCAGCTGAGACTTCAGAGTTGATTAGTAGACCCTTTGAGCTTCTTAAATCCACCAAAATATCAGCCAAGTACTTTGGAACATGTATCCCAAAAGTTTAAGTGAAGACAGACAAGTTGCGAAATGACTAGCTCCCAAAACTTGCTATTTTTGGACATACACTTGCTGAAAAAAATGAACAGTGCTCTCAACCTGGTAGGAATTTGAAAAATTCCTTTTGTTCATAGCAAATAGACTTAGCAAGCTTCCCAATCCAAGTTAAAACACGTCAAATGATGGAGTGAGCACTGAGAAGAAGATTCATCAACTTCTGGAACATGCCCACAATTCTCGGGGTTCTGCAGAGATAGACCAGTGAGCAATAAAATGCAGATATCTCACAAACTCTAAATCCAACGACCATGAAAATTTAGATGTAGAATTTGGACAGTGCGAGCTAGCCAACGCATGTTAAAACATGGAAAAAGAATGAGTAGAACTCGAGATATGACCTTCTGAAGCTACTACTCTAAGTGAGTATAACAGAGAACAAAACAGAGAAGTAGATGATGATAATTGTATAGATTCACATATGATTACAACCACATTGGCAATGAATCTTTGCACAATGGGAGTAGAATGATAGAGCTATGGAGTAAGCTCTTCAATCTCTACAAAATGACATGAGGTGGTCATGTACAAAGCTTGCTAATTGCCTCTTCCTTCATGCTCCTTTTATAGCTATTCTTGGAGGGAGTTTTGAATTCGAATTTGAATGGCTCCACCTAAAAGTGATCCCCAAAGTTAGGAGATATTCCCTCATCTCAAAAAGTCGTGGTTTTAGGTAGTTAGAGCCACGAGTTTGCTTTTACATCATGGATGAGGTAAGCCATTCTTTTCCTTTTTCTTTCTTTCAATTACAAGAGATAAAAATGAACTCTTTTACAAGAGGTGTTCACATGACTACACATGTGACTTACAAATGAGGATAATATCAAGCATATCAAGCATATCAAGCATATCAAGCATGTAGGCTTGGGTAAAATGCACCAACAATATTTATGGTGATTATCTTTGAAAGTCAATTCCTGCGCTGACCAATCCTATATAACTTTGGCCTGTTTCAACCAGGGTCGACCCAAAAGAAGATTATAGTGGAGGCTGGATTCTGACAGTTCTAAGACGACAAAAGTCATTTTGAATGTGGTACCCTGGAAAGTAATCGAGATATTCCGTACTAGTCCGACCGGATGGACTCGAGATTGGTCTGCCATTTTGACAAAGAATTGGACAGGCTCGATCTGGGTCCACCCCAGCTTTTTGCAGAGAGCTGCAGTTGCTATGTTCACACCCGAACCACCATCAATTAACACTTACGTAATCTTGTGATTTTTATGCCAGAGAGTTATTAAGGGGACTGAATGATCCACCGTAGAGTCAGTTTCTGGTTGTATTGTTGCAGTCACCGGAGTACTGGTACATCCAAGACTGACTTGTTGCTGGAATTGCTGCCTAACTCCAGGCACCAAGGCGAGTAGCTGCCCCAAAGGGAGTGTAATTGAAGCCTTCCAAAGAATATCCCATACGTGGTGTGTTAGAATTGCACTCTTCACTGATTCTGATGATAATTCTCCTATTACTGGGGTAGAGTCTTGTTCATGTGCTCTCGCCTTTGGCAAGGGAGCCTGTGTCACCGGAACTGGATCAAGGAATACAGTTTGCTCTTTAGATGCTTATTGGCTAGCTTTGGTATACATTCGCTGCTATTCACGGGTACCCGGTTTAAACACCTCGGCGGCGGGTTGCAGCTACTTACCCGATCTTGTCTGGACCACTACTGCTTGTGATTCCACTGGTGAGATATAGACCAAGTTGGTCATCGGGTTCTGACGCTCTTTCTTTCTCTTGTCATATTCGGCTGCATCCTTCCAGAATCTCCGGATGTGGCCAAGCTCACCGCAAAAGTGACAACGAGGTGGTGGCAAGGAAGTACCTTCCGCTGATGTACCTGTCTGCCATCGGTTTGTATTGAAATTGGTATTCTGCTGTCCTCGGTAATTGCAGTATCCTTGTGGGTGATTGTTTCGCATCTGCGGTGGCACATAGTGAGTTGCTCGCTGCCCTGGTTCTTGTATAATGGCATTTACAGCTGCTTGTCCCTTCACTTTGGCATTATACGCACAATTTTTGACTGAGTGTCCGGTGGTATTGCAGATAGCACAATACACCTGGTTAAGGGCGCATGTAGCATTGGTGTGCCCTGGATTTTTGCACTTGGTGCAATACAACTGTTTAGCCGGATCCTCTGTAACATTTTTACTGGCCTTCAGCCACTCCAAGTCTTCGGTGAATCCTCCAACCTTATGCTCTAGTTGCAGGGCCATGGCAATAACTACATCCAGTGCCATAGCTCCCACATAGCGGATGATCATGATTTGTCTTAGTTGTGGGGTCAACCCATTAATAAACCACTAGGTTATAACATCATCCAGTAAATTAGCATGTGCCGGAGGCAATTGTCTTAAATGAGTTCTAAAGGTACGCACATGTGCATCAGGGTCGTCACCTGGAAACCCACCGAACTTTGTGTACGTCACCCCTGTTGGAACAGGTCGAAGTGGAAGTGGTTGTTGTTGTTGCTACTATTGCTGCTTCTGCTACTCCTGTTGTTGTTGTCCACTCATGGTGCTATTAGTGGTACCGTTGCTGTCTCCTGAGTTCTGAGGAGGTGTTTCTAGTCCTTCAAAATCTGTGTGGTCAGACTGCTCACCTTCCGGCTTGAAAATAGTGTTCAATCTCTTACGGATCTCCAAATCGAAGAGCCTATCCTCAACTTTGATATCCCAAGTAGGCAAATTTGCCCCGAATAGTGGTATCCGAAATGAAGATTCACCAGGGAGTGTCATACGGTCATCGGAAAACTATAAATTACATGCAACTGAGACCGAACTGTCATTGGAATTTATCAAACTTTCCCCAAAACAGGGTATTCTTTCACCGGCAATGATTTCTCTGGGTAACACCACTTTTTTCTCGGAAAAGTTCAAATCCTGACCAGACGGTGTCAGGTCAACTGCACACTATGTCCCTGTACACTCCGAAGTTATTGTACCTTCTGTAGACTGCACCGAAATTACACCGGAATCTACCTGAATTTCCTCATGTGTCACCTGAATTCTACCGGAATCACTACTATCGAGCTCCGCTCCTTCGACAACTGGGCTTAACCGGTCTGTGCTTCTGCCGCCTGGGGGTGTCCCTAACAAATTTGGTACTCTCCAGGGATGCTGGTCTCTCTTGTACTTCGGATACGACTCACCGGACCAAGTAACCGGCATATATAACCTCTACACCACTTGCGTACTACTCCACCTTACTGATTATTCACAGTCCGTGCCACCTTCCCACATATGGCACCAGTGTTAAAATGTGCTTTTACATTACATGCATTTTAAAGTTCCTTCGGGTTCTTGGGAGTGGTAGGGTTCTGATAAATCAGAGGCCCTGTAACTTAATTCTCCCAATTAATTTATTCAAACCGCAATACGTTAATGTTCAGTATCGAACTCTTATATAGGTTAATATTTAAAACTCTGGTTAGACTTTCCACAGTTCGTAACACTGGAGTTATTCATTACCATCACACAGACTTATTATTCGTACTTAACCTCACTGTGTTAATCACAACCTAATGTAATTAAACAAAGGTAAGAACAATAATACTCCGATCTCACGAATGCTACACTACGACGACGCCTCCACAGGCCGCAATCGCCCAGACAGATAGTCTAGCAATCTCGCTTATCGTTATCGGAGAGTCACCGCAATGTCTTTTCATTAATTGATAAACAGATACATAACTTCGCAACGACCTTTCGGTTCGTGCGGGATAGGCAAATAAAAGAATTATGAAAATACAGAATGCCAATCCGGCGGCTCACAATACAGATGATGGAATGTATTTGACTCAAAGAAGATACATTCAGGATCTTCTTCTCAAGTTCAAAATGGAGAACACTAAACCTGCAGGTACACCTTTGGAGATGAATCATAAACTTAGTGTTTATGAAGGTGACAAAATTGAAGACCTAAAAGAATATCAAAGCTTGGTAGGTAGCTTGATATATGCTACTCATACAAGGCAAACATCTCATATAGTGTGGGAGTGCTTAGTCAGTTCATGCACTCACCGAGAAGACCACACATGGATGCAGCTAAGAGAGTACTTAAGTATCTCAAAGGTACAATCAACGAAGGTATATTCTATCCTTAATCTTTAGAGTTGGATATCAAAATCTACTTAGATGTAGATTGGGTAGGAGCTAAGGATGATAGAAAAAGTACATCTGGTTACTTAGCATTTGCAGGTTCGAAGCTAGTGTCATGGAGTTCCAAGAAGCAAGCAACAGTTTCTTTATCCTCAACTAAAGTAGATTACAGAGGCTTGACCATAGCAACTCAAGAGGCAATATGGTTAAAAGCATTGTATATAGATTTGGGACTTGTGAGTTCCAAACCTCACATATTTGGAGATAAAGTAAGTTCCATGTATCTAGCAGCAAATCCTATTTTCCATGCAAGAACCAAGCACATAGAATTCCATAACCACTTCATCAGGGAGAAACTCATGGCAAAGGAGATTGACATTTCTTTTGTTCCAACTGAAAAGCAAGTAGCAGATGTGATGACGAAGGCACTTGATGGAATAAAGCTTTGTAGATTCAAAGCTATGGAAGATATTCAACCTATCAGAGAATGAAGACTCAGGCATATGTTAGCTTGAGGGGGAGCTATTGGAACATCAAGCTTACACTATGCTTAAGGTGGATTTGATCTACATCAAAGGCTATCGCGTCGAAAGAATATCCGTTGGAGAGTTCTTTTTCTTATGCTCATTTATTGTATTTTTTGAGAGATTTTTGGTGGTTCATTTACCATTGTAAAATCCTTGAGCTTTACACATGTAAAGGTAGAAAGATAAAGCCCAAATCCCACGAATTTGTGGTGGTTGAAGTTGCATTCAATCAAGCAATCAATCACCTAAAAGTAGATCAAAATAGATTTTCACTTTTCCTACATTGTAGGAAAGTGAATTGATTCCCTCCAACAACCACTCCCACCTCCATTTGAATTCAAAATTCACTTGTAGAAGTCGTGGAACACTCCTAGAGTCTATAAAAAGACTTGAAATCACTTGTACATTACATGGAAGCAGTATACATACACTTGTGACCATCATTGTCTTGCTCCTTCAATTCTCTGCATCATCTTCTTCGCCAACAATAATCTTGCAGAGGCTGCTGCTCTCTCTTGAGAGCTCCAAATTGAGTGCACGATGGCTCATTGGAAATTTATTAGTGTTTAGTTTATGCCTAAAAATGTGCATAGCATTTGGTTTAGTAAATCGGGAGAAATCTGAGTTCTTCTATCTCAGGGTCAATCTCTATGTATTCCTAAAAAATAGGAAGTGCCACCGGTGAATGTCTCATTCATTCCTATAGAATATTTTGCTTATTCCTTATACTTTTGTGCATTCTATACACTCAAACCTATGTGTATCAGTGCCATAAAAGGAGTTTTTATAATTGTAATCACGGTGGTCGCTATGGGCATTTGAAGTTCATTGTCTCTTCCATAGATAGTAAGTTTTTTGAGCTAGTCGACCCGCGAACCTATCTGTTTTGTATGGACTCATTCTCCTTGATGCTCCAAAGTACATAGTGTGTTTCTTTGCACTTATCACATGCTTATAAGGTCTATTTGAGTCTCCATAAGCTCAAGGGCTTGTCTTGTGCTGGTTGGCTAGACCAAACTTCGTCGCTTCGAAACACATTTTTTCTACCTTCTACAAGCTTCTCCAAGTTCTTTCAGTGTAGGAAGGAGAGGGAAGGGAGGGTGAGGGGGTTGAGAGGGATAGGGTATGGAGGGGTAAGGAAGGGGCTTGTGAGAAGGCTAAGGGGAGGTCAGAGAGTAGGGTGGTGGGGTTTGGAGAGGGTCAAAATGAGAAAATAGTAAAGCTATAGAGGGTGCATATTGGAAAATGTGAAAAACTTGGGGGTTTGGACTAAAAGTCATAAAGAATTTGAAATTTTGGAAAAACTAAGTGAAAACATGAATTCAGAGGTGCAAAAGACATGAAAATGACCCCAAGCGCAAAAAAAATGGCCATCCGAGGTGCAATCTAGAGCCGAAAGCATTGGACCATGGAAAATAAAAATATATATATATCTGAAGTATATATATATATATATATATATATATATATATATATATATATATATATATATATATATATATATATATATATATATATATATATATATATATATATATATATATATATATATATATATATACACACAACGCACAGGGGTGGGAAAAACTTAAATAAAAAGAAAAGGTGAAAATAAAATAAAAGAGAAGAAAATAAAATAAAAGAAAAGAAAATAAAATAAAAGGCAAAACCCACTTGGGGGGGAGGGGGGAAGGAGGGAGAGAGAGAGAGAGAGAGAGAGAGAGAGAGAGAGAGAGAGACAGAGAGAGATTTTCTTTTATCTTTTTTTTTTTTAATTAGAGGGGGGGAGGGGGCTTTTTTTTTCAATTATAAATGAAGAAAATCCATGGGGGGGCCTTTTGTTTTCAAAACTCGATAAAAAATACAATTAAAATTTAGAAAAATTCAAAAAAATCCAAAAAAATTAGAACAAATTCTAAAAAAATTCCCTAAATATATACGCTACTTATCTCCCTCAAAACTATAGAAATATTCCTTATTTCCTCCATTTTAGTAACAAAAATGACATTGAAAAAAGATAAAAACTCAAAAAAAAAAATTTTGAAAAATGCTTTAAAAATTCCCAAAATTTCCTAAAATTTTGTTTATGCAAAGGACTGAGAAATGGCTTCTAAGTTGCATACAAAAACTCAAGGAACAAGCATGAAAATGGATAAAAACTACTAAAACTTGAGCAAAATTTGTATGAGAAGGCTATGTATAACCTGGACAAATTTTGTAAGTGCCAGGTGATCCAAAAATCTTCAGTTGTGTTGATGATAGGCCTTGAGCCTTGAGATATTGACCAATGGTAGTACCTCTACTTTTAGAGTCTCTTAATTCTATAAGGTCCTTCCTCGTGTAGAAGCCATTTTCCCCTTACTTGTGTGTGGATTTCATGTCTATGGAGAAGAACTAACATGCTTGTTTGTAATTTATTGTTCCACAAATTCTGATCATGTGCCTCCTTCCTCTTCATTTGAGTCTCTATCAATTGTTTTGCAGCACGTAGACGTATCTCTTCCACTTTGTGTAGTGCTCTAAGCCTCTAAGAGACCCCACAATCTTTCTTTCTCTACATGAATGCTAGTTTTGGTGACCCATGTATAAATTCAAAGGGTTGAACAGGCAATATCACATAAACCAATTGGAATGGAGAGTATCTAGTAGCTTCTTTGTAAGCTAATCTGTACGCCCATAGGGTACCTTGATAAGCTATGCCCCAAGAAGTTGGTTGTTACATTCCTTCCTTAACATGGCAATTACTACCTTATTGTTGGATTCTGCCTGTCCATTAGCTCTTGGATAATAGGCACAAGAGGTCCTATGTAGAGTTTTCTACCTATTAAAAATTTCATGTAGGACCTTGTTCACAAAATGAGTACCTTGGTCTATAAAAATTTCAAGGGGGCATCCAAATCTGCAAATGATGTTACTATAAATGAAATTAGCAATAGTTTGAGGGGTGCAACCAGGGGTGACAATAGCTTCAGCCCACTTTGTTGCATAGTTAGTGGCAATCAATAGATATTTTTCTCTCTTTGGGACCGATGCAAGCTAGATGGGCCCTACGAAATCTAGCCCCCACTTCTCAAATGGTTGCCATGAAGTGGAAATAATCAAGGGATTATGCCTCTGCTTTATTGGCTTGGGTCTTACCTCTGACAGACATCACATACTTTTCCCCATTCCTCTGCATCTTTGAATAATGTAGGCCACCATACGCCAACATCAAGGATTCTCAGGCTCATAATGTATATTAGAAGGTGCCCACCACCTACTCCTTCATGTGCAGATTTAAGGACTTTCCTCACTACTTCTTCTTCCATGCACTTTCTAAACATGTTATCCTTTCCGTGTCTATATAATTTTCCCTCAATAAAGGTAAAGGGTATACTTTTGATGAGTAGCCTCTTTCTTTGCGTGACACTTGCCTTCTCTAGATACAATCTAGTTTTAAGAAATTCTTGATGTCATCATACCAACCTTGTGCTTGTACAATGAACAAATTCACATCTGGAAAATCATCATTTACTCCAATTGCTTAATCCATCATGTTGATTCTGAATATGTGGTCTGCCATGATATTTTCTTTACCTCGTCTATGGACTACAAAAAAAAATCCAATTCCAGGAACAAAAGTAGCCACCTCCATATCCTGCCAGTCGCTTGTGGCTTGTTCAATAAATACATGAGTGGCTGATGATCAGTGATGATAACAAATTTCACACCTAGCAAATAATGATGAAACTTTTGTATAGGTCTATCAAGTTTATATTCTTTACTGTGTTGAGCCAAAACTACGCCCAGTGCATATGCACTGGCATCTACATGTACATGAAAACTTTTTGATCAATCTAGTGTGATGAGAATTGGTGCAACCACCAATTTGGACCTTAATGTCTCATAAGCATTCTCTTATTCTTCTTCCCATTTAAAGGGTACTTCTTTACGTGTAAGTCTAGCCAATGGCCTGGCTATCTCTGTATACATTTTGATAAATCAGCTATGGTACCTAGTATGCCCCAAGAATCTTTGAATCTCTTTAGGAGATTTGGGTTTAGGTAACTTTAGTATAGAAATAATTTTATTAGGGTGCGGAGCCATACCCTTAGCCGATACCACATATCCCAAGGGGGTTCCTTCTGTCACGAGGAAATGACATTTATTTGTGTTTAGCTTAAGTTTAGTATCCATGCATCTCTTAAAAACATTCTACAGCTCTCTTAAGTGATTATCCAGGCAATGCAAAGGGGTCCCTTTGTGAGATCCTGAAAATGAAGAAAAGTCATCCATGAAAATTCTAAATGTTTCTAGCAATAAGGATCCAAAAATGAGGTTGACAGTCCTATTAAAGGTGCCTGGAGCCTTTCTAAGTCCAAATGGAATTTTTACATACACATATGTGCCCCAGGGTGTGATAAAAGCAGTCTTTTCATGATCCTTTGGATGGATGGATATTTGGTTATAGCCACTAAAGCCGTTGTCACTCTAGCACAATGGCAAGTACCAACGTGAGGAGTTTCACCTCATAAATGTCAATCCATGAAGACACGAGGACTAGTATGAAGACTATGAGCAAGTGATGGCTCAAGTGCGTGAGTGAAAGCACACAAGCATGCACACACATACACACACATATGCACAAGGCAAGAACAAAGAATGGAACAATGGAAGATCTTTGATTACCAAAGAACTCTCTTAAGCTCAAATCTACAACAATCTATCCTCGAAAATGACCTCTCCAGCCCATTTTATAGTTTTTTGAGTAGTTTTGGCCCTGTCCAGACCTAGTGTCTGGCCTCGTTAAAAATTAGGTTCTAGGTCTTATTTGGGGACTCAAACAGAATCTAAAAATTTTTAAAATTGGTAGGATGATACTTCTAATACTCCTCAAGCTCAAGGACTCCTCGGCTTGAAAAAAATGGAGTTGCAAAAATGGAAAATGGTATTTACAATGGTTTTTAGTGATAAAAAACACTATTTTTATAGGGATTTCTTCTAAAAATTTGACATGTGCTTCTTGGAGCTCCCTACATACTCCTTCTTCTTGTGTGTCCACTTCCTTGATGTGTTTCCATGCTTGTGCTTGACCTTGAGTATCAACACTCCCCCCCCCTCTCGAGTGTGTCGTCCTTGATAGACCGCTGTTGGAGTGGTTGTTCCATGTAGTACTTTGAGAAGTAGAGTTCCTCACGTCTCCACCACAGAGTGGTCAGTCTCCCACTTGTAGTGGGGTCACTTGTCCCATTCTTCATGTTTAGTCCCTCTATATATAGTTCTTCCTTGATTCCAGCATGAGACTGTAATTGAGCTTTTAGAAATTGTGAGTTGCTCAAAAGAGGTTATCATACTTGATTATGAGTAGCTCTCGGCAGTGGATGGCTTCCTTTCTCTTGCTGTTGTCACCTTGATGTCCTCTGGTTTTCGAGATGGCTTCCCTAGTTTTCATGCCAAGTACTTGTGACCCATAATGGCTAATGGGTAAGTGCATTAGTGCATGGGTTGGAAGAAGAATGTGCCTTGTGCATGGCCTTGGCCTTGTAATGCAGCCCTATGCATGCATAATTGGGAAATGCATTGGAAGAATTATGGTGCAAGAAGTTGGGTCTTGAGCTAAGTGCTCAAGGGTATGCCGATGAAGAGGTTTCCTAATTGATCATGGTTATAGTGTTGTAAAGCCTTAAATTCTTACCATGGTGAAAGGTCCGTTGATCTTCATCTCTTCGTGTTGTACTTCCATCATGGTGATTGACCATTGGCTTGTCTTTCTTGTCGATGGATGGCCTTTCTAGGGGTTCACGTTATGAGATTCTTCAAGCGCACAATCTTCTCTCTCTCTTTTTTTTTCTCTTTTTTTTTTTTGGCTCGTGATGGCATAAAACAAGAAGAAAGAGGTTAGTATCAACAAAATATTTTACATATGCCAAGTGTGTCTCATGTGCCTGGGATTTCTGAATGGTGTCTATGCATGGCCGTGCAATGTGGCCCTACATTAATGCATACTTTGGAAATGCATGACCTAAATGGTGCAAAACACAAGGTTATGCCAAAGGCACATGGTTGTTGCTGGTTGAGGCTTCTGATGTTACTTATAGACTTGATGCAATCTTTGATTGGAGGTGGTGATTGGATCTTGAAATGATGTAATCCTCCCTATAGGAATCCATTTTAGAATAGTAGTTGGCCTTATAGAGATCACCTTCGGCCTCTTCTTCTTTGAATGGTTGCTGAAACTTGGTGTCCAGTGTGGTTGGCTCTTTGGTTCTGTGGAAGTTACTAGTACTTTTTGCTTCCAAACCCATATCCTTGATGATTGTCATCTTACTTTTGTCGAAGGGTTGAGTTTATCTTCTTTTGTTCTTTGTGCTCAGTTCTCACCCTTTTCTCTCCTTGACTTCTTTATGCAGACTTTTTGCATGGTGGAGAGCATAGTCCTTTGTGCATGTAAGAGTGCTTTGGGAACCCACATATGTAATGCCCTTGTGGAGCTGCAACTAATTTTTTTGGTACCCAAATTTGTCGAAGACCTTTTGGTTGAGCTGTTCATGGTTTCTTGGTTCTTGTCTTCCCATGGTTGGCTTGCCTGGGTGGGAATTGTGTTGGCATGGCTAGTGGTTGCTCTCCTTTTTGTAGCCAGATCTGCTTTATGCCCGGAACTACTTTACTCTTGAAGGCTCTTTGTCTATTTGATATACCTGTTGTCTTGTACTATTTTGCTTGCCTCTGAGGTTGAACTACTGTGGATGCTTTACTCTTCGAAAAAGAAGGAGGGTCTGCTTTCCTTTGTGACTGTCCTTCCATGATTGAGTCCTTTTGGATCATAGAGCTTTTGACATATACAACATCTTGTTCGTGAAGCCATGATCTGTGAGCATGCAGTTCTCTAATTCTAGCGTAATGCTTTGTTCATGTACCCAAACTTGAAGAAGTTGACTTCCGAGGTTCAAGATGATTGCATTGCTATAAATCCAATATTGACCCAAGAAAAGTGGCTCTGTAAGGTCCTCATCGTGGTGCACTAACATTGTGACTTTCATTGGAACATCTTGAATGTAGATGGGAAGTTCCACCTCGCCCAAAGAAGGGGTTTCCACACCTCCCAAACCTATGAGATAGGCTTCTATGGGCTTGATGTTTAATTGTAGGTCTTGGCAGTATGAAAGTCTAACTGCACTAGTTGCTACACATGAGTCAACCAAGGCTCTCATAGTCCTTACACTCTTTCCTCATCCTACCTCTACGGTCACAAAGGGGCATCGATCGATTATGTGAGAAGTAATTATGCCCAATTTTTGGCACATGTCCATGTGATATTTTGGGGCTTTCCGCTTGACATCTAGGCCTAGTTGCCTTAACTTATTGTGCCTAATGCGCTCTCTAGCCTCTGCATGTGCTTCTTCTCTAACCCTCAACTCTTCTTCTTTTCACTTCTTAACAGTGTTGAGTCTCATTAAAATATCCTCTATAAGAGATTCTTGATACAGATTGGCTCGACATCCACTAATATAGTTTGGAAAGATGTCATCTTCTAGAGTGGCCAATTGAACCGCATCGCTAGTGGAAATTCTATTAATGATCATGGGTCCATATCCTCGTTTCTCCAATTTGTAGGCATGCTGCTTTAGTGTATAAACCAACACTAGATCTCGTTATTTCAATTCTTTATCCTCGATGTGTGCAAGAAAGTAAGCCTTTTGTCTTTTCTTTGGAGCATAAATGCCTGCTGCTGCTCGTAGCCTCATCTCACCTAAGCATTCAAGATCAAAGATCTTGGAGGTCAACTCATGCCCATTCTAGTCGTGCTCTTGTGCTACCTTTAAAGCTCGGATTAGGAAGTCCAATGGCACGACAACATTCTGGCCGAAAACCATCTGAAATGGGCTGGCATTGAGTACTGTTTTGTAAGCAACATGGTAAGCCCAAACAACATGATGAAGTTGTTTTTCCCAATCAGAGCGTTTATTATTTACCAATTTGGTCAGTACATTACATAGGATCTTGTTTGTGCTCTCGGCTGGTCCGTTAGCTTATGGATGATAGGGGGCAGACTTCTTATGTATACCATGAATTCTTGAAGGAGATTTTCAATGACTTCATTCAAGAAGTGTGTACCTCTATCACTAACTAACTCTATTGGTAATCCATATCTCATGAACACATTCTCGAATAAAATATTCACCATCGTTTGAGCATCATTCTTTGTTGTGACTTTCACTTCTACCCACTTGGTAAGGTAATCCGTGGCTACTATAATGTATTCTACATGGGAGTTTCTAGTTGGGGGGTTGATGGGATCAACGAAGTCTATACCCCACTTTGAGAACACACGTCCTCCCATCATTGGCCTCAAAGGCATATTGTCTTTTCTAATCGGATATTGTGCACGTTGGCATGTATCACATTTCTTCACATAGGTATGTGCATCCATGGAAGAGTGGGCCACCAAAGTCTTGAGAATAGAATAACCTTGATTACTCGGTGAGCACCAAAATGTCGGCCTGCAACACTGCTATGGGTATTTTCTAAGATTTTCAAATAGTCTGATTTGTGAACACACAATCTTACGTAACCGTCTCTACCTCTTTGATATAGGTTGTCTCCATCTAAGGCATAGTTCCAAGCCTCTTGCTCCATGCTTCTTCTTCTTGCTAGACTAGCCTCATTGGGTAATGTGCCCAATCTCATGAATTCTGGCAATGGAGCACTCTAGTCCGGAATTAATGATATGTGATAAAGGGTAGCATGCTCCACTGGGGGTTTCTCCTTGCATATTGGACAATTCTTAATCCACTCATGAATTTCTTTGTCCATGCTAGGCCAGTACACTCCTAAACATTTTAGATTCTGCAATGTTCTTTGTTTAGAATAGTGATTTCCTAGCAATCCTTCATGGGCATTGTGGTAGCAATTTGTGACGGCTGGTGGATCAAGTCAATCGTCTCGCTAACGGCGCACGCGGGGTGTCTATGGCAGGGCACGTATTTTTACTAAGGACGATAAGGAAGTGTGTTTCTATACATATTAATCGTGTCTTTATAAGATGGAAGAATCAGCTTTTTGCTAGTTACTCTATCTTTAACAATTTCAGTTTCATTTGAATCTAATGGGGAACAATCATTATTTCTATTTACGAGTGGAGGAAACAGAACTTCACTATTTTAAGGGTCGGCTAAAACAATTGAAATCAATCGACGATCATAATCTAGTGAATACAAAGTTTCCTCTACGACACAATCCTTAACTAATTCTTCATTAATTGTATTATTTTTTGTATTTTGTGAGACACTAACCTCTAGCCGAATAGGAAAAAGTATTTCTAACAAAGAAGAAGGTAAATCACGTTCAATAGAAGTACTACTTGTAGATGCTTTGTCACACATGTAAAGATAAATGCAAATAAATGGATTAATATTTTAAACTGTGTTGTATAAATGATAGAAACTAAAATTTGACCTATACAAGAGCTAAGACACAGACTCAAGCAACAAAATCCCAACTTCGTATTTTTCATCCAATCTTTGATTGTTGCTGAGATTCTTCTTTAGAAGAACTATCTCCAGAGTTGGTGCTATCATCATGCTCTTGTTGCTCCTCTGAAGAGGACTGTGCTGATGAATCATGATGCATGGATGTTGCGGAGTCGTGAAAAGTCTTTTCTTCGTTGTTGTCGTCTTCTTTTCCGACGACCGAATTATGTATTTGACTATCAGATGAACTAATTTTGATACGTTTTCGGCGAAGGAGCTGGAAAAGTTCTTCGTCACCTTCTTCATCATCTTCCAAGACTTGCGTTGATTCTTCATGATAGAGCATATCTCCTTTGTTGACCTGTTTAATTACCGAAACGCATTCTCTGTGAATGCGACGGAACTAGTATGAGGCAAAGTTTACAGGCTCTCTGGCAGCCAAATCTATTGCTGAATAGAATGGGCGAGATATCCCATATGTATGTTTTTGCAAGTTCAAGATGGCGACTAAGAACCGTAAGGCTGTTCTTTCAGGCTCAAGACGACAGAGAATAGCATATTCATTAGAAGAATATCGGGGAAACAATTGGATCATTGTGGCTAGCGGCAAATTAGGGTCATTCTCTCGACCTCTCGAAGAATGTCGGAAAGCATCAGCAAAGGTTTGTAGAGTTATTACTACCCTAGAAGGTAATGAGGTTATTGGCCAACTCTGCTCCGTAGCAGGTGTGGCAACGATGGCGGCGATGATTTGGGCATAGAAGGGGTGACATTCCACTGAATGCCAAGGCAATTCAGCGAAATTAGCCAATCCACAGACACGTAGGAACTCACCTACATCTGTGGGGAGCCCGTCACGGAACGCAGTAAAGTTTGCTAACGCTTCCATGGTGCGCACACACAAGCACAATAACACAATTGCACAGGGTATACAAAGAGCACAAGCACGCAAAATACACAGTCACAATAGTGATTAACAGTGGAATGAAAAAGGTTAAGTAGATTCTTGGCAGCGGGAAGCAATTGAAATTGTTAATCATCGCTCGATGTTGAGATGATAACCTCATAACTTCGGTGCGCATGCATGAGCAGAACGATAATGCAGGGCGTCTGTTGATCATAATTAGGTATCAAAACGAAGATATTTACAGACTTATTTTATTAATCACACAAAACTAAAAAAGAAAAAGAAAAAGAAAAAAATACACGGGCAACCGCAGAGTACTTCAGTGCGAATCGGGTGCTTGATGATACGGCCGCAACTTGGAACCATTTACCACTTTCAGAAGAGGAATTTTGGTCGAAGTAGTCAACCAAAAAGTTGCTGGGCCCACTTGTTCCGTAATTCGGTAAGGACCAAACCATCGGAACTTGAATTTTCCAACAGAACGATTTGATTTTGCATTATAAAACAACACAAGTTGTCCTACCATAAAAACTGGAGTTTTAAGATACCGATCATGTGTACGAGCTTGCCTCAACTGCACTTCTTGAAGAGTCAAAATACTTTCCCAGCGATGCTCATCTAATTCTCTGAGTATGTCCAACCGAAATGACAACGAATCTTCAGGTAACAATTTCTGAGAGATGGCCACACGTAAGCTTGGTACTACAATCTCCATTGGTGCAATTTCCTCCATTCCATATGCAAGTTTGAAAGGAGTCAGTCCGGTGGCAACTTTGTAAGTAGTCCGGTATGCCCATAATACTACAGGTAGTAACTGATCCCATCTTTTTGGTGATTCCATAATCAATTTACAAAGCATACTCAACAAGGTCTTATTTGTACTTTCAGCCAAGCCATTAGCACGAGGGTAATAAGGAGAACTAAATTTATGCAGAATTTGAAAAGAGTGTGTGAGCACTTTCACTAAATTGTTAACAAAATGTGTGCCTTAATCAGTAACTAGTTCTAGGGGTAACGCAAATCATGGAAATATGTCTTTCATTAAACATTTTGCTACTGAAATAGCTATAGCGGACCGTAAAGCCCAAGCTTCTGCCCATCTTGTAGCATAATCTGCGCATGTTAGAATATATCTGTTGTTGCTAAGGATTGCTGAGGGTGTGATTGGTCCAATAAAGTCAAGACCCCATTTCTGAAAAGGCTCCAAGGGTAATACAGGTTGGAGAGGGAAAAAATATCGTTGTAAGGCTGTCCAGACCGTTGACAATTGTCACACTGTTTGACAAACTGAGATACATCTTTGTACATGGTAGGCCACCAAAGCCCACTTTGCAGAAGTTTCCGGTGCGTTAAATCTGCTACAAAAAGGTATGGAATGTGCCAGAGCGATAACTGAGTTTACCTCATGTGGAGGAATACAACGAAGTAAAACTCCAGTGTGATCCATATAATACAATTCTCCAGCAATCAACCAGAATCTGCGACTGTAAACTGCAATTTTCCTATGCATTGTAGGAGAAGTCTGAGCAGGAAGATATCCAATAGTAAGAAAGGCTAATAACTGATCATAGTAAGTAGATGTCACACGAGGATCTGCAGATTCATCATTAGTTGGGTGAGTAACATATATTGCAGGTGTGGTGTCATCAAACCGACCGGAGCTTCATCGGAATCCAACCGAGAAAGGAAATCTACTAATGCATGTGCAGTTCTGGGTCGATGAATTACTTCGTAATCAAATTCTTGTAAAAGTAGAACCCAACATGCTAAACGACCACCTAAATGTTGTTGCCGAACCAGATATACTAGCGCAACATGATCTACATGAAAGAGGAATTTTTGGCCTAACAAATAATGCCGAAATTTCTTTACAGAATATACTAAACCAAGGCATTCTCTTTCAGTTACTGAATAATTCTTTTCTGCAAGAGCAAGCCTTCTACTTGCATAATAAACAGGCCGAAACCATTTATCATTTTGTTGCATTAAGACACTCCCAACGGTGATATCTGATGCGTCTACAAAAACATGAAATGGACGTTCCCAATCAGGAGGTTGTAGAATTGGAACCTGCGTTAATAAGCTTTTTAGACGATCAAATGCTATTTGACATTCCTGAGTCCAAACAAAATGTCGAGGAGTACTGGTTATTAATCTATTGAGGGGTATTGCCAAATGAGCAAGCCACCGTAAATGTCGACCATGCCATCTGACTTGACCCATGAATCTCATCACTTCTTTCGGTGTAGTAGGCACATGTGCTTCTAACACAGCTGCAATTGTATCTGGATCAACTTGTATGCCTTGTGCAGACACAATATGGCCAAGCAGCTTACCACATGAAACCGCAAACACAGATTTGTTTGGGTTCAGGCATAGTCTGTATTCACGACACTTCTCAAAGCAACCCCGTAAATGATACAGGTGTGCTACCATCTTACCAAATAAAGAGAAATCATCTAGATATACTTGCATGAAAGAAGTAAGATAGGGGGAGAAGATTTCCTGCATACATCGTTGAAAAGTACTAGGAGCATTTCTTAATCCAAACCACATAACTGTACAAGCAAAAACACCCCAATTCGTAATAAACAATGTTTTTGGTATATCTTGCTCAGCCATTCGAACCTGGTTATAACCACTATAACCATCAAGAAATGAATACATTTCATGCCCAACCACTCTATCCAACATTGTATCAAGAAATGGAAGTGGAAATGGATCAGGTACGGTGGCTGCATTCAATTTCCTGTAATCGACACATATTCGGAGCTGCTTGTTTTTCTTTGGTACGATTACAATCGGGGAGATCCATTCAGCATGTTCTACTGGAACGATGAATCCAACTTTTAATAAACTATCAAGCTCTGCCTTTACCAGTGCTGCATAGTTAGGATTCATCCGGTAGCTGGGTTGTTTAATTGGTTTTGCTTTCGGTTTAAGTACAACCCGATGCTGATATATACGAGGGTCCAGACCCTTCATATCACGATAATCCCATGCAAAAATATCAGAGAACTCATGAATAAGTTGTATCAAATCTGTTTGAAATGCTTCAGACAATCCTTCCTTTATCTTGACAGGTCATGGATTTACTTCATCTCCTAAATTATATGTGATCAATTGATCTTCGGGAACATAAAATTAATTAGGTTTTTCTGATCCATCAACTGACTGCAAAAGTTGCTGTATATCAACCTCATCCTTGACAATAGTTTCTTCTGTCTCTATTTCTTCGGTCACAGGCACTACCGTACAAACTGTCGGATTCCAGTTATCTACAATAGATTGTAGATCAACAGTCCCTAAGGAGATTAAATCTATGTTATTCTTCAAAAATTCTTCTTCTTCATCATCGGATAACCCATCTAGCATATGGACCGGTTCTGCTACATATGGTCTAGCATGTAGTTCACAGGGCTGAATAGCATCTAATTTTACAACATATTTTCGGTGGTTTTCCTTAAAACTAAGTTCCTGGGCTGACCAATCTTGTATAACCTTAGCTTGTTTCAACCAGGGTCGACCGAAAAGAAGATTATAATCAAGGCTAGACTCCGGTAGTTCTAAAACTACGAAAGTCATCTTAAAATTTGTACCCTGCAAAGTGATTGGGACATTCCGTACAGTCCTATTGGGTGGACTCTGGATTGGTCGGCCATTCTAACACAAAACTGGACAGGTTCAATTTCGGTCCAACCTAACTTTTTACAAAGTGCTGCAGTAGCTATGTTTACACCAGATCCACCATCAATTAGTACTTGAGTAATCTTATGATTTTTGTACCACACCGTAATTAAAGGAACCGAGTGATCCACCGTAGATTCAGTTTCCGGTTGTACTGTCGTTGTTGTTGGAATGCAGGAAGACGCAGAACTGAACTGCTGCTGGAATTGTTGCCGAACTCCTAGTACTAATGCAAGTAACTGTCCAAGAGGAAGGGTAATGGACGCTTTAGATAAAATTTCCCATGCCTGCTCTTCTTGACTTGTACCCTTTACTGATTTTGAAGACGATGCATTGGTTATTGGGATTGACTCTTGCTCCTGCATGGTTCCCTTTGGCAGCGGATCTTGTGTCACCGGAATTGGATCTGGGAACACTGGAGGTTCTGTGGTGGTCCACTGACTAGCTTTGTCATACAGTCTCTATTGTTCGCGAATACTCGGTTCAAACACTTCAGCTGCGGGTTGCAACTACTTACTGGATCTGGTCTGAATTACTGCAGCTTGTGTTTCTATTGGTGTGATATGAACCATATTTGTCATTGGGTTCTGACGCTCTTTTTTCCTCTGATCATATTCGGCTGCATCTTGACAGAATCTTCTGATGTGACCAAACTCACCGCAAAAATGACAGCGAGGTGGTGGCAAGGCATTACCTTCTTGTGATATTCTTGTCTGCCAACGATTTCCATTATAGTTGGTATTCCTCTGTCCTCTATAATTTCTGTATCCTTGTTGCTGATTATTTCTCATCTGAGGTGGTACATAGTGGGTGACAGGCTGTCCTGGTTCTTGTATAATTGCATTTACTGTTGCTGTTCCCTGCACTTTGGCGTTATAGGCACAGTTTTTGGTGGAATGTCAGTTTGTATTGCAGATAGCGCAATACATCTGATTAAGTGCACAAGTGGCACTGGTATGCCCTGAATTCTTGCACGTGGTGCAATACATTTGTCTAGCTGGATCTTTTGCAACATTTTTATTGGATTCTAACCACTCCAAATCTTCGGTAAAAACCTCCAACCTTATTCTCGAGCTGTAGGGCCATTGCAATAACCGCATCTAGTGTCATAGCTCCCACACAACGAATGATCATAATCTGTCAGAGCTGCGGAGTCAAACAATTAATAAACCACTGTGTGATGACATCATCCAGCAGGTTTGCATGGGCCGGCGGTAGTTGTCTCAAATGAGTTCTGAATAGGTTGGCATATTCCTGCACTGTTTCATTCAGCTTCTGTGTATTGTTTTGCAGGTAATCAAAAAATTTTGGCAGGGTTCTTCTTTAGTCAGAATCTCTGCAGAAATGCATCTCTTACTGCTTCATAGGTGCCGAAATGGTTGATATCATATTCTGTAAGCCACCTGGCAGCTTCATTAACTAGTGTTGACTGGAATACTATGGCCTTGTATGCCGGATCGGGTGGATAATTAAGTACTGCATAACTAATTTCAAAAGTTCGTACATGAGCATCAGGATCATCACCTGGAAATCCACCGAATTTTGTGTAGGTAACTCCTGTCGGAACCGGACGAGGTGGAAGTAGATGTTGTTGTTGTTGCCCATTCATGGTGCTTTCTGTTGTATTGTTACTATCTCCTGAGTTCCGAGGTTGAATTTCTTGACCGTGGGAATCTGTATCGTCAGCCTGTGCACTCTCCGGCTTGATAATATCGTTAAGTCTCTTTCGGATTTTAGCTTCAAATAAGCTACCTTCCTCCTTGATATCAAATGTAGGGAAGCTTACTCTGGAGAGTGGTGACCGGAATGAAGATTCACCAGGAAATTGTAAACCGTCACCAGGAGACTGTGAACTCTCTTTTACTGAGACCAAAATATCACCGGAATTTGTCAAAATTTCACCAAAACAAGGTACTTTTTCACCTTCACTGATTTCCTTGGCCAACATGCTTCTATCCTCAGACAAATTCGAATCTTGACCAGATGGTGTTAAGTTAATCGCATACTACGTCCTCGTAGACTCTAGAGTTACTATATCTTCGACAGACTGTGCCGAAATTGCACCGAAATCTGCCGAGATTGCACTTCGCTCCACCGGAATGCTACCAGAATCACTACTATCGTTCTTCACTTCCTTGACAACTAGGTTAAACGTATCTGCGCTTCTAGCTCCTGGGGGCGTCCTTAGCAAATTAGGTATCGCCCAATACTCTTCGTTTCTCCTATACTTCGGGTACGTTTCACCGGAACGAGTAACCGGCATATATCACGTTTGCAATACTTTGCGTACTACTCGTCGATTCACAATCTATGACCACTTTCTCACAATCAATTTACAACGCTTTGGTGCCACTTTCCCACAACTATATCGCATCACTCAGGTGCCACATTCCCACAGACGGCACCAGTGTTAAACGCGGGTCTTGCCGTCAGAGACGCGTTTAAACATATATTCGCGTTCTTGGGAGTGGAAGGGGTCTGTTAAACAGAGGCCCTATACTTGATTTTCCCAGATCAACTCACCCACATGATCGTAATCTAACATTAAAAATCTCTGTCAATACAACTTACTTATCAAGACTCTGGTTACACTCTTACAATCTTACTATCTGTAATCAGACTCTTCCAAAATCTATCGATTACAATCCAGTGGATGCGTTCTCAACAGACAGCGGTGAAACTATCATTACCGTAATACAGAATCATTTTGTCTAACTTAGGAGCTGATCCAAACACAATTACTGTAAACAACAGAGACAATAACAGTAACTCAATCTGTACCGTACAAGTGCAGATAATCAAAAAGTCTATTCAATAACTTTACTAATCCAACTTACTAACCGAAAACTCGGACTTCGTCTGAGTTCATCTACTCACAGAATATCGATTCATACACAAATTAAGACTTCCTCAGTGACCAACGCACAATGCAAAGATGACCATAACACAAACTCACAGTAATAAACTTAGCGGAACTGTGATTCAGTACTTAACTTAAGATAACCTTATTGTAACTTAATCTTTATCGGACAGGTACAGATAATCAACAACACAAAAAGACACAGAATAACTCAAAGTTCTCAAACACACCACGAAAACTACACAGACATCATCAACCAGACAAACAGTCTGGCGACTCCTCTGGTCGTCACCGAAGCATCTTTTTTCATTGATTATATAAAGGTTACAACATCAATCAAGGTTACAACATCTACGCAACGACCTTTCGGTTCGTTAAGAGTCAGATTTTACAATTGCCAATCCGGCGGCTTATAGATCTTTTGTTTCCAAAGACTTCCAGGTATGCCTTCCACATCCTTGTAAAGTCTTGCACTTACTATCATAAAAATTGACATAACAGATGATATCCATACCAGTATCCATAACAAACTAGCCCTTGATATAGGATTTGAAGTAGCTTCATCACTGTTGCACTTAAGGACTTTGCTTTTCTTCTCTCTTCTATGGATTTTGACTGAGACTGTGTCTTTTATTCTTCATATGCTTCCTCTCCACTTGAGTTTGTGAAGAGAGATGGTGGATGCAATCCAAAGATGAGAAGCTGCTGCTACAACCAGCTTCACACCAGCCAACTAAGACTTCAGAGTTGATTAGTAGACCCTTTAAGCTTCCTAAATCCACCAAAATATCAGCCAAGTACTTTGGAACATGTATCCCAAAAGTTTAAGTCAAGACAGACTAGTTGCAAAATGACTAGCTCCCAAAACTTGCTATTTTTGGACATACACCTGCTGGAAAAAATGAACAGTGCTCTCAACCTGGTAGGAATTAGAAACATTCCTTTCGGGCATAGCAAATAAACTTAGCAAGCTTCCCAATCCAAGTTAAAACACTTCAAATGATGGACTGAGCACTAAGAACAAGATTTATCAATTTCTGGAACATGCCCATCATTCTCGGGGCTCTATAGAAATAGACCAGTGAGCAGTAAAATGCAGATATCTCTATAAATTCATTGACCTTGAAAACGGATATGCAGAAATTAGACAGTAAGAGCTATCCAACGCACGTTAAATCACTGAAAAAGGATCAGTATAACTCGAGATATGACCTTCTGAAGGTACTACTCTGAGTGAGTATAGCAGAGAACAAAACAGAGAAGTAGATGATAATAAATGTATAGATTCACATATGATTACAACCACATTGGCAATGAAACTTTGCACAATGGGAGTAGAATGATAGAGCTATGGAGTAAGCTCTTCAATCTCTACAAAATTACATCAAGTGGTCACGTACAAGGCTTGCTAATCGCCTCTTCCTTCTTGCTCCTTTTATAGCTATTCTTGGAGGGAGTTTTGAATTTGAATTCGAATGGCTCCACCTAAAAGTGATCCCCAAAGTTAGGAGATATTCCCTCAGCTAAAAAATTCATGGGTTTTGGTAGTTAGAGCCACGAAATTGCTTTTAAATCATGCATGAGGTAAGCCATCCTTTTCCTTTTTCTTTTTTCAATTACAAGAGATAAAAATGAACTCTTTTACAAGAGGTGTTCACATGACTACTCATGTGACTTACAAATGAGGATGATATCAAATATATCAAGCATGTAGGCTTAGGTAAAATGCACCAACAGCTCCCCCTCAAGCCTAACATGCTTGGCCTTCAAATAAGTCTTCAATTGTCCTTGATTTCCTGCAAGCCAATCATCAACTTGAATCTACTTAACTTTGTACCATTAAGAGCTTTAGTCAACATGTCTGCACATTGCATATCTGTAGAGACATAATATAGTTGAATATCCTTGCTCATTAGCTTCTCCCTTACGTAATGGTAGTGGAATTCAATATGCTTGGTTCTAGCATGGTATACCGGATTAGCTGCTAGATGTAGTGAGCTTGTGTTGTCACCAGAAATGTGAGGTGTTGAAGAATGAAGTCCAAGATCTGTGTACAAAGACTTTAACCACATGATTTACTGAGTTGCATTAGCCAAACCTCTATATTCAACTTCATTAGAAGATAATGCCACGGTTGGTTGCTTCTTCGATGACCAAGAAATGATTTTTGAACCTGCAAATGATATATACCCAGATGTGCTTCTTCTATCATCTCTAGATCCGGCCCAATCTGCATCTGAGTAGACCTTTAGCTCAATATCGGAAGTAAATGAATAAAACAAACCTTCATTCATGGTCCCCTTTAGGTACTTGAGGACTCTCTTGGCCGCTTCCATATGTGGTCTTCTCGGCTTATGCATAAACTGACTCAATATGCTAACACTATAGCATATATCCACCCTTGTGAGTGTTGCATAGTTCAAACTTCCAACCAAGCTTTGATAGCTTGTGATGTCTTCAATTGGCTCTCCTTCATAAGGACTAAGCTTTCTCCATAGGTGTACCTGCACACTTGGTATTTTCCATCTTGAACTTGACGAGCATTTCATGGACATACTTCCTTTGTGTGATGTATATACCTCAATCTGTGTAGATCAACTCCAATCCAAGAAAATAAGTGAGTGGTCCGAGGTCACTTATTTTGAACTCCTTCCTCATTTGACTCTTTACGTGTTTGATTCCTTCAAGATCATTGCCCGTGATAATAATATCATCAACATACACACATAAATAGATCACTTCAGATCCATTCCTCTTTATGAACAAAGAGGTATCCGCCTTGCTAGCTTTGAATCCTTGGTCCTGCAAATAAGTCACCAATCTGAAATTCCAAGCTCTTGGAGCTTGCTTCAATCCATTACAAAGCTTTCTTTAGTTTGCATACATAGTTAGGATGATGTGCATCCTCATATCCAGGAGGTTGTGCCATATACACTTCTTTAGAAATCCATCCATTCAAGAAAGCATTCTTTACATCAAGTTGATAGAGATTCCAATTTCTAGATGCAGCAAGACTAATGAGAACCCTAATTGTAGGCATTTTTGCAACAGGAGAGAAAGTCTCCTCATAATCAATACCATGGGTTTGAGCAAACCCTTTAGCAACTAACCTTGCTTTGTGTCTATTTATACTTCCATCTGGATTGCTCTTGATTTTGTATATCCATCGAGATCCGATTATCTTCATAGATGGCTTGTTAGGTACAAGCTCCCAGGTGTCATTCTCCTTCAAGGCTTCCATTTCTTCATCCATTGCATCTCTCCAAGCTTTCTTGCTTTGTGCTTCTTTGAATGTGGTAGGTTCTTCATTGGTTGAATCTTTTGCAATGTAGATTGAGTGCTTCGTGACCAAAGAAGTATCATAACCAAACCTCTCTGGTTTCTTCTTCTCCCTTGAAGAACTTCTAAGTGGTTGATGTGAGCTCTCGCGTCCATATGTAGCATCCTGCATCTTTGCTTTACCTTTGTTCTTCCATAGCTTTAGTCTTTCCAAGTCTTCTAGGTCAATCTCTGAATCACTTTCTTCAATCTACTTTGGCTCCTTTGGTTGAAGTAATGGAAAATCTTCATCCAAGTCATATGGCAGCTTCACTTTCCTGTCATCATCAAACCATGATTTGTTTTCATCAAAAATTACATCTCTACTCATAGAAAATCCTTTATTGGTTGGATTGTACAATCTATATCCTTTTTGGTTTTGGTCATAACCAATAAATACACACTTCTCTGCCTTGGGATCCAATTTCCCTCTTACTTGAGAAGGAATGTGAGCATAGGCTAAGCATCCAAAGATTTTGCAATGCTCTAGACTAGGTCTTCTTCCATTCCGCACTTCATATGGAGTGGTTCCATCTAGTGACTTAGATGGAAGTCTATTTATGAGATATGTGGCTGTAGACACAGCCTCTTCCCATAGGTAGTTTGGCAATCCCTTTTTGTTGAGCATGGACCTTGCAGCTTCGACAATAGCTCTATTCCTCCTCTCTGCTACACCATTGAGTTCGGGTGTATACCTTGTAGTGACTTCCCTTTTAATGCCTCTTTCATGCAAGAAGGCATCAAATTCAGAAGAGAAGTATTCTCCTCCACCATCTGATCTGAGTCTTTTTAAAGTCCTACCTGTTTGGTTTTCAGCAAGAGCAATATACTTCTTAAAGCAATTAAACACTTCATCCTTGTGCTTCATGAAAAACAAAATGGTCCACCTGCTACAATCATCTATGAAAGACACATAATATCTTGAGCCTGATATAGAAGGCTCTTTACTTGGACCCCACACATCCGTGTGCACTAGATCCAAAGGATTTTGATACATATATCCTTTCTTATTGAAAGGTTGTCTATGAGCCTTGCCGAGTTCACAAGCTTCACACTTATAAATCATGTGTTGCCTTGTGATATTAGGCAAACCAAGTACACTTTGGTCCCTGCAAATCTGTTTGAGTGGCCTCTCACCAATGTGAGCAAGCCTTTTGTGCCATATCTCCAACTCTGTAAGAGTTTGAGATCCATAGCTAAACAAAGCTATGTTCTTTGTATCTTCCACTTCAAAAGTGAAAAGCCTTCCTGTCTTTTCTCCTTTGGCAATCCTTCGAAAGCCTTGCCTTGGGTCTTCAACATATGCTCCAAATCGGTTGAATCTAACCTGCAATCCTTTTTCAACAATCTGTCCAACACTTATTAAATTTTTGGTAATTGTAGGGACATACAAGACTTTGCTTAAGAGGTTCATATTCCCATCTGATGTCTTTACATTAACTATCTTCTCCACTGCGTGCTTTGTGTCATCTCCTGTCTGCACTTCATGCTTGTTATGAGAATCTTCCAAATCAGAAAGTAAAGCCACATTTCCTGCTACATGGTTCGAGCATCCCGAATCAATGTAAAATATGTGATCATCATCCTTACCCTTCTTCGCTGATAGATTCATAATCAATAATGAATCTTCTTGACTTTGGTCCTCTACATAGTTATTGTAATCTCTTCTTCCTCTATGGCCACTTTGATAGTTGTTGTTGTTGTAATTGTTGTTGTAGTAGTTGTTGTTGTAGCCTCCATTGTACCTGCCTCTATTTGATCCATAACCACCTCTATTGAATCCTCTTCCTCTTGAGTTCCTCGGGTTCCTGAAACATTCTTCAGTAGTATGGTTAGATAAGCCACATATGTTGCAAGGTTGAGATGATTGGAATCTCCCCCTGCCTTGCTTTCCACCTCTGCCTCTTCCTCTAGCTCTTCCTCTACCTGCAAAGTTTGCTTGGAAAGAGCTTCCTTCATCTTCATTCTTCCTATTCTTTAACTTGTCCTTGACCTTAGCTTTATCAGAATATAAGGCAGAAGTTTGATTACCTCTTGAGGACTCACCACCTTTGTTTATCTTTGCTTCATGAGTGAAGAGTTGGCCCATGAGTGTGTTGAGGTCGAGTACATGCATATCCATGTATAAATCCATGGATGTTGTGAATGACTCCCACTTGTCGTCTGCTTTGATTCCATTCATGATTTGTCTTATGATTTGCTCCTCTTCAATTACCTCTCCAATGCTTCCAAGTTGGTCGGAAATCTCCTTCATCTTTGTGACATAATCAGTCACATTTTGCTTCGGGCTTTTCTTCATTGTTGTGAACTCCATCCACAATTGGTTCTTCCTTGCTCGAGTGTTGGAAGAGAAGAAAGAAGCAAGCGCATTCCAGGTCTCTCTTGATGTCTTGCATCCCTTGACATGAGGTAAAAGAAAATCAGAGATTGAGTTTAGAATATAGGACCTTGCAAGTGCATCCTTCGAACACCAATTCGAAAGTCCTTCCACTTCTTCATGTGATGGTTGCCCTTTGTTCCTCATGGTTGGCATTGCTTCATCTCCGGATATGAATCCATATAGTTTTCTCCCTTGAAGGTAAGCCTCCATCCTTAGAGACCATGCCGGATAGTTGTTTCGATCCAATTTGTCAATTGTTGATGGAAATCCATCTCCCATGTTGCTTGACTATGCTCTGATACCACTGTGAAGAGAGATGGTGGATGCAATCCAAAGATGAGTAGGTGTTGCTACAGCCAGCTTCAAACCAGCCAACTGAGACTTCAAAGTTGATTAGTAGACCCTTTAAGCTTCCCAAATCCACCAAAATATCAGCCAGGTACTTTGGAACATGTATCCCAAAAGTTTACGTCAAGACAGACTAGTTGCGAAATGACTAGCTCCCAAAACTTGCTATTTTTGGACATACACCTGCTCGAAAAAATGAACAGTGCTCTCAACCTGGTAGGAATTAGAAAAATTCCTTTTAGGCATAGCAAATAGAATTAGCAAGCTTCTCAATCCAAGTTAAAACACTTCAAATGATGGACTGAACACTGAGAACAAGATTTATCAATTTCTGGAACATGCCCACCATTCTCGGGGCTCTGCAGAAATAGACCAGTGAGCAGTAAAATGCAGATATCTCCAAAACTATAAATCCATTGACCTTGAAAATTGTTATTTATAAACTAGACAGTAAGAGAGCTATCCAAGGCATGTTAAATCATGAAAAAAAGATCAGTATAACGCGAGATATCACCTTGTGAAGGTACTGCTCTGAGTGAGTATAGCAGAGAACAAAACAGAGAAGTAGATGATAATAAATGTATAGATTCACATTTACAACCACATTGGCACTGAATCTTTGCACAATGGGAGATGGAGTAAGCTCTTCAATCTCTACAAAATTACATCAAGTGGTCATGTACAAGGCTTGCTAATCGCCTCTTCCTTCTTGCTCCTTTTATAGCTATTCTTGGAGGGAGTTTTGAATTCGAATTCGAATGGCTCCACCTAAAAGTGATCCCCAAAGTTAGGAGATATTCTCTCAGCTCAAAAAGTCGTGGGTTTTGGTAGTTAGAGCCACGAAATTGCTTTTACATCATGCATGAGGTAAGCCATCCTTTTCCTTTTTCTTTTTTCAATTACAAGAGATAAAAATGAACTCTTTTACAAGAGGTGTTCACATGACTACTCATGTGACTTACAAATGAGGATGATATCAAATATATCAAGCATGTAGGTGTAGCTCAGTGACGAGTAGCACCTCCTTTAATGTCAATCCGGGAAGACGTGAGGATGGTATGAAGACCTCGAGCAAGTGGCGGCACAAGTGCGTGAGTGAGAAGCACACAAGCATGCACACACATACACACACACGCGCACACACGGCAAGACAAAGAGAGAGAATCAATGGAGTTCTTTAGATTACTTTCAAAAGCTCTTGCAAGTTCGTTTCAATTACAATGTCTCTCCAAAAATGAGCTCTCTAGCTCTTTTTATAGTTTTTGACTAGCTTTGGCCCTGTCCAGACCTAGTGTCCGGCCTAGTTAAAAATTAGGTTCCAGGGCTTATTTGAGGGCTCAAACGAAGTCTAAAAATTATGAAATTTGGTAGGATGGTACTTCTAATACTCCTCAAGCTCGAGGACTCCTCGGCTTGCACAAAATGGAGTCTATTCTACCAAAAACGGGATTTACAATGTTTGTGTAGTGATTAAAATCACTTGAGTTGTACATAACCCATGGGGAAAAATGATCTGGCCTTGTTGCCGTATTGTGCATGATTCCTCTGTTGCTTTGTGTGCCAACACTCCCCCCTTCCTAGCGTCTGTCGCCCCCGACAGACCTTTGTTCCCTCGGGTGGTCGATGTAATATTGGATGACATTGGTGGCCAGTTCATGTTCTCCTATCCTTAAGCCTCTTGCTAGATCAGCTTCCAATGCATCCCAATTTATTGCACCAGGGGTTTCAGGTTGCGGGGTGGTGTAGTACTCTGAATACATTGCTTGTTCACAAGCAAACAGTTGAAGCAGATGTGTTGGCTTGGGTGCGAAAACCTCCGAGTGATACTCCCAGAAACCTGATCTGAACATCTCTTCGAAGGTCTGTTTGTAGCAGGCGGGGAGGTACTTGATACGTGCATGCCAAGTGTAAGCCACACGAATACTGGGGGTGGTGCTCATGTCATACACCAAGTCGTAATTTCCATTGCTGAACCCCGGGAGACGTACCTGTGGTGCGGCTGCATTTCTGAAGGTCTTCAGGACTACTTGCATCATATCTAAGATTTTAAGCATCATTTGCGCTGCTACATCTTGCATGGGCTTCAAGCGCGGCATCCAGTGGCGAATGGTCCCCATCATATATGCTACCGATGGTGGTCCTTGTGGTGGCGCGATGTACGGGTAGTTCAGCCATTCCTTGCATTGCGCGTTGTTCTGTACCTTGATATTAAATGCCTTCCACGACCTGCGGCGGGGGACTGGACCGTAGCATGGGTTGTATAGGAGGTGCAACGGCGCGTTGTTCCATGTGCGTAGCATTTCTGGATAGGTCTCTAAAAGTTTCTGCCGCCATGTTGGTTGACGAATCTTGCCTTTTTGCACCTCTGGAGGAAGGTCTTCGGGTTGAAATTGGGTCGCAAAAGTAGGAATCTGACCCGTGACTCTTTGTATTTCTGCATTATAATCAGCCAAGATAATATAATACGGCCTGTATTGGAGTTCCGATGAGAGAATCAGGCGTCTCGATGACAGGTTCTTAAAGTAAGCTGATTGTAACACAGTCTCCTCTATGACCCTCATGGCCTGATTTTGCACTACGGTGCGCTCTTCGTGCGAACTCCCGATTTCCTCCACTTGTCGTAACCATGGCGGCCGTGGTGCCTCGAACGTGTCCTGCGCTTCCTCTGTTTGTTGGCCTCCTGGGAATGGTTGCGGATCATATTCTTCATCAAACGTTTGTTCCACAGGAATTTGCACAACTTCTTCGTCCGTGGGAGCCTCCGGAGGGGAAGATGGTCTCTCATATTGTAGTAGGCGTGTTTGCAATTCAGTTACTTGTTTCTGGAGATCTTTTATGGCCTCTGCGTCTGTGAGAAGCGAAGCCGCAGAGGGGGTGGTTGGGGGGGCCGCTGTTGGTCCTTGTTGGTGTTCCTGCTTCAGTTGTCCTAGCTCCTCCGATAGCTTATCATGTGCTTCGAGCAGCATGGCATAATCTTCCAATATAATCTTGATATTATCGGGGGTCACTGCTTGAAACTTGGATGGGCTGATGGGTGCCCCCGGTGTGCTCTCAATAGCTGCCTCCAGGCTCTCTTGATTTTGTATTTGTAGACGTCTGTTCTCTTCCTGAGCAGCCGCAAGATGGCGTTTAAGTAGCGCCATATTTCGCTGAAGTTTTGAGTTGCGTTCCAGCTGTGTCCGTAGGTGACCTTCTACCACCTGCACCGCTTCCTGATCTACGTTCTGTAGCTGTACCTCCAATATATTATGGGCTTCTTGGAGGGTTTGGAACTGTGTGTGGAGGCGAGCGTTCTCCTCTTCTAGTGCCGCAAAGCGGTGCTGTAGTGTCGCTGAGTGCTTTTGCAGGCGTTCGTTTTGTTGCTGGAGCTGAATGTAATCTGTTCTTAAATTTGATATACAAGCCAACATGGTGTCCAATGCATTTCCTATAGATGAGTGTGTGTTGTTTATCGTGGGAGATGCATGGGAAGGGAATGGGGGAAGGGAGACAGTGAATGATGTGTCTACGGAAGTTGTGTGTGTAGGTGAAATTGGTGGAGGGGGAACGGGAGGAGGTGAAACCGTGGGTGGAGGTGCCGTGGGTGGTGAAATGTCCATACCTTCAGGAGTGGATGTGGGTGTGGGGTCTGCCATATACATTGGTATGGTAGGTGGTGTGTGTGTGGAAGTGGTGAACAGATGCGAAGTGGGGTGAGCTGAAAAGGCATGGAATGGTTGAGAGCCTGGTTGAAAAGCCCTAGCCAAGATGTCATGGAGGGATTGTAGAAATGGAGAGAGGGATGTCGGAGGTTGGGGTTGTAAGTTTGAGAAAGGCTGAAAGGGTTGCGTGGTAGCAGGGAAGCCCATGAATGTGGATCTAGGGTCAGGATGACCCATGGCTGAGGCCATTGGGGATGGTTGCCCTAGGGCAGGCTCTAGGAGGGGTTCGGCGGATTGTGTAGTGTTGGGGTTTGCTTCGAAGATTGGATTATCAGTGGTAGAGAATAGGGTGGCACTGGAGATGGGAGTACAGAAGATGAAGGTGGGGTCGGTGGGTTGAGTAGTCGATGTGGTATCCACTGTTTCTCTTCTAGGAGGTGATGGTGGGGGAGTAGGTGGTAGTGGTTCGGTGGACTCCTCATGGGTGGCGGGGTGCTGTTGACTAGCTGTTTGGGAGGTTGGTGTAGTAGTTGGCTCTTCTGCAACTGTAACGGGAATTTGGATATTTTTACCTGAGCGAGGTCGTGTCTGGAACCTTCGTGGGTCATATTGAACTGAAGGCCTCTGAATGGTAGTGCGCACAGCTTCTACAACTCCATATGTTTCTGCCATCAATAAGAGACCTTCCCTGTACTCTGAATCAACTCCCGCTTCTTCCAACAACTGAGTCATAAGTACTCTGCTGCTCTGTTCAGTGAGTAACTGCTGCGATCGCACTCTTTCCATAATCTGATACAGCCTTCGGAGTTCTGCTGTATATGCTGGGGCTTCAATGGTCTCTTCTTCATACGCTTCTTCTTCTTCCGGGTGTCCGTGTTGTTGACTTTGCTGAGCGTCACTCCAATGGACATGTCTATCGTCTGTAGACTTTCTTCTTCTTCGTGAGGATGTGCCCTGCTCCTCTGCCTGTGAATAAAACTCCACATCAGAGAATTGTGTGCTTTGTAGGAATGCTTCGAAATCCTGGGGGTCCAGTCCTTCAGCCTCTCCAGTGGCAGCAAATTCGAATTCAGGGGTAACAGGAGGAGCCGATGGGGTAGGTTGTGTCGTAGTGTCAGATTCCGACCTGGGTATCCTAATGGTAAAGGGAGGTACAGTGCCCTCTCTTAGTGGTGATGCCTCAGGAGTAGTCAGGACTTCCCTTGTCTGGACACAAGGGATCGCGCCCCTCATGCGCTTGGACTGATGTGTGGACGTCTTGAGCCTTTTAAACATTTGTAATTGTGCCCAAGTTAAGGCACGCTCAATGGGGACATCATATGCCAAGCATCGGTAAATGATGCGTGTGATTGCACAGCATCCGTTCACCACTAATTTCCTAGAAGCCCGTTTGTTTGCTTCATACAACTGATCTATAATCCACACTGGTAGCTTAATGGGTAACGCACCTGCTTCCGCCAAGTAGAGAGCAAACCAGATCTTCTTGTGTGGTTGCGTGAATCGGTCTTGACCGGGGAAGGCGAAATGTTGCATGCACATGCGGAGAGGGATGGACACATTTGGGGTGAGTGCTGCCATGTCTTTCAGCTTCACTAGTTTCCTATCCTTCATGTTGGTGGGAACGAGAGCATCCTTTTCTGAGGGTACATGCGTGCCATGCATATTTAAAGCATCACTCACCAGCTCCACAGTAAGTTCAAACCTCTTCAACTCGTTGTTGCCCAGCAATGAGGGGAGAACAAATGATCCGGGTTGGTCCTTATCTTCATTAGCTTGTAATGTGGAGACCAAATAGTAACATCGGAGGAGATCGGGTTTAGGTAGTGGGGCTTCAAAATATTCCGCCAATCCTGCTCGTTGCCATATGGTCTGGAGATCTTCGGTGTTCTGTAAAGTCTCGAACTCCTTGGAGAAAAATTGGAATCGCACCCATGATCTGTCATACTCGCATTTAGACTCCCAGATATACTTGGCCTCACCTAATGGACCGGGCATGCCATTGAACCAATGAGAATTGGCATGAACTCTTTCCGTGATTCCTGTAGGTGGATCTGGCACCGGGAGTTGCTGAAGGTGTTGCATCTCCACTGGTCGTTCAGTCGGGGGCACATCCACGGGTATACTATCCACATCAATTCCCGTAGTAAGTATCCCTACTTGTGAGCCCGAACCTGTCGCTTCTGCCATTTTACTGCTTGCCTTCTGATTCTGTGAGAATATAGAAGCATGTGTTAACATCGTAATGGACAGAATAAATCCGTTGCTGTCCCCGTTACAACATTAACATGAGGCGGATGATGAGTTAGTGGTTAGTAAGTGCACGAAGACAGTGAGTGTAGTTAACGTTTGTGTATTCCTAGGAGACTAATGCCGTTAGTAAGTGGGGTGAATTTACAAATCGGGGTCGGGGGTTTATTACAGGTCTTAGGCTGCCAAATGCAGTGGATGGGCTTTGCTTTCGGTTTCGTAGAGACTCTAGAGAGCTGTGTCGGTGTCGCTGTTTGGGAATGGGGCCTTTTAGGGACCCACTTATAAGTGATTACATGCATGCTCATGGGTCTTGGTGTGTTCCTAAGTGTTGAGCACGAGGGAATTCTGGTTGTACTCGTAGATGGGTTATGCTGCATAGGTTGTGGCCTTGGTGTAACTACTTGTGCCCTCAAGCAAGCCTTAGGCACCCAAATTTGTCTTGATTGTGGGCTTGCCTTCATCGACTTCTTGGGCACCCAAATAGATTTTACTTTAGCAGAAGAGTTCCTGAAAGACTTCTTATTAGCATCGTGTTGTTGGTTACTAATAAGAGGCTTTGCCCGTGTAGTTGACGGTGGTGCACCCGGTCGCTCGCCTTTCCGCACCCACACCTGGTTTATCTTCTGGGACATTCTGCTGCGCAGGTATTTTTGATCTCGGACATAGGTAGTACTCTGCTTCTTCTGCTTGTGATCCGCCTTTGGTTGCTGCCTCCTTCTGGCCTTTGGAAAAGAAGGGAGTCCCGTTGCATCCCTGACTCCTTTTTTGCAAATGTCATTCCTCTGCAACACAGGGTTTTGAACAAGAACAGCATGGTCATCTTCATGTGTACCCCTGGAAGGACCAGGAGTCTGTGCCTTTCCTAGTTCCTTGAGTGCTCCATTGTCTAATTCTACTGTAACTCGACTATGATTGACCCAAACCTGGAGAAGTCCACTTCTTAGGTTTAGATTGACTGCTCGGTCATAGATCCAATCCTGACCCAAGACGAGAGGTTCAGTGAGATCCTCATCTTGACACACTAGTACTTTAACGGTCATTGCCTCATCGTGAATGTAGAGGGGAAGTTCCACCTCGCCCATGCAAGGGGTTTCCACGCCTCCCAATCCTATGAGATATGCCTCCACAGGATGGACAGTTAACTGTAACTCTTGACAGTAAGACAACTTAACAGCGCTAGTGGCGGCACCTGAGTCAATCAAGGCTCTTACGGTCCTTGCACTCTTTCCTTGTCCTATCTCTAGGGTTACGAAAGGACGTCGATCAGTTATCTTATGAGAGCTGGTTCCTGCGACTTCACACATTGCCATATGATATCCTTGATCTGCATAGTCATTTGTCCTAAGCTGCTCTCTACCTTGCCTACGTAATTTCATCCTTCTGATGCGTTCTAAAGCTTCTGCTTGAGCTTCTTCTCTAATTCTCTTTTCTTCCTCTTTGCGTTTCTTAGCAGTGTTGAGTCGGCTGAGCATTTCCTCCGTGAGGGGTTCCTGATACAACTTGACTCTGCAACCGCTAATATAATTTGGGAGAACATCACCCTCTAATGTGGCCAATTGTACTGCTCCACTCGTGGAGATCCTATTGATGATCATAGGTCCGTAGCCTCTCTTTTCTAGCTTCCTCGCGTGTTGTTTTAGTGTATAGACTAAGACTAGATCTCCTCCTTTCAAGCCTTTATCCCTCACGTGGGCATCAAAGTATGCCTTCTGTCTCTTCTTGGCTGCATATATCCCTGCCGCGGCTCTCAGTCTTGTTTCTCCTAATCGTTCAAGGTCAAAGATCCTAGAGGAGAGCTCATGACCTGTCCATTCGTGCTCTTGTGCTACTCTCAACGTAGGGATCAGGAAGTCCAAGGGTAGCACAGCATTTTGGCCAAATACCATCTGAAAGGGAGTGGCTTGGAGTACCGTTTTGTAGGCCACTCGGTATGCCCAAACAGCATGGTGTAGCTGTTTGTCCCAATCAGAGCGTTTAGTGTCCACTAATTTCGTCAGTACATTGCATAAAATCTTATTAGTGCTCTCAGCTTGTCCATTAGCTTGAGGGTGATAAGGGGCAGACTTCTTGTGTATTACCAAGAATTCTTGGAGTAGATTTTCAATTACTTCATTCAGGAAATGAGTGCCTCTATCACTTACAAGCTCTATAGGTAGCCCGTATCTTGTGAATACATTCTCAAACAAGAATTTGGCAGTTGTTTGAGCATCGTTCTTGGTTGTGGCTTTTACCTCAACCCACTTGGTGAGATAATCTGTTGCCACAATGATGTATTCCGCATGAGAACCTTTGGCCGGGGGATTAATAGGACCTACAAAGTCTATTCCCCACTTAGAGAATGCACGTCCACCCATCATAGGTTTCAGTGGCATCTCATCTTTGCGTATAGGATACTGAGTCCTTTGACAGACATCACATCGTTTCACATAGGTATGTGCATCCATGTGAAGTGTAGGCCACCAGAAGCCCGCAAATAGTATTGCCTTGATTACCCGATCTGGTCCAAAGTGTCCTCCTGCTACACCTTGGTGAGCAGTTTCCAAGATCTTAAGATATTCACTCTCATGGACACACAGTCTCAAGTAACCATCCTTTCCGCGTTTGTATAGATTATCACCAATGAGTGAGTAATCCTGGGCTTCTTGTTCTAAACTCCTTTTCCTAGCTAGTGTCATGTCTGGAGGGAATGTGTTTGTCCTCAAGAATGATACTAGAGGATCACTCCAATCTGGCACAATGGATACTTGATAGAGAGTGGCATGTTCCACAGGTGGTTTAGTGCAACAGATTGGGCATTCCTTGCACAACTTTTGGACATCAGCTTCCATAGTTGGCCAATGTACTCCGAGTCTCTTTAAGGTCTGTAAAGTTCGTTGCTTTGAATGGTGTTGCTCTAATGCACCTACATGTGCTAATTGCAACCATTTAGCGTACTCATCCTCTTCTACGCAACAAGCCAAGATCCCTTGATCTGTGTGCTTGTACATGCTTCCGGCCATGATGTGATACTTTTGGGCTTTTACGATCTCTCTATTCCGTGTGTTTACCACTGGATGGTTGGGCCCGTACGTCAATACTAGCACCAATGGCTTAGCCCACTGCGGTATAACTTCCAAATTAAACAAGTAAGCATCAGGAAGGTCATCTGACACTCCTTGTGGGGCTTCTCCCGATGTGAGCCTAGAGAGATGATCTGCTCTCAAGTGAGTCCTACCTTTTCTTACCACAACCTCAAAGTCATATTCCATTAGCAAGAGAAACCATCTCACTAATCTTCCTGTATTGCATGGCTTGTTTACGAGATATAATAATGCATGATGATCAGTAAAAAATTTAAACTTATTTGCAAGCAAATAGTGTCTAAATTTTTTAACTGCATATACCATGCCTAAGCCTTCTCTCTCTGTAGTGGTGTAATTCCGTTCAGCCGCGTTCAATTGTCTACTGGCATAGGCAATTGGAAGATCCATATTACCTTCACCAGTAGGTTGTGCAAGCACACATCCAATAGCATAATTGGATGCATCAACATGAACATGGAATGGCTTATTCCAATCTGGTGTGGTCAAGATTGGTGCTAAACACAATCTTCGTTTAAGCTCCTGGAAGGAATTCTCGCATTCATCCGTCCACTCAAAGTTAGTCAGAAGTCCGTACATGGGCTTTGCAATGACAGCATACATGTGTATAAATCGTCGGTAATAACCACAGTGCCCCATGAAAGCTTGTACTTCCTTGACATTCTTTGGCCTAGGTAGCTCTGCTATGGCTCTCACTTTTTCTTCATCGGTAGATATGCCATTCTTCGACACTATGTGTCCTAGAATCTTGCCTTGCCTGACCATAAAAACGCACTTTTCTGGGTTTAGGCAGACTTGATATTCTCTACATTTGTCAAAGATTTGTCTGAGTTCAGGAATATGGGTTTGTCTAACATTGGAATGAGCACAGAGATCATCAACATAGACTTCTAAACTCTTCCTCAGGAACTCCTTAAACACGTGGCACATCAGCCTCTGGAAGGTCGCGGGTGCATTGGTAAGCCCAAATGGCATTACTCTAAAAGCAAAAATGCCCCATTCTGTGGCAAAGGCTGTCTTATGCTGATCCTCTGGAGCTATGGCTACTTGATTGTAGCCCGAAAATCCATCAAGGAAGCTGTACACTTCCTTGCCTACCACTCTTTCTAAGAGATGTTCTGTGATGGGAAGCGGATAGTTATCTCGAATCGTGGCGGCATTAACCTTTTTCAAGTTAATGCACACACGCAGTTTGCCATTCTTCTTGGGCACCACTACGATGGGGGATACCCATTCGGTGTGCTCAATTTCATAGATAAATCCAGCTTCAACCAGTCTATCTATCTCTTCCTTGATCTTAGCAGCATAATTATCATTATATGTATAAGGCTTTTGCTTAGAGGGTTTGGCATCTGAGATCATGGGGATAGTGTGTGAGCATATGTCCGGGTCAACACCTTTCAAATCCTTGTAACTCCAAGCGAATACATCTCTGTATTCTCTTAGTAAGGCAATCAATTCGTGCTCTTCTTCTTCTGTCAGGTCATGGCCTATATACGTGCATCTCTCCTCTCCTTCTTCTAGGGCCACTACTATTTTCTTGGTGGTTTCTTTGTTATCATAGGCCTCTCCTGATTGTGCCTCCCGTTTAGGCATTCTTATCATGACTCTCCTGTCATCTATCTCATACTTCTTAAAATTTTCGGGGACCTCAAACAAAGATTCTTCCTCTTCTGGTGAGGCTTCTCTCTTCTTTCGTTTCTTCCCTTCTCCCTTCGGGCTCACATGTGTTGCTAATCTTACGTCATTTGTCAGCTCTCCATGCCTCTGGGTTTGAAATTCTACCTCATGGAAGTATTCTTCATCTGATGCGAATGGTGGGTCCATAATGATTGACTCTAGATCGGAGTCACTTGCATCCTCAAATGCATCAGGGCTAGGTTCGCATTCTTCTAGAACTGCCTCTCCCATGATCGGCTCTATGGAGAAGACTGAAATGTCATAGCCATCCTCATCACAGTGAGGTGTCCATTGTTCTTCATTGATGGCTACGTCCATTGTTGCTAAAATTTCCGCCCAGCCATGGGGTTCAAACTCCTCATCTGGAAAGACTATAGGTGCATAGGCTGGGACTTGAATGGGTCTATGAGTTTCGTTCGCACCTACCTCTCTGGCTTTCTCTCTCTTCTCTTCTTCTACTGCTACCTTGCACATCCATAAGTGGGTATCTTCATGCATCCATGAGGATCCTCACCCTATGGAATGCACGGATTCTGTATCATCTTTGGCTCTATGGATGGGATTCCACTGGATAGGAGGGACATCTCTATGAGAGTAATCCTTGAGATTAACTTTGGTCGTAACACCCAAGTGCTGCAGGTACAAAGAATTGGTTCCCCAATCCTGTACCACTTGCAACTGTCGCATAAATGGTCTTCCCAAAATCATCTCATAGGCATGATTTTTGCTGAAGTCACATATAGCAAAACTATGCTCAAACTCGACACCACAAGTGGTGAGAGTTATCCCTTCTAGCAATCCTAAGGGTTTCTCTATGTGACCATCGGCCATTTGCAATTTCATCCTCGTTGGCCTGAGTGCTGGCTTGCCCCAACGTTTCCATAAGGAGGTGGTGGCAATTGCAACTCCTGCACCTGAGTCTAAAATTGCCTTGGTGGTGTATTCCTGGTAGGTGATGGGAAGATAGGTGTTCCCTTCTTCACCTTCACACATATCTCCTATCTTATCCAAGGGAATTTCTGGCACTGTCCTATGGGATCCTACCTGGGAACGAGATTTTGCTATCTCTGGTACTTGTTTGGCTACATGTTTCCATAATTCAGGTCTAACCTTGAGTAGCTCTTCTAACTTGAGATTACACTGCACATTAGTGTTCTTCACTACCTCTGTGTTCCTAGGTATGACTGAGTCGTCGTTCCTTACCATGACTGTGGGTGCTCTCATACATGTGGACTTTGCTTCCCAAGGACCTGTGAAGTGGGGTAGCTCCTGTATGGAATTAGACTCAAAGTCCAATCTCTCATGAGACTGAGTACTCTCCTGTTCCCCGTAAATGGATGGGATGTCTTGTGGGAATTGGTCGTGTGCATCATCCACAAGTTCAAAGGGAGGGGCGACTTCACTTTCGTTATCCCATTTGTCTTCTTGAATCTCTCGTAGGAAGTCTGGTGCAAACCGATTCATAGAAGAAGAAGTGTCTGGCTCAGTAGAATTAGGCGCATAAGCAACCTGGGAAGGAGGGCTTATTCTTCCGTTGGCTCTCTCCTTGCTCTCATAAATGGCTGGAGCACAAGCTTCTTGGGGAGGATTGCCTATTCTATTACTCTTTTGAGCAGGCTCATACACTCCCTGAGAAGGAATGTAGGCAGACTGTGGAGGTACGTGAGCTTCCGAGGGAGGCTCATCTGCCTTTTGGGGGGGAAGATAAGCTTCTTGAGGAGGCACCTTGGCTTCCTGAAGAGGCTGGCTTATCCGTTCTCTTGCCCTTTCCTTTCTTTGAGGGGTAGGTTCCTTTTCTGACCGTGCAATTAGCCTCTCTATTCCTTCTAAGGAGGGAAAGTTGTCTGGTTTAGTGGAATTGGCCGCATAAACTTCCGATGGGTACTGGTTCATGTTTTTGCTTGATTTCTCTCTCTCTTGATTTTTTTCGTCCTTGGCAGATCTTGCAATTATTCTCTCTAATTTCTCTAGGAATCCATCCAAGTGTAACTGCGTTTTGGCTGAGCCCGAGTAATTGAAAAGGCGACTGGCTTCAAACATAGTCTGAGCCAATGCGACCATTTTCACGCACAGTTTGGTTCTTTCTATCTCTAGGTCAGCTCTAGGATAGCACTTGTCATGATCCGTGACGTTTGGCCCTTCTTGGATTCTGGCCTGATATGCCTTAAGCATCATGTCTATGTCTTCGGGAGTGGGATCAGCTAATACTGATCCTGTTTGGGGTGGTGGGTGGGTTACGTGGGGTGTCTTAGAGGGTGGAGGGATGGAGGGTGATGGGGGTGGTAGCGGTGGGAATGTGTGAGAGTGCGGTTGAGATGTGATCTCTATGATTTTAGCCTTGGTTTCTCGTAGACTTTCCTCAAGTTCACTCATCTTCTTTGCCCATTGCCTTTTCATGCGTTCGCGGCTATCTCTCCAAGCTCTCGTTCTCTTTTTATTTTGGCTCTCAGTATCGCTAGTGTCTGGGCTCTTTTCCTTGCCTACCCCTTGGCTTTGCTTCACTGCTTGAGCTCTCGTGACTACCTGTACGGGTGCAGTGGAAGTCACACTTCCGCTGGAATCTACCACTAACTCAATAACATTGATGGGCGTGATTTTTGGCATATTACTGGGGTTCTTTGGGCAATCTCGTAAGAGATGCTCTTTTCCACAATCTTGGCAGAAGCCTTGGATTGTCACGGACTGAGTTTGTGTAGGTGGAGGTAAGGGGCAATCACGAATGAGGTGATCTCCTTGGCATCTGTAGCACGGTCCTCTGGGGAATGGAGGTCTTACTTGCCTAGGTTGAGGCCTAGGGTTGGGGTTTGCATACATGACGTTCGTGTAATCTGACTCCCAACTCGGTTCGTTTGTCTCTTCGCTATAATAGGACTCACCATGCTCAGGAGACTGCATGTAGTAGGCCTGGGGGCTATCAACATGTGTAGAATCAAAGCTATGGTCACTCGGGTCACTTTCAGAAAGCAAGGATGTTACAGGGACTATAGCTCTATTCAGGTTCTCTTCTGCAGCAGTATACTTTACCGGAATCACATTAGCTGGGGCTGGGGGTTGTTGTGCTAGCACAGGCTGAGGCCTTTGTTGGTTTTGATATTGAGGTTGGAAATTTTGTTGTGGCCTACTATATGGTTGTGGAGGGTACGGGTTCTGGTATCTGCCTTGTTGGTAGGGCTGAGGGTAGGGTTGCCTAACCGCCTGCTTGTTGTATGGGCAATCTTGTGCGGTGTGATTGGTGTATCTCCGTTCTATGGTGCAGTACTGGCTACTAGGATTTGCTTGGGGCTGAGCCATAATAGGGCAGACATTCGCCATGTGGTCACCACCGCATGTATAGCATCTTTTCACAGGGGCAAACCTTGGGATTTGTTTGCTAGTTACACCTAATTTCTGAGCTACTTTTTCGGCCAGTTCCTCAATTGATGTGGCTTGTGTGGAAGATTGACTAGATGCACTATCTGAATCTTTGTAGATTTTGGAAAGCTCTAGTTCTTCCCCTAGGTTATCTTCAATGTCAATGCACATACGTACACACTCTTCTATAGTCCTAGGGTCTTTCAGATACACATAGGATCTCAATTTTGGACTCAACAATCCGTCAAGGAATAAGGCTACTTGTTTAGCAGATGTGGGTAGCTCCGAAATAGGGCACCTTTCAAGATATTGTCTAAATCTTCTTCTTGTAAGTCTCACAGTCTCTTGAGGGGTTTGTTTGAAGCTGTGAATCAGTGAGGAGGTGTTGTGCCTTATGCCACTCTTGGAGAACTCAATAATAAATGCTTCTAGGAGTTGGTCTATGCTCCTGAACTGGCGCTCATCCAATGGCTGAAACCATGTAAGTGCCGTATTCCTCAGGGTTAGACCGAAGGCATTGTACTGCGTGAATAGATCCTCAACTTGTTCAGCTCTCAAGACTTGCTTGAACTCCGCCACATGATCATAGGGATCTCCTGTGCCGTCAAAGTAATTCTTCATGGACTTAACTAGCTGGGTGGGTCTCAAAGTTCTTGTGTGCTCTCTAGGCCTCGGCAGAGGGAATCCATCTACATTTCTTTGGTTCCTGTGGGCTCTAAGCATCTCAGGTTCTACCCTATTCATCTCCGTTCTCGTTCTTTCTCTGCCCACTGGATTGACAAAACTTACTTCTGGTCTATCTTTACTTCTGTCTCTTTGCATACCATGAGCCTGGGATGTTCCAGCTCCAGGGTGACCATAGGATACATTTGATCTTGGTTGGGGGAAAATGAATTCGCCCTTCCAAGTGTAAGCATGCCTATCATTTTCTGTCACCACAAAGATCCTCTCCGAAGTGTGGTCTAAGTAGGTCACTCTACCTGGGCTATCTGGATCCTTAAACTCATAGATCATGATTGTTCCTATATCAATTGGGTGATCCGGTTTATACCTCCAAAAGGCTTCGTCCGTTCGATTGAGAAGCAAATCTATGCACTTGTTGTCTTGGGGGACCCACTCAGGCGTGATAATCCTAGTGAGAACTGATTTACCTCGAGGGGTTCTAGGTTCCACTCCCATATTTCCTTGTTCCAAGTCACCTAAGTCCGCTTCTGAAATTACATTTCCAAATTCATCTGTCCTATCTGGATGACTGATGACTACGTATATGGTTCCTTCCTTGTCCAGGTATGCACCGTTTTCAAACTTGACAGCTGGGTGCTCTAGTCCTATGGATTGGTCAGGGTTTTTCATCTGGACCACGGATCTTCCTAGGCCGTCCTCATAGATGCTAGCACCTAATCGGTTGGTCCTAAGGTATTCCAACTGTGTTTTGTAAGGGCCTTCTACCTTGTACAAGTAAGACACTCCTGAACTTCCCGTAGGTCTGTCCATGCCTTGAGACATTTCTGACTCACTGGTCTCAGAGCTAGGGTAGTATGAGTGGTGGCTCAACTGCTGGGCCCAGGACCTAGCAGTGTGGTTAACACTAGCCTCTGAAGACCTAAGGCTTTGTCTCTCTCTTACTAGGTGTTGTCCTGATCTAAGGTTCATATGCCTATCTAAGTAGCCCAATTCTTTGCCCAGAGTACAACCTCGTTGCCGATCAATTGGTACCAGTCACTTGATTCTTTTTAGTTATTCCTCGTGTTTAAAGTCTTGTCTGCTATTACGTCGTCAGGAATACTTGAATGTTCTTCGTACTTTCAGGTTGATCGTTCCACGTTAGGTTCTTTTCCTTTATGTTATCGATAGTACAGAGATTAGGTTTTTAGCTTGACTTGAGTTTTTAGGTAGTCTTCAACTTGATGTCTGCCTATCGTCGCCCTGACTTACTCCTACTTCTAATCGTTCTTAGCCTAAGCTAGGAATTGACGAAGAGGAGTTGAGAATATTCCGACCTTTCTTGCCGAACCTTGCTCTTTGATGCTCGAGAGGTTGATTCTCAAGCTTGCGCAAAACCCTTGGTTGGAAGCTCTCAATTACTTCTCAATAGACCTTTCTTGCCGAACCTTGCTCTTTGATGCTCGAGAGGTTGATTCTCAAGCTTGCGCAAAACCCTTGGTTGGAAGCTCTCAATTACTTCTCAATAGACCTGCATAAGTCCCAAGATTAGCTTTAAGTAGACCTTTCACTTGACAGACAATTTATTTCAGACACTTTTTTAATGACCCTTGTTCCCCCTTTTGTATTGCTAGAAATTTCCTCTAGAGCTCCCTTGGTGTTTCTACCCTTCTGTGTGTCACTTCCAATTATCCTATCTGAAATTCAACACGTTATTCTTATAAAAAACAGTTGAGGGCGTGTAGTATATGCCACGAGCTTTCCGACAAGCCCTAGAGCTCAGGAAATGGATTTCGTATGCAAAAGTTATGACCGTTCAGGGTTTAGGGGGTTACTAGACAGACAGAACCTTTCGGGGGTTTTAATGCATTTTCTAAGGCCTTAGTAAGTATATGAGTACATAAAAGTGCAAATATGCCCAAAATTTAGCCTAAATTTCCAAAAATTCACTCCTTAATTTTTTGCCGAAAATGCCTGTCTATCGCGATAGACGGTGTCTGTCGCGATAGACACAATCTATCGTGGGGGCTGTCTGTCGCGATAGACGGTGTCTGTCGCGATAGACGGTATCTGTCGCGGATTTCTGTCTGTCGCGATAGACGATGTCTATCGCGATAGACCCTATCTGTCGTGAAATTCTGTCTGTCGCGATAGACGGTGTCTGTCGCGATAGACGCTATCTGTCGTGAAATTCTGTCTGTCGCGATAGACGGTGTCTGTCGCGATAGACGGTGTCTGTCGTGAAATTCTGTCTGTCGCAATAGACGGTGTCTGTCGCGATAGACGCTATCTGTCGTGAAATTCTGTCTGTCGCGATAGACGGTGTCTGTCGCGATAGACGCTATCTGTCGTGAAATTCTGTCTGTCGCGATAGACGGTGTCTGTCGCGATAGACGGTGTCTGTCGTGAAATTCTGTCTGTCGCGATAGACGGTGTCTGTCGCGATAGACGGTGTCTGTCGCGATAGACGCTATCTGTCGTGAAATTTTGTCTGTCACGATAGACGGTGTCTGTCGCGATAGACGCTATCTGTCGTGAAATTCTGTCTGTCGCGATAGACGGTGTCTGTCGCGATAGACGGTGTCTGTCGCGATAGACGGTGTCTGTCGCGATAGACTGAAAAAACGCAAATTTTTGAAAAACTTCTAGTGATCTAGAGTGCCCTCAAGGTGTAGGTTACAGTGCTAATCATGCATTCACAAAATGTTAAGATTTTCTGTCTGTCGCGATAGACAATGTCTGTCGCGATAGACAGAGGTTGTTGTCCCGGGACCTGTGCAGAGCCTGTCGTACCTGCGCACACTGCTGGGGATGATGGTACAGCAAAAAACCTGCAAAATAGCTCAAGAAACATGCAAAAAACAGCGCATGCAAATTCGCTCTCTCGCTCTCTCTCACAAGTGAAATGAGGGAAATGAGGTGGAGATGGGGATATAGTCAAAAAACTGAAATTTTCGCGATGATGGAGATGGACGTGGGAGATGGTGATGATGATGATGAAGATGGTGAAGAAAGTAAAAGAAAACCGATGAGAGTGAAGAAAATACCTACGACTCCAACGCGTCAACTCTACGTCTTACCATCACACGCTCGTCCTCAAAGCTCGATCCCCGGCAACGGCGCCAAAATTTGGTGTAGCTCAGTGACGAGTAGCACCTCCTTTAATGTCAATCCGGGAAGACGTGAGGATGGTATGAAGACCTTGAGCAAGTGGCGGCACAAGTGCGTGAGTGAGAAGCACACAAGCATGCACACACATACACACACACGCGCACACACGGCAAGACAAAGAGAGAGAATCAATGGAGTTCTTTAGATTACTTTCAAAAGCTCTTGCAAGTTCGTTTCAATTACAATGTCTCTCCAAAAATGAGCTCTCTAGCTCTTTTTATAGTTTTTGACTAGCTTTGGCCCTGTCCAGACCTAGTGTCCGGCCTAGTTAAAAATTAGGTTCCAGGGCTTATTTGAGGGCTCAAACGAAGTCTAAAAATTATGAAATTTGGTACGATGGTACTTCTAATACTCCTCAAGCTCGAGGACTCCTCGGCTTGCACAAAATGGAGTCTATTCTACCAAAAACAGGATTTACAATGTTTGTGTAGTGATTAAAATCACTTGAGTTGTACATAACCCATGGGGAAAAATGATCTGGCCTTGTTGCCGTATTGTGCATGATTCCTCTGTTGCTTTGTGTGCCAACAGTAGGCTTGGGTAAAATGCACCAACAGAGTTTGGAAAATTTCATAGTAGGAAGATGGGTCTTCTGCATGGAGCCAAGCCAACATGTTTTCATCTTCATATAAATTTGCTCCTTCAAATAGATCTACTTCTCGGTTGTCCAACAATTCTTCTTCCATACAAATACCAATTGTCTGCATCATGCCGGTATGTCTCTCATTGTTTGGACCTTCTTCTAAAATTATATGTTGCAGCTCTTTTCCCTCTTTCTTTACCCACATTGTGTCCTTGCCCCAATCATGCAGCACATTGGCATGCCTTAATCAAAGTCTCCCAATTAACACAGGGAAACTTCCTTCTACCTATGGCAGCCTTAAAACAACAAAATCCAAGTTAAAGATGGTACCTTGTATCTTGATTGGGACTCCAGGGACCACTCCCATAGGCTTTACTCTGCTTTGGTCTACTAGTGTTACAGTGAAGTTGGCAGATCTTGAAGGGTATAGTCCAATCTTTTTCATGATATATTCAGGCATCAAGCTAATGCCAGAACCACCTTCCACAATAACTCCTTGAAACTCATGACCTTTGATAGACACTGATAGCCAAGGGCTCTTATAATCTGGGAGGGGTGCTTCCCCTACACCTTTGTCTTGATGCATAACAGTAGCCTTTGCCACAAAACTTGTTGTAGACATTTCATCAATTATCTGCAAGAGTTCTGACCTGAACTTCCCATCCATCTTTATTAAATAAAAAATACTTACCCCCTTTTTCATGGACTTGAGTAATCTGGAAGCTTCTGATTCCTTAAGAGCATTGGTTCCAATTGACTTATCAAACTCCTTATGAGCCCTGTTGAATGCATGTTCAATGACATCACTGGTACCTATGAAATTTTCTTTTTGCCTTGTATCTACATATGAGGTGGCTTTGTCTTCAGATGCATCTTTTTCTTTGTTCAATCCATTAATCATTGATTCTTGACCCATTTCCACTTGAGCCTTCCCCTTGCTTCTTGTCTGCACTGTAAAAGATTCAATTTCTTCTAACTGCACCACCTTCGTAGATGGTCATGGCACCCTGGCTTGATCTACCATTTCTTCTTTGCACACAAAAATCACTTGAATGTGGGGCCCAGATGTAGATGCTTGGTTCTTAGCACAACAATTAGTATAGTGGTCTCTAGCCTCTGGGTAGTTCTTGCAAGGAGGGGCATTTTCTGGTAGAGTGCACCTACTTTGATAATGCCCACATTACCCACATATGAAACAAATAATTGACCTCCTTGGCCCATTTCCAAAGTTATACCTAGGTCTAGGGTTGTAATTGTTACCTTGGTTAGGTGCAGCCGCCATCACATTTGCTAGTGGTAGGGGTGCTCCTTATGTCCAATATGTTGTTGCTAGCATTCCTCTTGATTCGCAATCCTGGGCCTCATGACCAACTTTCCTGCATAGTTGGCAAGTCACACTTAACAGAGGACATTCACTTACTATATGACCTTGCTTGCTGCACATGGTATACTTGTTGGCAGTAGCCAGAGGCACAGAAGACGCGGAAGCATGCAAAGACAGAGCAAGGAGTCAGTCGAATCAATTTTTCAAAGATTTATGTTTTATAAATATTCTTCAAAACCTCCAACAGTGATTTTTATCACTATTGTAACATATGTAACATAGAAAAAACCCTTTTTGTAAGTTATAGCTCCATTTTGTGCAAGCCGAGGAGTCCTCGCGCTTGAGGAGCTTAGGTAGAATGAGCATACCAATTTTGGTTATTTTTAGACACCGTTTACCCTTCCAAATAGCATCTAGGACCTATTTTTTAACTATGCCGGTCACTAGATGTGAAACTGGTCAAAACTAGTCTAGAATCTATAAAAAGAGCTAGAGAGCTCATTTTTTAGGTTACTTAGTGTTAGCTTGTTTGAGTAGAGAAGAGCTTAGAGCTATTCTGAGTTTGTAAGAGTGTTCTTGAGTAATAGAGTTGATTTCTCACCTTCCATTGTGTATTGCTTGTCTCTTCATAGTGTGTGTGTATGTGTGTGTGCATCTCTATGCTTCTCACCTTCACTCTCACTTCATCTCACATTCACGATCTTCATATCACTCCTACCTCTTTTGCGGATTGACATTAAGGAGGTGGAGTTTCTTAACGTGGTTCTCACCATTGTGCTAGAGCAACACCAAAATTTGGCGCCGTTGTCGGGGATCCAGTCTAGGATGAATGTGTGATGGTAAGATTATAGCAAGAAGTGGCGTTGAAAGGTAAAAATTTCAGTTTTTTTTGTTGTTTTTACTTAGTTTTTAGTGTTTTTCACCTTCGCCACACTCCATCTTCATCACTGCATCATCATCTTCATCTCCAAAAAAATCAAAAAATTCACCATATCCACCCATTCTCCTCATTTCCCCTCATTTGTGCATGTGCGAGAGAGAGAGCTTTTGTGCTTGCATGTGCTACTGTGTTTTTGAGTTTTCTTGCAGGTACAGTACTCCAGAGCATCACGAAGGCTGCAAAAAGGTAAAATTTCACTTTCTGTCAGAGATCTGCCATAGGTGTCAGACCATCGCGATGGTCTGCCAACTTCGGAATTTTTGGTAAGCGAGTTCACCACGAGGTAGGTGACACATGCGCATAAGCATCCACAAATGCATTTCAAAAATTCATACTTTGGTGGACCATCGCCATTGGGTCAGACCATTGCGATTGTGTCACACCATCGCGATTGGCTCACGCCATCGCGACGGCTCGAGCGGACCATCACGACGGCTCACTTGAGCCATCGTGATGGTTAATTTGGACCATCGCAACGATCCCGTCGACCCCACGCCATCGCGATTGGCTCATGCCATCGCACCGACGCTGCCACGTAGCAAGCTAGACCATCGCGACGATACCCTCAAACCATCGTGACACCTCAAAAATTGAACTATTGCGATTGGCTCACGCCATTGCGCCCGGACCATTGCGATTGGCTCACGCCATCGCATCTGTGACCATCGTGACGGTTCACTTTGGACCATCGCGACAGCTCACGTTGACCGTTGACTGATGCCATCGCGATTGTTCGTTGATCGAGCCATCGCGATCATTCATTTTTGGACCATTGCGACCGTGCATTTCAGACCATCGCGACAGTTCACACTCACGCCATCGCGACTACTCAAATTTATGCCATCACGACAGTTCGCACCTTCGGACCATCGCGATTGTGCCATGCCATCGTGACGGTTCACCTGGACCATCGCAACGATCCCAGACCATCGCGATTATCTCAGACCATCGCGATTATCCACCCTAAACGCAAATTTTAGGGTTTGATTTTTTGGTCAAATTTGGGGCTATTTTTTGAAAATTTTTGGATCATTGCACTCATAGGAGACCCCTTAGCTCATAATTGAAGAAAAACCTGCTTGTCAGTTTTTACCCCCGAGAGCCTGAACGCTCATATCTATTTCATCCGAAGTCTGTTTTTCGAGTTTTATAGCTCGAGTTTTATAGTCCGTTTTAGATAAGGTAATTTGAGGTTGACATAGTTGGGACTAGAAAGCCAAGGGGCAGCATAAAAATTTTGGGCAAAAGGGAAAGGAAATTAAAAGGTGTATATATTCAGGTGCTTGATCATCCATTGTGAATTGGTCTAAACATTGAATTCTGGCAGGTCTAGAAAGGTCAAGCAAGGGCAATCAAAGCAAGGCAGTGAAGGACGCAGGGCTTGGGAAGCGCAGCTTCTTGGGCATCAAAGCAACCAAAGCTGACTTGAGGTTGCAAGATTACTCAACCCCCTCAGTCAATTCTTAGCTTAGGCTAAACGGTAGCTTTGTGGATTAACAACGATAGGAACGATCAAGTTCAAGATAGTAATTTATCAAGTCTAAGACTAAAAGTAAAGGTGTGTGATACAAAAACCTAACAGGGAAAAGAACTTAAGTCTGACGGAACGAGAACTCCAAAGTACCACGGAAAGTCGATTCCTGACGCTTACAGAAAGATAAGACAAGAACTTAAGGCATATAAAAAGAATCAAGAATGTAAGAACAAAGAATCATTGACGATCTGAGCGTGTACTGAGTGTGCAAGGAAGTAAATTCATGAACCTTAGATCGGGCAAACATATAGGTAAGTCTGACCGACGAAGCCTTAGATCATCCGAAGCAAGTGTAGGCACTACTGCACGATCGTGGGCTGAGCAATTGAATAGTAATTACCCCTACGAGAGCTCAGATATGAGTGAATCAAAAATGGCATTTAGCACAGAAAGACCAGAAGGAGTGTCATGGACGAAGGAAACCATCCTGAACCTAAGATTCCATGTGAACCCTGTATCTCATGATTGGTTCAGAATTAGGAGAAACCAATGCTTCCATTGCGTCCGGAATGTGCCAAAACCCCAAGATCGACTGTCTATTCGCTGAATTCTGACATTGGGAGGTCTTGTTACAAATCGATGACATCATGATGACATCATCAGTTCGCAACCGCCTTGGGAACCGCCCTTGAAAACCTATATAAGGAGGGGTTGGCCACATTCATAATCAGTCTTGCCAATGCCAGTCTTGGGAGCTCAAGGAGTCGTGACCTCCAAGTAAGTACATTCAAGTTCCAGTTCAAGTTCTAGTCTTGTTTCTAGCTCTAGTCTTGTCTAGTCTTGTATTGTGGACATCCTTTCTTGTCCTATTGTAATCTCGTAGTACGAGATCCTTTCTAGTTATTTCTTGTATCCAGTTCATATCCCTGAGGGGATTTCTTGTAATCGAGATATCTTGTTTCCTACCTACGATCCCGGGTTGTGGGATCTCCTGTATCATCTCTAGTCGAGTTTTCCATACCTATTGGTCCCGGGTTGTGGGACATCTTGTATCGATCGTATATTCTTGTAGCATTTTCCCTTCGTGGGTATTTTTGTAATCAGAACTGTGTTTCCGAAATCTTGTCTTGTGTAGTCAGAGAGCACAATCTAGTGCTCCCCTGACATTTTGGCAAGACTATCTTCTATCCAAGACCAGACATCATGGAGAACGCTTATGAACAGATCGTAGCATCACTTCAGAGTCTCCAACAACAAGTCGAAGACCTAAGTCGTCGACAGACACAAGTCGAGATGGGACATCCAGTGCATGTAGGTACACTCCTTCAAGAATTACAAGAACGAATCGGGAGTCTTCAAGCGAATCAAGGGAGTATTCAAGTGAACCAACGGCCCAGTACATCATTTGTGAAGGAACCCAAGATTTGCATGCCAGAAAAGTTCAATGGTGATCGTACAAAGTTTCGAGGATTCTTGCAACAAGTCAAATTGTACATTCGCATGCAGCCTCATAGATACCCTGATGATGCATCCAAGGTCGGTTTTATTGGAACCTTGCTCTATGGTCAAGCTTTATCATGGTTCGCCCCAATCTTGGAGAAGGATATGGCCGTACTTCATAATTATGAGGCATTTCTTGGAGAGCTTGTCGCCACATTTGGAGATGCAGACACGAGTCGAGTGGCAGAAACAAAACTTCGAAAGCTACGTCAAGGTAACCGCCCTGCCTCTACCTATGCATCAGAATTTAGGCAGTTGATATGTGACCTCACTCGGCATGAAGATTATTTCATTAGCCAATTTAGATGGGGCTTAAGGGATGACGTGAAGGACCTTCTACTCACGATGCCAGAGGTGAAGACATTGAATGAATACATCAACCAAGCCATTCAATGTGATAACCGTCTTTTTGAAAGGAAACAAGAAAAACAAGTAGAAGGAAGACCTCGCCAATGGAAACCTTTCCAGCCTACTCCTAGAGATGACACTATGCCCGAACCTATGCAGATAGATGTAACTAGGTTCCAGCCTCTAACACCACAAGAGAAACAAAGAAGGAGGGATAACAAATTATGTCTATATTGTGGAAACCCTGGCCACATTGCAGTTAATTGTCCCAACAAGAGAACAAACTCCAAAGTCGCAGCCACCCTTGTAGAGCAGGGAAACGAGGAAGTCCAGTTGTAAAAGAGACCATACAGCCGGACCATGATATACGAAAGGGTCTCATAATTCCATCCACACCCGTAGAAACATGTCTTGCCCCTGTCAAGTTAATCCTGTCTAAGAAGACCCTTTCCCTCATAGCTCTAGTAGATTCAGGAGCGTCCTCATGTTTCATTGATGAAGGACTCGTTAAGAAACATGGAATTCCAGTACTTCGAAAGAACAGACCAGTAGTAGCCGAAGTAGTAGATGGACGGCCTCTAGCATCGGGGAATATAACCATGGAAACCATACCACTAAGAGTACACCTTGGTGACCATGATTCACACATATGTTTCAATGTAATATCGAGTCCAGCAAATATGGTTATCATCGGAATGCCGTGGTTAAAGAAACATAATCCAGAAATTAATTGGGAAAAGAATAAAATCACCCGTCGAGATATCCAGAAGAACCCAACATATGTTGGAGCTAAAGCCTTCATACATGCAGTAAGGAAGGAACCTACATATATGATCTATGCCATACCAGCTCAAGAATCCAAGAAAGATGATCCAGTACAGCTACCCAATCAGTACAACGGCTTTGAAGATGTTTTTGAAAAGAAGAATGCAGATATCCTTCCAGAGCATAGACCTTATGATTGTCCCATAGATCTTCAAGAGGGAACACAACCACCCTTTGGACCAATCTACAGACTATCTCCAGAGGAACTTACAGAACTACGCAAGAACATTGATGAGAATCTAGCAAAGGGGTTTATCAAACACTCGAAGTCTCCAGCAGGAGCTCCTATTCTATTTGTAAAGAAGAAGGATGGGACTCTCCGGATGTGTGTAGATTATCGTGGATTGAACAAAGTCACTATAAAAAACAGATACCCTCTACCACTCATATCAGAGCTCTTGGAACGCCTTGGAAAAGCAAAATTCTTCACGAAAATTGATCTTCGAGGAGCTTACAACCTTGTCAGGATCAGAGAAGGAGACGAATGGAAGACAGCATTTCGAACAAGGTATGGGCATTTTGAATATGTAGTTATGCCCTTCGGTCTTACAAATGCTCCAGCTGTCTTCCAACATATGATGAATGATATTTTTCGAGAATATTTAGATGATTTTGTTGTAATATACCTTGATGATATCTTGATATTTTCAAAAAATCTAGAGGATCATGAAGATCATGTAAAGATAGTCCTAGAGAAACTAAGAGAAAAAGGATTGTATGCGAAATTGGAGAAGTGTTCTTTTCATAAGACAAAAGTGGAATTTTTAGGGTACATAGTATCAGATAAAGGAATTTTTATGGACCCTAAGAAGATTGAGACAATCCTTGATTGGCAACCACCTTCATGTGTTCGAGATGTACAATGTTTTTTGGGGTTTGCCAATTTCTATAGGATATTCATCAGAGATTACTCCAAGATAGTGACACCTCTTACCAAGCTTACAGGGAACTCCAAATTCTCATGGACCGAAGAAGCAGAGAAGGCCTTTCAGACCTTGAAATCAGCATTCACTACTGCTCCAATCCTAGTTCATCCTGATTCTAGTAAGCCCTTCTTCCTTGAGACAGATGCATCGGACTTTGCTCTAGGGGCCATTCTTTCCCAATATGGAGATGATGGACAACTACATCCAGTTGCATATCATTCAAGGAAGTTTTCCCCTCCAGAAATTAATTATGAAATTCATGATAAAGAACTCCTTGCCATAGTAGACGCGTTTGATACCTGGCGTCACCATCTAGAAGGAGCAGCTCATAAAGTCATTGTATATTCAGATCACAAGAACCTAGAGTATTTTATGACCACCCGGATCCTCAATAGAAGGCAATCTCGATGGAGTAACTTTTTATCCAGATTCGACTTTGTCATCACATACCGTCCAGGACGTCATCAATGTCAGTCAGATGCCCTATCCAGAAGATCTTACCTTGCACCAAAGAAGGGTGAAGAGGCCTTTGATCAACAAGAGAGTGTATTACTCAAGCCCGAGCATCTCCAGTTAGCAGCTATCTCTTCAAGCCATCATGAAGATTCAGCCTTGAATCAGTTGATCCGTGAGAATCTACCACAGGATGAATTGTTTTGTAACGTTAAGCAGAAAGCTCAAGAAGGAAAATTCCAAGAAGTAAACGAATTTCAGGAAAAGGATGGTTTACTACTCTATAAGAACCTATTGTATGTCCCTCCAGGAAAGCCCAGGATCCAAGTACTTCAACAACGCCATGACAACCTTGCAGCAGGACATTTTGGAGTAAATAAAACAATAGAACTCATATCAAGGGACTTTTGGTGGCCTCAGATGTGGAAGGAAGTCAAAGAATACATTCGAACCTGTGATACTTGTAATAGATCTAAGGTACCCCGACATAAACCTCATGGCCTCTTGCAACCTCTACCTATTCCAGAAAGGCCATGGGCTTCATTGTCGATGGATTTCATCACAGATCTACCAAAGTCAGATAAGTATGATGCCATTCTTGTTATTGTGGATAGATTTACAAAGATGGCACACTTCATTCCAACTACCAAGGCAATCACAGGTGCAGCCACTGCCAGACTTTTTCTTAGGTACATATTTAGGCTTCATGGATTGCCTGATGACATTGTCAGTGATCGAGGTCCACAGTTCATATCCAGCTTTTGGAACAGTCTTTGCAAGCTCCTTGGTGTTCAAGTTAAACTATCTACAGCAAATCATCCACAGACTGATGGACAAACAGAACGAGTGAATCAAGTCCTGGAGCAATATCTCCGTTGCACTAGCAACTATCACCAAAATGATTGGTTTGAGTTGTTACCCTTTGCAGAGTTTGCCTATAACAATAGTGTTCATGCATCTACTAAGCAAACTCCCTTCTTTGCAAACTATGGACAACATCCAAGGATGGATATACAACTCTCAAATCATGTCAAGAACCCAGCTGCCAGAGACAAGGCCCAGTACCTGATGGACATTCACAAAGAACTGAAGGAAGAGATCCATAAAGCTCAACAACAATATAAGTACTATGCAGATCAACATCGTGTCCAGAATCCATCGTATCAAATTGGGGATAAAGTATGGTTACTCCGAAACAATTTACAAACTTCAAGGCCTTGTGCAAAGTTAGATCATCAAAAGTTTGGACCATTTACCATCTTGGCCAAGATTAATCCAGTCACCTTCAAACTCCAGTTACCGAGTACCATGAGAATACATCCAGTTTTCCATGTATCCATGTTGGAACCATATCAGATTTCACCATTGAGGGGGGAGAGACCTAGTCCTTCACCACCTATCGAGATTGATGATCATGAAGAATTTGAAGTCGAGCATGTCCTAGATTCCAGAATATCCCGGGGAAGATTGGAATACCTTATTCATTGGAAAGGGTATGACATCAGTGATCGTACTTGGGAACCTGCAGAAAACCTTCAGAGAGCACCAATCAAGGTTCGAGAATTCCATAAGAAAAATCCAACGAAGCCGAGACCAGATAACATGACCGCTCCTCGTGGAACTCGTCGCTTGAGGGGGAGGTGATGTCATGGACGAAGGAAACCATCCTGAACCTAAGATTCCATGTGAACCCTGTATCTCATGATTGGTTCAGAATTAGGAGAAACCAATGCTTCCATTGCGTCCGGAATGTGCCAAAACCCCAAGATCGACTGTCTATTCGCTGAATTCTGACATTGGGAGGTCTTGTTACAAATCGATGACATCATGATGACATCATCAGTTCGCAACCGCCTTGGGAACCGCCCTTGAAAACCTATATAAGGAGGGGTTGGCCACATTCATAATCAGTCTTGCCAATGCCAGTCTTGGGAGCTCAAGGAGTCGTGACCTCCAAGTAAGTACATTCAAGTTCCAGTTCAAGTTCTAGTCTTGTTTCTAGCTCTAGTCTTGTCTAGTCTTGTATTGTGGACATCCTTTCTTGTCCTATTGTAATCTCGTAGTACGAGATCCTTTCTAGTTATTTCTTGTATCCAGTTCATATCCCTGAGGGGATTTCTTGTAATCGAGATATCTTGTTTCCTACCTACGATCCCGGGTTGTGGGATCTCCTGTATCATCTCTAGTCGAGTTTTCCATACCTATTGGTCCCGGGTTGTGGGACATCTTGTATCGATCGTATATTCTTGTAGCATTTTCCCTTCGTGGGTATTTTTGTAATCAGAACTGTGTTTCCGAAATCTTGTCTTGTGTAGTCAGAGAGCACAATCTAGTGCTCCCCTGACAAGGAGGGTCAAATGTAGCATATTTAGAAAAACCTGAAGGACCCTATAGAACTCAGTTAGAATTCCTTTGAACCAATCGCGTAGGTGCTCCCATCTATGAGGATGGTTTGCAAAGACAAGTGGTGCAAATGCACAATCATGATCAACCCATTGGATTGGAACGTCCAGTGGTGAAATTCAAAAGAGACGCATACATAGACAAAGAAGGAACGATGTACATTTTAAGTACGCAGCCAAACAATACGAATGAGTTTGGCGTAATTTAGTTAGAGGCAGAAGCGAAAGCCCAAGGAAAGGAACCATTAGAAGAACCAAGAACACCTAGAGGGAAATCTATACTGACACGAGTACTACTTCCAGATTGGACCCCTCAGGATAATAGAAGCATAGAGTTGTTTGTGAATAAAGAAACTGACGAAGCATTTTGGAGATACAGAACAAAACAACCTAGTGAGGTAGGCTCCATCATAATCTACAAATTTAAAGACCCGGATACACCTGGAAAGGTGGTATACCTGGATGAAACTTCAAAAAGAGTATTTGTGGTACCAGACCACGCAAGAAAACACATACACATGGAGAGGTGATTTGGTATTCCCTCCATCACGAGCAAACGTAAACACAAGCCAACAAGGGGCAGGAACATCCTCAGCCCATGGTAATCAAAGAGAGAAAAACAAAGATAGACCTGAAGGAAGTTTCAATCATCCCATAGGGAGAGATAGAACAACCAAGGACACTAATAGAGCGGATAGACAAAGGGAACATGGAATACTAGGTGGTAGAGATGATTTTCCTCTACCTAGGACACGTGAACACGCAAGAATACTAAGACCCACTTAGTTAGTAAAGTCCATGAAAAATTATTTTGATGGGACAGGAGATCCCTACGACCATGTTGCGGAATTTAAGCAAGTGCTACGAGCCGAGCAAGTAGAAGACATGTTCACGCAATACAATGCTTTTGGACTAACGTTAAAGAATACATCTTGAACTTGGTTCCAACCATTGCAAAAAAGGCAATTTAGGGATATTCATCACTTTTTAGAGTCATTCATCACTGAATTCTCTAAAAGTGGGATCAGACATGACACGTCATCATTGATTCATAGTTTCAAACAGACCCCTCAGGAAACAGTTAGACTTGCAAGACGCAGGTTTCCACAATATGTGGAAAGATGTCCTATGCAAGAGCTACCCTCACAAGCCAAACAAGTGTCATTGTTTTTGGACGGCTTGTTGAGCTCTAAACTATGCTCCTATGTATACTTGAAGGAACCCAGAACGCTAGAGCATTGTGTAAGAATATGCATAGACATTGAGGACAACTTAGGAGATGAGTTGGAACTCTCAAAGGTCTATAAGGACTCAGACTGTTCATCTCTAGCATCCACAAAATTGTCTAACTCGATAGAGGACCTAGCAGAAAAAGTGGCCCAAAAACTAGGAGTTTCTAGTAAACATATGCCCAAGTTAACAACTAACGTACGTTGTTACACCTGTGGTGGAAATCATTTGGCAAATGTGTGTCCCAATGCAACACAACCGCAAGCCAACCCTAGTGGCCGTTATTGCACTATTGAGAGAAGATACACGAATCACACAGCTCAAGACTGCCCTTATAACAAACAAACAGTAAGACAAAACTACCCGCAAGCATACGCACAGCCAGGTAGGTATCAAGGCCAATACAATGCTCAGCCTTATTACTATAGGCCTCCTCAGAACTACCCTTATCAGGCGCAACAGAGACCTCAACCTGTTTTAGCTCAACAACCACCCCCACCAGCGAATGTTATCTCAGTCAAATATGCTGCTACAGAAGAGAACCTCAATAGAGCTTTAGTTCTCGTTTCACCCCTAATTACTGATAGTGATCCAAACTCTAACAGTTTTGACTCTACTCATGTAGATAGTCCACCTGCATACTACACAGAGTCACTAGAACACGTAGAGACATATCAATACGATAGTCTACCAGTGGAACCGAGTTGGGAGCCCGACTATGCTAATGTGATGTACACAAACCCGAATCCGCGGCCCCAATTAAGACAACAAAGACCACAGGGCCCTAGAGGACCATGCTTTAGGTGCCAAGGAGATAATTTCATAAAGGATTGTCCACATCCTCCAATAGCAGGACAGTCACAGTACTATAACATACAAGCCTTTTGTGTCGATTGTGGTAAAGAGCACATCATAAAAATTGTCCTAAGAACCCTGCTAATGCTTCAAATGTGACACCGATCAACGTGATAGGTATTGTGCACAATGCAGATGGATCAAACCCTACATACGTACCTATCCAAGCTATAACAAGAGCCCAGGTGCTCCTACAGAATCAACAGCCTAACACTAAGAAAGTAACCGGAACTAGTGAAGTTGCAGAATCTAGTAGTAAAAAGACAAAATCTTGGAAAGATTCTAGAGAAAGAATTAAGAGAAAATGGAGTAAAAGGATTACTGAGTTGGAAGGAAGTCTAAAGGAATCTAGAGCCAAAATTCTAGAATTGACTTCATAGGAATTGAATCAAGAGAACCTAGCTCAGAAATCAGGATTAGTTTTAGCAGAACCCATACTAGAAAACTTAGACATGATGTTTTGTGCGTATCAAGCTAGAATAAAGGAAGGACCTCAAGTAGTTGAAATGAGTAAGAACTACCCACGAGCAGATCTAGAAATTGAGAGGAATAAACTTTGCATGAAGATGGTAGAGTTAGCGCAAGCTATGTTTGAAGCCTCTAGATATCTAAATTGGAATAACATGGCAAAACCGGAATTACACTTTCAAGGACTGATGGAGAGGCTAGAATACTTGATCAATAGCAAAGAGAAAAAGGATCAGCATAGGAACCCTACTGCCTCAGAGACACAGGAAAAGAATGCACCATCCCTGTCTCAAGTACCCACTACAGAAAGCCAAGACAACCTGTCTTCCATACATAGGTACTCACATGAATTTCTGAGAGAAATCCAAGAAGAGAAGTGGAGAAAAGAGCAAGGAAGCCATCCTCCTATTCAAGAAATAGATGATTTGCAGGAGCAATTTCCCCAAGATATCCCCTCTATTTAGGATGATGTAGAGGAAGACCAACTGAGTGAACACACAAGATTTGAATCCAATTCTTTACAAGAATTACCTCAGTTCACAGGACCTTGGGAAGACAAGTCTATTAGCATGAGAGCACCCACGATAATAGTGAGGAATGAAGAATCAGTGATCCCTAGAAACATGGAAGTGGTCAAGAACGCTAAAGTTTAGTGTCACCTCACGCTTGAGGAATTGTTGAAGGTTAAGCCAGAACTGTGGAAGCATGTAGCAAATCAATTCCCTGAGCTTGCTACTACTCCCTCACAGATAGGAACACACAAGAAGGTACCAGAGATACTAGTAGAAAAGATCGGAGATGTAAGCGAAGGAGAGAAAGGTAACACTTATCTTCCAATAACCCATCAGGGCTACACCACGAAAGCCATCTTAGATTCAGGAGCCGGAGTAGCCATTGCTACCACCGCTTTATGGAAACGTTGGGGTAAGCCAACATTAAGACCTACCAAGATGAAGCTACAAATGGCGGATGGACACATAGAAAAACCATTAGGCTTACTAGAAGGCATATCTCTCACCACTTGTGGTGTGGAGTTTGAGCATACCTTTGCCATTTGTGATTTTAGTAAAAATCATGCTTATGAGAAGATATTAGGACGACCATTCATGCGTCAGTTGCAAATTGTACAAGATTGAGGAACTAATTCTTTGTACTTGCAACATTTAGGTCTGACTACTAAAGTCAATCTTAAAGACTATTCACACCGAGATGTACCCCCAATACAATGGAATACCATCCATAAGACAAAGGTAGAAACAGAATCAGTACACTCATTAGAGTCGGAACCATCATGGTTACACGAGGACACTCATTTATGGATGTGTAAAGTAGCGAACGGTTAGAAGCCAGAACTTTAGGTGCAGAACAACATCCACGAACCCTTCAAGACCCAGCGTACGCACCTATAGTGTTTCCAGATGAGGAATTCGAACCCCATGGTTGGGCAGAAATCCTAGCAACCATGGATGTAGCCATCAATGAAGAACAATGGACACCCCACTGTGACGAGGATGGCTATGACATTTCAGTTTTCACGATAGAGCCAACCATGTGTGACTCGATTATTGAAGAATGTGAACCTAGCACTGATGCATTTGAGGATGCAAGTGATTTTGATTCAGAATCAATTATTATGGACCCACCCTTTGCATGAGAAGAAGAATATTTTTACGAAGTAGAAACTTACCCTCGGACACACGAAGAAATCATGAATGATGTGAGAATAGCCACACAAGTGACTAGCAAGAGTGAAGGCAAGAAAAGAAAGAAGAAAGAAACCATGTCAGAGGAAGAAGAGTCTCTATTTGAAGTTCCTGACAACTTCAAGAAATATGAAATAGAAGATAGACAAATCATGGTACGAATGCCTAATAGAAAAGCTGACATTGGAGAAGTATATGATAACCGAGAGAAAACCAAAAGAATCATAGTTGCCATAGAAGGAGAAGAAGAAAAATGTACATACATAGGGCATGATTTGACGATAGAAGAAGAAGAAGAGTTAATTGCCCTATTGCGCGAATACAGAGATGTGTTTGCTTAGAGTTACAAAGACCTGAAGGGAGTAGACCCAGATATATGTTCTCATAGAATCCCTATGACTGCAGACGCAAAACCTACGAAACAAAAACCATACACTTACAATGATAACTATGCTTCAAAGATTAAAGAAGACATAGATCGCTTGATAGAAGCACGATTCATTTACAAAATTGAGCATACCGAATGGGTATCCCCCATTGTGGTTGTGCCCAAGAAGAATGGGAAATTGCGTGTGTGTATTAACCTTAAAAAAGTTAATGCCGCCACAATTAGAGACAGTTATCCTCTTCCTATCACAGAACACTTATTGAAAAGAGTTGCGGGCAAGGAAGTTTACAGCTTTCTTGATGGTTTCTCAAGCTATAATCAAGTAGCCATTGCTCCAGAAGACCAACACAAGACAGCTTTTGCATTTCGTGTGATGCCATTTGGCTTAAGAAATGCACCCGCTACTTTCCAGCGACTCATGTGTCATGTTTTTAAGGAATTCTTACATAAGAATTTGGAAGTTTATGTCGATGACTTATGTGCACATTCAAATGAGAGACAGATGCATATCCCAGAGTTAAGACAAGTGTTTGACAAATGTTGAGAATATCAGGTTTGTTTGAACCCAGAAAAGTGTGTTTTCATGGTCAGACAAGGAAAAATTTTAGGACACATTGTGTCAAAGAATGGAATCTCTACGGACGAAGAAAAGGTGAAAGTAATTGCCGACCTACCTAGACCAACTAAGGTAAAAGAAATACAGGCATTTATGGGCCATTGTGGTTATTATAGATGATTCATACACATGTATGCAATCATAGCCAAGCCTTTGTACTCTCTTTTGACCCATTTTGAATGGACAGACGAATGCGAGAATTCATTCAATGTAATCAAATGACACTTGTGCTCAGCACCTATATTGACAACCCCGGATTGGAGTAAGCCATTCCATGTACATGTGGATGCATCCAATTATGCCATAGGATGTGTGTTAGCACAACCCATGAATGAAGGTAATATAGATCTCCCCATAGCGTATGCGAGCAGACAGTTGAACGCAGCAGAAAGAAATTACACCACTAGGGAACGAGAAGGATTAGGAATGATCTATGCGGTAAAGAAATTCAGACATTATTTGTTGGCAAAAACGTTCAAATTCTTTACATATCATCAAGCGCTACTGTACTTAGTCAATAATCCATGTAACACGGGACGATTAATACGTTGGTTTCTATTACTCATGGAGTATGATTTTGAAGTAGTAGTCAGGAAAGTAAAGACACATCTCAGAGCTGACCACCTTTCAAGATTAACCACAGGAGAAGCTCCTCAAGAAATAGTGGATGAATTACCAGATGCATATTTGTTTAACCTTGAGATAGCACCAGAATGGGCTAAGCCGATAGTCCCTATTCTCACATATGGACCCAAGAATCCTAGGATAAGGATCAATGAAGGAGAGATTACCAAGTCTCAAAGATACCAAATAATAGCAGGAAGTATATATAAACAGGATAATCAAAAGATTCTTGCTTGTTGTGTAGATGAATCAGAACATGCAAATTGGTTGCAATTAGCACATGTAGGTGCATTAAAGCAACATCACTCGAAACATCGTACGTTGCAGACTCCGCATAGACTAGGAGTATATTGGCCTTCAATGGAAGCACATGTCTACAAGTTATGTAAAGAATGTCATGTTTGTTGTGAAAGACCACCAGTAGAACATGCTACATTATATCACGTGTCTCTCACACCAGAATGGAGTGAACCCTTAGTGACGTACTTGAGGACGAAAACATTCCCTCAAGGAATGAGCTTAGCACGACAACGCAGTCTAGAGCAGGAAGCTCAAGACTATTCACTTATTGGCGACAATTTGTACAAACGAGGACGAGATGGATACTTAAGACAATGTGTTCATGAAAGCGATTACTTGAGCGTACTAGAGACTGCACACCAAGGTGTTGCAGGAGGTCATTTTGGACACGATAGGATAATCAAAGCCATCCTCTTTGCAGGATTATGGTGGCCCACTCTTCACATGGATGCTCATACCTATGTGCCAAAGAACTCAATTTCCTACTCGTAGAGATGAAATGCCATTGAAACCCATGATGGGCGGACATGCATTTTCTAAATGGGGTATAGACTTTGTAGGACCCATTAACCCCCCTACAAAAGGTACACATGCGGAATACATTATTGTTGTGATAGATTATCTTACCAAATGGGTAGAGGCAAAAGCCACAAAAAAGAATGATGCACACACGACTGCAAAATTCTTATTTGAAAATGTCTTTACAAGATATGGATTGCCTATAGAGTTAGTGAGCGATCAAGGAACTCACTTTCTAAACCAAGTCATGAAATATTTGTTACAGGATTTTATGGTGATTCACAAGAAATCCGCACCATATCATCCTCAGGCCAATGGTCAGGCTGAAAGCACTAACAAGATCCTTTGTAACGTACTGACGAAACTCGTGAACAACAAACGTTCAGATTGGGACAAACAGTTACATAATGGCTGTTTGGGCATATCAAGTGGCCTACAAGACCGTACTCAATGCAACTCCCTTTCATATGGTTTTTGGTCAGAATGATGTGCTTCCTTTGGACTTCCTGATACCGACCCTTAAGGTGGCACAAGAACATCAGTGGACCGGCCATGAATTGTCAGCAAGAATAATGGACTTGGAACGATTAGGAGAAACCAAGCTGAAAGCAGCAGCAGGAATATATGCGGCAAAGAAGCGACAGAAGACTCACGTTGCCAAAGAAGCATAAGGAGGAAGAAGATAAGTTAAGAGCATGAAGTTAAGAAGACAAGGACTAGGGAGAGAACATTATAACCATCTGGAAACAACACCCAGATACCCCATGGCCATGTGTCAAGCAAAGTCAAGTACACACCCTAGCATAGTGGACAGGAGACCATTCATTACAATCAGGCTAGAGCACGACAACCCTTGCCAAGAGCTCAGGGCTTTAATTGATTCAGGTGCTGCGACTAGTGCAATTAGATGGTCCCACTATAAGGACTCATGAATAGAAATGTGGCCAATTGAGGCGTACCTCATAGGGCTAGGAGGCATGGAAACCCCTTGCATGGGTGAGGTGGACCTTCCTATCCTCATAAACGAAGTGACCTTGATAGTGAAGCTACTAGTTTGCCATGACGAGGACCTGATAGAACCCCTAATCCTTGCCCAGGATTGGCTATACGATCACTCAGTGGACCTAAATCTTAGACAAGGCTCCTTGCAGATTCAAACCTTAGATCAGAAGCGAGTGATACCGCTTGACTTCCCTAACGGCATTCCGACTGAGGTTTTTAACCCTAGACCCTATGAAATGCATGCGACGGCTTTGGTCAGATCAGTCACGTTACGTCTACACCAACCCACGCGGGCTTGGCGATGGACAATTGTCAATCAGAAGGACGTCAGTAGATTTTCCCTTGGGCTTCCTGCAAATTAGAAGGGTCAACCACCCAACCGCTTGGTCAAATGGACACCATCAATGGTCAGGTGGGTTACATCAGTGGTCAGGTGGACTTCATCAGCATCCACATGGGCAAAACACCCTGCGGTGCTCATCCTTCCACACTTACTGCGGACTGGCCTAGATTAAAAGTACAAAATGGAGCACTTCCTAATGGGCAGGTTTCGCAAGTGTTGGACCTCCCTTCTTTTCCAAAGCAGAGTGTCCATCGAACCTCTCAACCTCAACCACAAACGAGTCAACCACGACAAAGGAACCCAGGCCGATGACAATATCAGACGACACAAAGAAAGCAGCAATATCAGTATCACAAAGCAAGCGGCACGAGACAAATATGGGTGCCAAAAGGACAAAAAACACCGACTGATTTCAACAACGTAGACATTGATAAGAAGAAGTCAAGACAGAAGCAGAATCAGTATCCAACATCCCCTCGACCTTCTTCTACAAGTTCGAACATTCGACAAATTTGGATCGCCAAGAAGTACCTTACAAACCGACCCACACCCATGCAGATTTGGGTACCCAAACTGTGTATTATAGCTCAACCCTCAAGCTATGTAATATATAACCCTCAGAAATCTCTTCACCCTTCAACCCCACCAAATCCGATCTCATCTTTTGTCCCTCAACAGAAGCCTATCACCCGCACACGAACTCTTAGGAAGTGGATACCGAAACGTATCTAGACGCCCTCTACGACTCCCTTATCTAACATAACTCCCACCCTGATTAATCTACAACCTCGTAATAACTCATTCACAACTGAACCTTGTACGAATACACACACTATAACCCAACAACGCTTGTAATAACATCTCATCAAAGCACTGCATGCAATATCTGAAAACATATAGGTGTCCAAAGACGTGCACTAGTTGTGCAAGAAAAATTGCATCAATCACATCACAACACTTGGCTACACGGTTTACACATCGGCTATGGAAAGGGATTACGGTCTCACTTTCATGGGATCATGATTAATTTCCATACTAATGTGCTAATCTTTTGTAGTAGATCTTCTACACACTCGCATCATACATCATGCAGGCAGAAGGGCCATCGGAAGCTGGCCCCAGTGCACCAATGGCCAATATTGGAGAACTACTAGCGGAGCCCCATCCTACGGCTCAACCGCTTGAATTTCAAGGTTTCCCAGAGCCCATGCCAATTGACGATCCCCCCAGGGGTTATACTGAGAAGATTCATCACAATTCTCACTGGTTTCAAGGGCTAACAAGACCATTGGCGGATGCTGATTTTATATTTGAGGCCAATTTGACTTTTGATGACCGTACCTGGGGCAAATATCAGTTTTTCTCAAGAGAGTTCAAAGGACTAAAAAACACAGAAGACCTAACGCATGTTTGGGCAAGAGCAGGGTTTACAGAGTATTTTAGCGACCCTTTGCCTAAACCTGACTTCTACAGATGCTATTACTTAGTCACCACTTTGAGAGCTTCTGAGAACAAGGATCTGCCCGGCACTTTTATTTTTCCATCCTTAGTGAATGATCCACCATATAAAAGATTTTATCTTTCTAAAGATCTGATTCGCGCTGCAATCAAGATCCATGGTACGCACACTCCAACAGAACGAGAAAGGCTAGTTCCAGAGCCAATGAAACGTGGAGATGTTACTAAATGGGAAGAGATTTTGGCGATCACACCTGAGATTTCAAAACCACTGCGGATATGTATGCAGCATTTTGCTTTCCCCGCTCAGGAGAGATTCACAATGCCTCACAAGCACATATGGTTTGGTTTATATTTAGCATGTACTGGACCCCAGATAGTTGATCTCGCAAGCTGGATCATTGATCAGCTCTACTTAGCACAACACAGATGGGAAAGAAAGAAGGTCATCAATGGATGTTGCGCTCTCACGCGCATCGTATATATGTGTTTGGCCTACGATTTACCTATCGAGCGAGCAATGACAAGTGAGGAGCTGAAAGCATTCAAGGGAACAACAAAGAAAGCTAGGAAGGCCAGCAAAGGAAGAGTAGGAAAGAGAATGAGAGGAACTATTCCCTACCTACAGATTCGAGAATCACCCTCACCACAACCCTCTCGAGAGCAGTCCCCGATAGAAGCCACTCCAACGGTACAACCTATTCGCATACGATTATCAAGACCAGTTGTAACGGAAGGCACTACCAGTGCAGTTACCTCACAGGCAACATCAGTTCAAGAACCTACCACCACTGCAGCAGAAGTTCCCACCACTATTGGTGCGGAAGCATTTTCTTTTCCGATACCTAACTTGGAAGTGGAACCCATAAATACAACGTTTGATTTCAAAATGCAAGACGCTTTCTCCAATGAATTTCAGTTTTCAGAAGGTCAGATCTTTTCTCAAGAATATGAGCGGCCAAGTTACCCGACCACGCCCCAAGACCAACCACAAGGACAAATAGTGTCTAGTTCCGAGGAAGAAAGAACGGAAATCGATGAAGATGAAGGCGATGATGAAGCCAGCCAGGGCACTCACGAATCCCAAGAGCGTGGACAGACAGATGAACAAGGACAGCACACCGACACCCAGGGAGACACCAGTACGCATGAAGATGAAACCTTTGAAGCAGCATCTTATACGTTGGCAATCAAAAAGTTGTATCGTACGATGGAAAAAGTTTGGACACGCAAGAAATTGACTGAGGAGGAGAGTCAAGCACTTATAGAACAGGAACTTGTCTCAGGCAGATTCGAAGAAGTATACATCAGAGGCTTCTGAGAACTTGTCAAATCAGTGGGATCCACAGAAGCCTTACGATATTTGCAGAGGAAACCATTACCGCAGTATGACCCTTGTAGAATTCATCCACTAACCAAACATGGTGAATACATTCGGGTACCCACCGACGGTCAATCTTCAGAAAAAGCACAAGAAGCGCGCCTCATCCCTGAAGGCTCATTGGCAGAAGACACCATTATCATCGACTCCCCACCCCATACTACTGCTGAACATACCACCACAGTTGTTGAAGTACCTACATCCCCAACCGCTCCTCCTTCACCTCCCATCCATCTAGTCTCCCCCATACACCCTCCTTCTCCTAGAACAACATCCTCCTTCTCCGGTGGAGTAGCAGAAGTCGTCCTTACTCCCATTCATCCCACAATTCCTGCACCCACTCAACCTAGTCTACCCCCTAGCACACCCACCTTTCTATCAAATCCAATTTTCCCACCATCTTTTCCGTCCTTCCCCACACCTCCAAGACCCCTTTTCCCATTCCCATGTCCATTAACCTTCTCCCCAGTCTCACCTCCCCGACCCACCGTAACTCCTCTTTCCCCTTTCCACCAAGCCATCCAAGACAACCCCTCTGTAAATTACTTGTCAACCTTTGTAAATCCTGTATTTACACCCACACACTTACCCACGATCACACCACTATTCACAGTCACCGCACTCGACACCACATCCAGCGATATGGATATATCACCACCCACTGCACCTCCACTCACTTCATTTGTGGCACCACAATATTTAAGCACACCACAATTTTCCACAATCACCACAGCATCCACTTTCCCACCCCCATTCCCCATTCCCTTTGCATCTACACCTACTGCATCTTCGCTTAGCACATCGTTAATATTATCACCCACTGTAGATACTGCATTCCGACAGATGTTCACATGCATGAATCAAGTAAGAAATGAGTTCACATCCCTTGGAAATAATTATCAGACGCTGCAGAGGACAACTAATGACTTAGAGTCGTAGCTTAATTCATTGTCGATCGAGAATGCCTCATTGAATACTCGTTATCAAGAACTACGAGAGGCATATCATAAACTAGAACTACAAAGTGAAGAGACAACCAAAGAAGCCACTACTGATCTTGATAATTTGTTAAGGGCCCAAACAATTTGCAATGCGACGCTTACACTGAACATGGGCTTACTCAGACGACACTTGGCAGCGGCAAAAGAAGAAAACCAGCGCTTTTAAGAGCAGAACAGAGAAAATTGAGAAGCTTCCCTTGATCAACCTGACCAACCATTAAGCCCTAGTCGCTTTAAGGCCGTGCCCTCAGAATCAATGAAAATTTTGTTAGATGATCATATCAGATTGTTAGATGCGTACAACAGCATGAACGAGGAGTTTCAGAAACTCAAAGATGAAAACAAGATCTTGCAGTTAAGAGCACCAATACCACAAGGCCTACCAGCTCCTGCGGACCCATCTCCTGACATCCTAGAGGAACTCAACGCTTTACGGGCCCAGGTATCTACTCTTCAATCATGGATAGAAGTATATGAAGCACCACCCAGATGAGACTCCCCACCGGACCTATCAGCAGAGGAAGAAACAGTCACTATTGCGGTGGAGGAAACTTTTGAAGAAGCCTATGAGCCCCAACCCATCCCAGGCGGAGGAGTCACGACTGAAGGCCAGACAACTTTCGAACTTCCAACTCCTGCATGGATGAAGACGATAGAAAAACTTGGGAGAACCCACTCAGCAAGGGTAGAGGCACAGTTACACACAATGGCGATGATTGAAGAACACATTTTATAGTCCCCTACTATGCTCACTTGGCCCCACGCAGATACATATCAGGGCACGAGCTACAATATAAACCTTATTTCATGTTAATGGCAGAATATCAGTTAGCCATGGAGAAAGAAACAGGCAAAAAGCCCTCCCACATAACTCAATTTGAACTGGAAGATTTGCCATTAGATGCGCAGCAAGGAGAAATCTATCAACCAGAGTGGTGCAAGGATTTATTACAAGCGTATCCTAAAATGATGAGTACTTGGGTTAAGGCACCTTTACACTTAAAGTATAACCCATGTTGGGGACCAGTGCCACGTCGCCGCTCTTGGAAGGCATTCGCTATTAAAGTACAGAACAACAGGCAATGCCAAGTTTGGCTAAACTACCCATACTTCACGCCACCCACAGGACCACCCACAGTTGGATATATGATGGCCACGATTCGTCACTGGCTCCCTCGCTTGAAACATATGGATGATATAGCAGCGCACATGACTGTCAAGATCTTTGACATGATGCAAATGGTTTTTAAAGTCTTCCGTCGTGTGAAGGCACCACATGTAAACACCCCGGGCTTGGAGCATGGCAATCTATATCTTGCATATGATATGAGTATAACGCCATCGCTACGGGTGTGTTATGCCTGGCATTGTAGATTAAATACTTACCGGCATGCTATAAGCAGACTTTCGAAGAAATGTTCACAACCGGTTTCTGGGAATACCATTCAGAGGTGTTCATCAGCAGGCCCACGCATTTGCTTCAACTATTTGCCTGTGAACAGATGGTATATTCCACGCACTATCGCTCCTGCCATCAGATGAACCGCAGCCAATCGATTGGGAGAAACTCGAGGCAGATATGGCCCGAGGCATTCGCATATCAGAGCACACCCTCGCTCAAGACCTCCTACAGAACTACATCCGACAGACCGCACAACAAGGTTGTGTCGAGGACGACAGAAGCGAGAGGGAGGGGGGTGTTGGCAGTAGCCAGAGGCACAGAAGATGCGGAAGCATGTAAAGACAGAGCAAGGAGTCAGTCGAATCAATTTTTCAAAGGTTTATGTTTTATAAATATTCTTCAAAACCTCCAACAGTGATTTTCATCACTATCGTTACATATGTAACATAGAAAAAACCCTTTTTGTAATTTATAGCTCCATTTTGTGCAAGCCGAGGAGTCCTCAAGCTTGAGGAGCTTAGGTAGAATGAGCATACCAATTTTGGTTAGTTTTAGACACCGTTTAACCTTCCAAATAGCATCTAGGACCTATTTTTTAACTATGCCAGTCACTAGATGTGAAACCGGTCAAAATTAGTCTAGAATCTATAAAAAGAGCTAGAGAGCTCATTTTTGAGGTTACTTAGTGTTAGCTTGTTTGAGTAGAGAAGAGCTTAGAACTATTTTGAGTTTGTAAGAGTGTTCTTGAGTAACAGAGTTGATTTCTCACCTTCGATTGTGTCTTGGTTCTCTCTTCGTAGTGTGTGTGTATGTGTGTGTGCATCTCTATGCTTCTCACCTTCACTCTCACTTCATCTCACATTCACGATCTTCATATCACTCCTACCTCTTTTGCGGATTGACATTAAGGAGGTGGAGCTTCTTAACGTGGTTGTCACCATTGTGCTAGAGCAACAATACCAAAGTCCACTCTTGATGCCACCCCCTTTGAGTTCCTGCAACTCCTGTTGCAGTTGAGCCAATTCCTCTGCTTGGTCTTCCTCCTCCTTTTGGAGCTTTAATGCCTCAATCTACATCCTCAACTGAGTAACAACAATCTCCTCCTCTTTGTGGGGCTTATTCCTTTTTAAGCTTGCCAGCTCTTTCCTTAGCTGGATTACTAGATCCTCCATTTCTGTAGAATAGGGTAGTTGAGAAGAAATGGCTCCATACTATTGCCTTATCTACTCTAGCCGTATAGCTGTGTTAATGAACTCCTCTATGGAGGCTGTGGGCAACACTAATTCCTTGATTTTACATTGGGTGGTCACTGAAAGTGGTTTAGCTAAGCATTTCTTAACAAAAAAATCATGTGGAGGATCTGGCAACTTAGCCATTAGTGCCTTGGCCCTAGTTACAATCTTATAGAAATTTTTCACCTGGACCCAATCTCAAGTTTTCTAATTGCTCTATAATGATGTCTGTAGTATTTCCATGCTGAAATTGATTTTTGAATGCATCTGTCATTAAGTCCTAAGTGGTGAAATGGTTCTTAGCAAAGTGGCTGAACCATTTATCTGGTAACCCTTCTAATGTGGCAGGGAAGCGTATCAAAAAGGCATCCTCTCTTCCCATTAAGCCTCTAGTTTTGCATAGTGCTAAAAACCTTCTAATATGCTCATCTGGATCTTCCTGAGCTAGGCCTTTGAAAGAAGGAAATTTTATATTTAATCTTGATAATAGGGTTTCCAAGTCTACCTAGCTTGCCATGCTCTTTACTGTCGAAGTTGACAAAAGTGGACTGGAGGATCTTCTAACAGCCTTCCTTCTTGTTTGCTTGCAGGTGACCCTCAATGTTTATGACCGGGTTGCGGTCATGAGCTGTTCATAATCCTCTTAGTATGAGATAATTGATAAGAATATGTACCTCTTAGCCAAATGAAGTAATATTGTCGGCACTTGAATAGGGCTTCTCCACACTGCAATATGTCTTCTCCTATGCTCAAATCTCCTTGGAGTCCCACCGGGCATGCCAAATTTTGTTGGGGGATTCTTGGATAAGAAGGGATTTGAGTGTTTGTAGGAGAAAAGGGGAAGACAAGAAGAAAGATACACACTATAAGCCTCTGCCAATTGATTATGATAAGACAAATACAATGGTGATGCACAATACAATCCAATGCTTCTGTGCAAAATCCCATAGAGTGCTCAATTAAAAAATACCAAATACCCAAGGTATTATTGTTGCCGACCTCCTCTGCACCACACCTCCACCTTCTCCAAGCCTGCACTTGTGCACACCTTGCACCAAGCATCCAATAAGGGGGAGGGATGGACACACCTTCTATCGGCACACACAGCTTCAATGAGACCTTGGGATCCTTGGGGTGAATAGCTTAGCACTTCTCTGCACACTTCCTTAGTCATTCTTCATGCACACCTTGCACTTTACTTCTCTGTGTTGCCCACTGTGTGTCTCTTGCACTTCTGTCTCTTGCCTAACTAAGACTATGCTCTCCTTGCTTAGTCTTGCTTAGTCCAAGAATAGTCCTTGCCTTGATTTGAGTATTGATTCCCGTACACTCCTAACTGCAAGAGTATCTTGGTGCTCACTTTGATGTCCCAAGATTGTCTCCAAAAAGTGGGCAGCCAATGAATCCTTGTTTTGTCCTGTAGTGACTTTAGACTAAAACAAAAATTTTAATTGGGGGGATATACTTTCACTTCTGCATACTCTGTCGCTTCACATACCTTCACAATTTGCCTTTTAATTCTTCATTTATGCACATAAGAGAGGGTCCACCTGAACCTTCCAAAACACTTTAAAAACACTTTGAACCTTAGGGAAATTGCAGAAATACCTCTGCAACCCGCAACCAACTTTCTGCAATTGTACCCTTTGTTGACAATTAATTGTGAACTACCTGTGCACTTCGACACCTGACTTTGCATACTTTGACTTTCCCCATGTTGACTCTGACCTTGACCCTATTGACTTTGATCAATTTGACTTTGACTACAATTGACTTTGATTGCGATTGACTTTGACCAATATGACTTTTATGGGCTCAACACACATGCACTCATGCACTCTTACACGTATGCATACATTTGTCACTTATAGATATGCAGATTTCTAATATACGTGCACATGCATACACCTTTGATGCACACATGCACACATCACTTATGCTCACATACATTCATTACTTATGCACACATTCTAACATACATGTCTCACTCATGCACACATGTATCTATCATATGCACATGCATAAACTTCACATGTTTACACTAACTTCATACATAAACATACTTCTCATGCATACACATGCACTATTTATGCATACATTCACTAACTTGCATACATTCATATGCCTAACATGCATACATGCATACGTCTAACATGCATACATGCATATATCTAACATGCATACATGCAAACATACCTAACATGCATACATGCATACATCTAACATGCATACATGCATACATCTAACATGCATACATGCAAACATACCTAACATGGATACATGCAAGCACCTAACATGCATACATGCATACATCTTATGCATATACATTAACTATACATGCATACATCACTAACTTCACATGCATACACATGCATAACACTTCACATGCATACACATGCATAACACTTCTCATGGATACACATGCACTATTTATGCATACATTCACTAACATGCTGTGTACCTAAGTCACGAAGTCTTAGGGACTTGTGTCAAGGAGACTAAATCTCATTTGCCACACAAGTATGTATAGCGGTGGATTGACACACGCTTAATTATCAATCCAAAAAACCGACCTAACCAAGTGCATGAGGACATGTGCGCACATGATGGATAATGAAATGGTTCAGCTAAAATGCATGAGAAAAGTCTAGACTACCTCTCCAACTCTCTTAATCTCTGAAAGTATCTGCCGCGATTTAGAAGTAAATACAAATTCGAGTGTTTCTTCGAGCGTCGAACTCAGAATATGGGGAATATGAGGTTCATATCAAATCTCTCGATGAGACGCATCTATTGATGGTATTTTCACTCGAATCTGACAATCGCTCTTCAAGTTATGGCCAAAATAGTGAATGGTGGGAAACACCTACACTCACTCCACAACTCGTACTTGCTCACACACACACTGTAGTAGCTCAAAGCGATGGGGAGGGGTAAACAACAGTCTTACACACACATTCCAAGCTTCACACCCACACATGAGATCATAGAGAAGATGAAAATCTGCAGGAAAGAAGCAAATTCGAAATTTTGGAGCTCTCCTTCACAATAAGTGCTTACAAAGAGTCACAAAGTGACTTATATACCGTTGTGCCCTAAAAATGGTCCTTTCACACAAGTGACTAGCACTTTATTGGCTAATCTCTAATTTCCTACTATTTTACAAGAAATATGTTACAATGAGCTGGACTTATGCATCTAGAGGACTCCTCTAGTGCATTTACATAGCTTTGAGGGAATTTCTAAGATTTTGAAGAAGAAAAAGATGCCCATTAATTTAAAAATTTTGGGGCTCCTCTTTCGTGCCTCTTTTCTCTACAACACTCTCCCCCTCTTTGTCTCTGTCGTCCCTTGACAACTTTACTTCTCGTTTGCAGCTTGTCTAAGGCTCCTGAATACACGCACCCAGTGGTCAAAGAAGCGATAAGGACTATAAGGCAGTTTGTTACTTTATCCAAGAGTTTGTCCTTTTCTTCTATAAGCCCCTTGGTATTCCTTATATCACAAATCTGGGTTGCTGTATTAAGTTGGGCTGCCACGCACGCCATTAGTGGCTAAGAATGTGATGTTCTTAGTCATCCGCTTCAACTTTTCAGCCTCTCCCCTTTCTAACTTTTGGTCCTCTGATATGTCTTTGTCTTCACACATCTCACCTATTATATTGCTTGGAACTTGTTTACTTTATTCCACCGTAGGCCTTAATTTGCTGACCTCTAATCTCTTTTAAGTAAGCATTACATTTCAAAGGCCTTGTTCTTGAATCTTCTTTGTCATCCTCTAGGACATGTTCCATTTCTTTCCATCGCACGCTTCTGGTGGATGAGGAAGCTGTGTGCAACCGCCCATCAAATGTCTTGGTTGTTATCCTTCTTTAATTCCAATCCTCAGGACCTAGTTCTTTGGTGTTGTCGCCTGATGCGTGCCCCTGTGGGGCTTTGGGCAGAGAGTTGTTCTTTTCCTTGATAATCTTCATTCCTTACTGAGCAGTTTTATTCTTTGATTTTCTTCTTCTTCTCTTTTTGGTTGATTCCCCTTCCACACGTCCCTCCTCCTGTACTCTGTCGTCCTCGATAGGCTTTTTATGGTGACATGAGTATGTCTGGATGACATTTTTCTCTTGTTGATTAAGCAGATTGGCATGCCATAACATGAATTCTTTCCATTGGCTCGTGTTGACCCTGTCTTCTGGTGCCTGTCTTTGATCTGCGAAGAAACTCAATTCATAGGCCACCATCCTGGCATTAAGATTCGAAGACAATTTTACAAACATTTCTGAGTCTATTTCAAAAAATCCAGTGAAAAACACTTCTTCAAATGTCTGCATGTAAGTACATGGCAAAAACATTAGTCTTGAGTATATAGCCATAAGCGTTAATCGGCTTGGTATAGTTGAGAGATAAAAAATGAGGGCATCTGACCCCTAATTAATACTGATGAAGTTCAAAAAGGTATATTGGGCATACTAGAACACTTTGATGACTGTAAGTAACATGTTCAAAATCTTATTAGTCCTCTTGACTGCTAAATCTAGTATAGTTGATAGCAAGCAATCCAAAATTCTTTGGTCTTGATCATGTATTCCTCTGCTGGTAGATAATCACGAGGTCGACTTGGTAGTATTGGGTTGTTGAGCCACTGATTATTGAGGCTTCCTTGGCGCTGTCCTTCCCAGAATTGCGTCCAGGAGCGTCTTCTGGGCACTAGGCAAAAAGACGGATTGACTTGGAGTGTGTATGGTGCTGCTTCCCAGTGTACTCGTAGCGTAGGGTTCTTTTCCAAAAATTTCCTCCTCCATATAGGATCAGCTTTGTCAAATTCTTCTTGTGTGTAGGAGACTGTGTTCATGCTAAACTAGAGGTTGCTATCTGGCTCTTTATTTGTTGTGTTCTTTATATATTGCCGTGTTTGCTCTTTAAGTAGACCATATGGTACAATGAATGGTCTCATTACCTATTCCAGATTTGTGCTTTCGATCTTCGCTTCCTTCATGATCTTTACCACTTGATGTTCAAAATCTTCTGTAAGCTGGAACACTAGTAGTGCCCACTCGTGCCGGCTTAGTTCTGCAATATCCCGATGATGTCCTTCAATGTGGATCTCTGGTTCCTCCCTTATCGGTGAATGATGTAAGGGGGGAGTAAGAGGACGTACCTCAATCTCCTTAGTAGCCATTGTGGAGTGTGGAACTACTGGTGTCCCCTCTGTTACCTTTTGTGTGAGTTGATCCTGCAATTGTTTTATTAATTCATCTTTTTCTTTAATCTCTTCGGTGGCTTTCAAAATTGTTTCTTTGTTTTTGAGGAGCTCTTTCCTATGGCCGTGAGTTGATTCTCATCTTCATTGCATTGCTCAAAGTATTTATTCTCTGCAATCTTCCACTTCTTTCTCAGTTCTGCTATGTCATCCATATACCGTTTCTCCCACTCTGCAATGATGGCTTGCTCCTGCTTGAGTTGATCTTCATACTTTGCTATCCTTTCTTCCAATGCTCGTGTGTCTTTCTCTGTCCCTTCAGGAGCTTCTAATGGTTGATTGCATAGTAGTGTTGTCATCAGCTCTTTGTTCCTGTTACAGAGGTTATCTGCTTCATCCATGTATACTTTAATTTGTGTTTCAAGGATCTTGCTTCGATTGTTCATTTTGGCCTTTTCGGCTTTGCTAGCCTCATATTGACTTTGTAAATCCTTTAATTGGTCTTTTAGTTTGTGATTTTCCATTTCTAGTGTGTTGCATTGCTGCTTGGCCTCTTGGACTGCTGTTTCTTTCTCTACTATTATTTTTTGTGCTTGAATTAACTATGCGGATAGATTCTGACCAATCTCTTGGAATTGACGTTTTTCCTGCATTGCCTTGTCATATTCGGCATCAGCCTCAAGCATTAACTGTTGGGTATCCATGCCAGTTTGTATCATGTGTTGCACCACTAGCTTGAGCTGAGCGATATCCACATTTAACAAAGTTTTTGGGATACTCGGAGCTTCCCCTGTTTGTACATCCTTTCCTTGCTCCACGTGTAAGGTTTCTTTATGTGGTTGCCTAATTTGAAGTTGTACTTCTTGTTCTTTTCTTTCGTCTTCTTTATTAAGGCTCTTGGTGGCATTCCCTTGAAATGTGACGTCCATGGGAGATGGTTCTGCCACTACCCTTATTGGTGTAAATGTTTCTCCTTCTTCAATTGTATTTTCCACTTTTTCTTCCTTGGGATTCTTGAATAAGACCTCTCCCGCAAGCAGAGTCTCTTGGATTTGAATATTAGAAGCTTCATTCAATTTAATAACATGTACTTGTTCTTGGGAAGCTTCCTTCCTTGTCGTATCTTGGCTGGAGTTGATGGGCATTTGATCTGCCTTCATTCCTTCCACTTCTACATTCCTGTTCACTTTATTTAACTCCTCCCATTGTCCATCATCCTTGGAATCACTTCGAATGTCCACATTCAACATGGAGGTGTCTGGTTCTTCTTGTGCACCTAATGATGAGCTTGAATTTACTAAACCCAATTCCTTGTATCTATGGACCTTGGTCAGCCTTTTTCTTTGTCTTATATCTTGATGGGCTTACTGGTAATGGTGCCCTTGGACAGATAGATTGACTTGACCTTCGGTGTACTGGTGTGTGGCTTCCATTGCTCTGGCCAATTCTTCTTCAGTGATAGGTTAACGGTCTTCAAGTCTCGTCCTTGGAAGTACATGTGCCCTTTTGGTGGCTGGAGCTTCTGCTTCTGCCTGCAGCATTTCCCTTAACCTCTTGGTACCTCTCATCCTAGGTTGGGAGCTTGTCTCTGCCTCCTCAATGATCTTGACTCCCTTCTTCTTCCTAAGGATTGTCGCAACCTTTGCATATTTGGCCATGGCTTCAGATGATGGCATCTCTCTTAAATGCTCTCTAATGCCCAAGGCATGATATATCAATATGGTCAAGGCAACACTGCCATTCAAAAACTCCTTGTGATTCCACTGCTTCTTTGCCTCGAATAGCGTTCTTGAATATAGGGAGTCATACTAACTTGATTTCCGATTTGTTTTGTAGCATGCGACAACATTTTCACAATGATCTTTTGTGGAGCAGTGTACCTGTGCATATTGGGAAAGCAGAAGTGCTGATGGATGAGTCTCCCCATTCTCCTGCTCCATCCATGACTCTAGCCTCCAGTACCAATGGATCATGCAATTTAAGTTGTAAGGTGTTCATGACTTGAGTACATTGTTGAAAATCAGGTTTGTATATCAGTAATTCAAAGTATTTTGGAATGCCCGCTTTCTTCATAATGTCCATGGTTGATGGGAGTTCATGCACTACCTTGAAATCTTTGGACATCACAGGGAATTGATGATCTGTATCCATGATTTTGATAGTCACTAGGAATAAGTAATCCCCTGCTGGTTGGTCTTCTCTGAACCAATGACCTTTTGCTTTAGTCACACTTTCTAGAGGAAATTCCAACACCTCCTCTTGAATTGTAGCTTCAGAATCTTTCAAAGCCATCTGCACTCGCAATGAAAAGAGCATTAGCTTCCATTGATAGCAAGTCTTTAGTGAGGTGTGGTGTAGTGACATCTCGTTCGTTGTGTCGCTCCGTTCCCCTTGCGTGTATAAGTAAGATCCCGTACCGCATATTTTTTCATTTTTACTCCTGAATAAAAACAAGAATTAGTGTAGCCAAAACATTTATTTATTTAGATAGTAGGTCCATGCCTATGGAAGTAGAAGCTATGACCTGTCATCAAGTGGAGAATGTGCACCACTATTGTTACAGGCATCATGTGCCAAATGCAAGGCCTTGTAATGTGGCCCTATCATGCATACTTTAGGTGCATTTGAAGCTTCATGTGTGCAAAAAAAATCCTCTTGGTTCTGTTGTTCCGACCCTTGCTATTACTTTGGTTTCCATATCCATTTCATAGTTGAAGTTTTAAGCCTTGTCTTCTCTTCGTTTCTTCGTGCCGCATGTGTTTCTGCTTTCCACTTTGAAGTCTGATTGGTCGGGATTCTCCTTTTCCAATATTTTTGGTTAGTCCTTTTTGGCTTGATGAGCTTAATTTGTCTGTATGTAGTTTCTTCTTCCTTCTCCATCTCTTGATTCACCATCTGTTTGACCTTCTTCAGAATCCATATTTGTTGTTGAGTTCTTTGGGCTTTTACCAATGACTTTGGGAGCCATACTCTGAGAAGTCGCTTTGGTTCTAATTTTGGTGAAGAACCCTTGTCCGCCCTTGCCTTCCTATGATGAATGATGTGTACTAGCATTGCCTTCTCTGATTCATTCACTCGATCCTTGCAAATCCACTTTAGGTTAGCATTTCCTCATTGCGAGAAGCTGACAGTAGGTTTCCATACTGATGATCTCTTTTTTTCATAGAAGGCTTTAGGAGCATTGTCCTCCTTGGTTCCCTTCTGTTCACCATGCAAGTAGGATGAATCTACTTTCTCCTTGGATGCATTGGGATTTGAAATCCTTTCCTCCTTCGGACCTTTTTCTGGTTGGTTTGTGATGGAATCATTTGCTATGTACTCTTCTATGATTTGTTTAGCACTTTTGATGACATCCGGTCTATGCGAGGGTTTCTCTTCTAATAGACTAAAGATTTCCTTGTGCCCTATTTTGGTTGAGATATACCCTTAAGCTAGATGAATGCTTACCTCGTTCTCAATGATCTAGTCTTGTCCTAGGATCAAGTTCTCTATTAGATCCTTGTCTCTACATACTAGAACTCGTTGTTCCATAGTTGAATTTCCTAGGTGAAGGGATCCTGTAGCTTCTCCAATGCATTCTATAACTTGACCTCCAACACCTATCATGTGTGCTTTTGTAGATGTTATATTCGTTTGAAGATGCATGATGACTATACTTCATATGCAATTGAGTGCTGCGCCTGAATCTATCAAGGCATCTATTAGCTGGTACTCTGTCGTTCCAATTCCTAGGTTTAAGTACGGTTGGGATATGGAGATATTGTTCGTGTTGGATTTATGAACTTGATAGTTAGCCATGGGAATAGGCTCTTCTCCTTGTAGATACCATTCATCCCATTGTCTTATCCACTCTTTCTGCTTCTTGATATGCTCTAGGGCTTCTTGCCTCACTTCCTCTCTAATCCGCTCTTCCTCTCTCTTCCTATTTTGTGCACCTACAAGTCGTGCTAACATGTGGTCCCTCAATGGCTCCATATAGCGTTTTACTCGACATCCACTTATGTAGTTAGGAAGAAGGTCTCCATCCAGAGTAGCTAGATTAACCGCTCTGCTCATTGAGATCCTATTGATTATTAGAGATCCGTATCCACGTTTTTGTAACTTTCTGGCATGTTGCTTTAAAGTGTAGACTAGCACTAAATCTCCTTCTTTCACTCCCTTGTCTTTGATGTGCGCATCATAATATGCCTTTTGTCTTCTCTTAGCCGCATAAATTCTGGCAACTGCTTGTATTCTTGTCTCATGTAGCTTCACAATTTGATCTAGTTGCTTGGATAATTCATGCCCCGTCCATTCATACTGTTGGGCTAGTTGCAAAGTTGGCACTAGAAAACCAATTGGCAAAATCCCGTTTTGTCCGTATACTAGGTTAAATGGGGTAGTTCCAATGGCAGTCTTGTAAGCGACACGGAAGGCCCAAATTATATGATGCAATTCTTTGTCCCAATTTGACCTTCCACTATTGACTATCTTTGTCAATACGGTGCATAACACCTTATTGGAACTTTCAGCTTGACCGTTGGCTTGAGGGTGATAAGGGGCTGATTTTTTATGGATCACTAAGAATTCATGCCTTAAGGACTCTATTACGTCATTAATGAAATGCGTTCCACGGTCACTTACAATCTCGATCGGTAGTCCAAAGCGAGTGAAAATATGCTCAAAAAGAAACTTAGCAGTGATCTGAGCATCATTTTTTCTAGTAGCCTTTGCCTCTACCCATTTCGTCAAGTAATCCGTGGCTACTATTATATATTCTGCATGTGATCCTTTGGCTGGTGGGTTAATGAGTCCTATAACATCAATACCCCATTTGAAAAATGCTATAGCGCAAACCATAGGTCTCAATGGCATGTCATCTTGTCTAATCGCATATTTGGCCATTTGACATGTCTCGCAACTTCGGACATATGTGTCAGCATCCATATGTAGAGTTGGCCACCACAAGCCTGCAAAGAGGATCATTTTTATAGTTCTCTCAGCTGAAAAATGACCTCCTCCAGCACTTGCATGTGCCATTTCTAATATGGGTAAGTATTCTCCTTCATGCACACATAGCCATACGTAGGTGATTATCTTTCCCTCTCTTGAATAATTGTCTTCCCATCATTACATAATCCTTGCTCATTTACTCTAGGGATCATTTCCTTGCTAAACTGATTCCTTCCTCATGTTCTCGTGTCTTTAGGAATTTCACTAATATCTTACTCCAATTGGGTGCTATTGTAGAGAAAGGTAAAGATGTGTGATCATCTAGTATGGTTTCATTGACATTCCGCGCAATTACTGACATATTCATGGACATCTTTAGGCATATCAGGCCAATATACTCCTAGCCGTTTTGATTCTCTTAGAGTTCCATGAGTTCCTTTGTGCATTCTCGATTTTTTTACATGGGATTGTTCAATCAACTTCTTTTGTTCGTCTTCCTCAACACATCTCGATAGTACACCGTTGGGTTCCTTATAGTACACACTTCCTGCAATAATGTGTAAGTTACGTGATTGCGAAATTTCCTTTTTACTTTCTTTATTCATTGAGTGTTGTGGTCCATGAGTGAGTATTGGGATTAGATTTTTTGCCCACTTGGGACACACGTCCAAATTAAACAGGTAAGTGTCTGGAAAATTGTCTGGTACTCTGCTTGGTTGTTCTCCATGTGTTAATCTAGAGAGATGATCTGCCCTCACATGGGTGTTACCCTTCTTTACAATTACTTCAAAATCAAACTCCATCAGTAACAGAAACCATCTCACAAGTCTTCCCTTGTTACAAGGCTTATTGACTAAGTACAATAAGGCTTTATGATCTGTTGAGCCCTAACCGGTTGAAACTAACAAAGTCAAGGTGACAGCTATGCATAGGCAAGAGTAAAGTATCAAATTTCCAGGGTCAAAGTGCACAGAAGTATTTTTTCTCTTAAGGTTCAAAGGGTGAATTTAAAGTCTTAGGTGCAAAAGTAAAGAATTAAAAGGAAAGGTGAAGGTATGGAAGCGGCCGTGTACGCAAAGGTGAAAATAGGGCCGCCCAATCAAAATTTTGTTTTAAGTCTAAAGTCACTACAGGACAAAGTAGTGAGTCGTTGGTGGCCAGTTCAAAAGACAATCTTGGGACATTGAAAGGGCACAAAGATTGTATTACAGTTAGAGTGCACGGAACCGGCGCACTCAACAAAGAAAGGCAAAGGCTATTCTTGGGGACACACTTAAAGTAAAAAGAGAGAGAGAAGTGTAAGAGACACCAGGGTACGACGACACAGAGAGGTGGAAGTGAAGAGTGCAAGAGAGGTGGCTAAGGAAGAAGGCAGAGAGTGCGAAGCTAGACCCCAAGGACCTCAAGGTCTCTGTGCAGTGTGCATGCCGACAGAAGATACTCATTCCTCATCTTGGTGGAAGCTTGGTGCAAGGTGTGCACAAGGATAAGCTTGAAGCAAGTAGAGGACTGGTGCAGAGGAGGCCGACTGCAAGAAGACTTCGGGATAATTGGTATTTTGTAATTAAGCACCCTCTGTAGTGCGCACAGAAGTGTTGACTCGGATTGTGCTCAAACATTGTAATTGTTTTACTGTAATCAAACTCAAGATTCCAAGGTGTGCTTCTGCAGAAGCTTCCAAGGTTATTTCCTTTGTGAAGTTTCCCAGCTCATTTCTTTCTTTATTCTTTCCTTTTTCTCCTACAAACCCTCAAACTCCTCGTCCAAGAATCCCCCAACAAATTTGGCACGCACGGTGGGACCTCCAAGGAGAATTGATCATAGGAGAAGATCTATTGCACTTGGAGAACAATATTCCAGTGTCGACAGTAACACTCCAGTTGACTAAAGAGGTACATACTTATATCAAGTTTCTTAAGTGAACTATGAACAGCTGATAACCGCGACCCGGTCACAAACCTTGAGGGTCACGTGCAAGCAGACAAGAAGAAAGGCGATCAGAAGATCATCGAGTCCACTTTCATCAACTTCATCGGTAAGAAGCATGGCAGGACAGGTGGACCTAGAAACCTTACTCTCCAGATTAAACATAAAATTTCCCTCTTTCAGAGGTTTAGCTCATGAGGATCCAGATGAGCACATTCGAAGATTTCTAGCATTAAGCAAGACTAGAGGTCTAATGGGTAGGGAAGATGCCTTCTTGATACTCTTTCCGGCCACATTGGAAGGATTGGCAGACAAGTGGTTTAGCCAGTTTGCTGAAAACCAATTTACTTCTTGGGATTTGATGAAAGAGGCCTTCAAAAATCAGTTTCAACATGGCAACACTGCGGAGATCATTATAGAAGAGCTAGAAAACTTGAGATTGGGTCCAAGAGAAAAATTCCCAGAGTTTGTGACCAGGGCCAAAGCACTAATGGCTAAACTACCAGATCCACCGCATGATTTCTTTGTCAAGAAGTGGTTAGCCAAACCCCTACCTGTGGTCACCCAATGCAAAATAAAAGAGTTAGTGTTACCTACTGCCTCTGTTGAGGAGTTCATCAATACGGCCACACGCTTGGAGCAGATAAGGCACCAGTATGGTGCAACTTCTTCCCAACCAACCTATGATGCAGAACTGGAGGACCCAATGATCCAGTTAAGAAGGGAGCTGGAGGGCTTGAAAAGGAATAAGCCCTACACAGAAGAGGAGACTACTGTGGCTCAGCTGAGAAGGGAGATTGAAGCACTCAAGCTCCAAAAGGAGGAGGAGGCCCAAGCAGAAGAATTAGCTCAGCTGCGGCAGGAATTGCAAGAACTCAAAGGAGGCGGTATCAAGAGTGGACTCTGGTGCTCCATGTGCAGCAAGCAAGGGCACATAGTAAGTGAATGTCCTCTGCTAAACGTGACTTGTCAATTATGCAGGAAAGTTGGCCATGAGGCGCATGAATGCCAATCGAGGGGAATGCCTGCAATGACATACTGGACACATGGAGGACCTCTGCCACCAGCAAATGTAATGGCAGCTGCAGCAAACCAAGGTAACAACTATAATCCTAGACCAAGGAATAATTTTGCAAATGGGCCTAGAAGGCCCATCATTTGCTTCAGATGTGGAGAGTGTGGGCACTACCAATCTAGGTGCACTCTCCCAGAAAATGCCCCTCCTTGCAGGAACTGTCCAGAGGCCAGGGATCACTATACAAACTGTTGTCCTAAGAATCAAGCCTCTACTTCCGGATCCCATCTCCAAATGATCTCTGTATTCAAGGAGGAAACATTACCTCAGTTCAATGAACCCTCACCATCTACCAGGGTGGTACAATTAGAAGAACTTGAATCTTTTGCAGTGCAGACAAGAAGCAAAGGGAAGGCTCAAGTGGACGAAAATCAAGAATCAATAATTAGGGATTGAACAAAGACAGAGTTGCATCTAAAGACAAAGCCACCACAAGTGCAGACACAAACCAAAAGGAATATCTCATAGGCACCAGTGATGCCATTGGGCATGCCTTCAACAGGGCTCAAGAAGAGTTTGGCAAAGCAAATGAAGCTCATTCTCTTAAAAAGTCAGAGGCTTCAAAACTACTCAAGTCCATGAAGAAGGAGGTTAGTATTTTTGAATTAATAAAGATGGATGGGAAATTCAGGTCAGAATTATTGCAGATAATTGATGAGGCTTCTACTACAAGCTTAGTGGCAAAGACTGCTATTTTACATAAAGGGATAATTATCGGGGAAGCACCCCTTACGGATTATAAAAGTCCTTGGCTTACAATATCAATCAAGGGTCATGAATTTCAAGGTGTTATTGTGGATGGTGGTTCTGGCATTAACTTGATGCCTGAACATACCATGAAAAAGATTGGACTCCACCCTTCAAAACCTGCAAACTTCACTGTTACTTTGGCAGATCAGAGCAAAGTAAGGCCCTTGGGGGTAATCCCAAAAGTTCCACTTGAAGTACAAGGTAATCTATTCATTCTGGATTTTGTGGTTTTAAGATTGCCCCAGGTTGAAGGAGGATTTCCTCTCTTAATTGGAAGACCTTGGCTGAGGCATGCCAGTGTCATTCATGATTGGGGCAAGGACACTATGTGGGTACAAAAGAAAGGGCAGGAGCTCACACAGATTCATTTAGAAGAGGGCCCAGACAATCAAGGAAACACTAGTATGATGCAAACAGTTAGCATTTGCATGGAAACAGAATCGGAGGATCAACCCCAAATAGATTTTGAGGAAGAAGAGGATATTCTAAATTGGCTCCAAGCAGGCAACTCTTCCTCTTGTTTTGGAATTTTTCTTAATAATCCTTGCACGACTGAAGGTTATGATGAAGATAAGGAAAAGGTCCAGGTTGATGGATTGGGAGAGCCCATCACAGACCACAGAAGGGGCAGGAAGACACCCCTCAAATACAACTTGGAGGAGGATGTGACAACCACAGATAAAGAAGTTTCTAAAGCTAAAAGCAAGGTAAAAAATTCTGGTGTTGAATGTTCTTTCCCAATTCAAGAAATCCCTGCAGGATGGATGCAGGACAAGGAGGAACACATTGAAGTCCAAAATACACCTGCTTATGAAGCAATGCACGAAAAGCTAGTAGAAGAAGACATGGAAGCAGATGCACACGAAGATAATATGGTAGCGAGAGATCCTGTCCAAGAAATACACTTAGGCACTCAAGACAATAATCAGCCAGTTTTGGTGGCCACTTGGTTGTGGAGCCACCCAGGGCTCCTTGAAAAGGTAAAATCATTCTTGACCCAGTATGTAGATGTTTTTGCCTGGCATTATAAAGACTTAGAAGGAGTGCCTGCAACTTATGGAGAGCACAGAATCCCTCTGGTTGATGGAGCCAAACCCATCAGAGGAAGGAGTTATAGACTTAATCCAAAATATGCTGAAGCTGTCTATGTGGAAATCCAAAAGATGGAGGATGCAGGAATCATCATTCCTGTTGAACACTCAGAGTGGCTCTCACCTATGGTTATAGTACCGAAGAAGAATACTAATAAAATTAGAATTTGTGTTCACTTTAGAGCACTCAACAAGGTGACCATTCCAGATGGTTTCCCTATGCCTTTTGCAGAACAGGTCATTGAAGAAGTGGTTGGGCATGCATTATATAGCTTTATGGATGGATTCAGTGGCTATAATCAAATATCAATACATCCAGAGGATCGTGAAAAGACTGCTTTTATCACACCTTGGGGAACATATGTGTATGTAAAAATGCCATTTGGGCTCAGAAATGCTCCAGCCACCTTTAACAGAACGGTCAATCTCATTTTTGGCACCCTATTGCTGGAATCACTTAGAATCTTCATGGATGACTTCTCTTCGTTTTCAGGATCCCACAAGGAAAGTCATCTAGATTGTTTGGACCACCACTTGAGGCAGCTGCAGAATATTTTCAAAAGATGCAGGGAGACTAAGTTAAAGCTCAATCCAAACAAATGTCATTTCCTTGTGACAGAAGGAACCCTCTTAGGACATGTGGTGTCGGCTAAAGGTATGGCCCCAGATCCTGACAAAATCATTTCTATATTAAAGTTGCCTAAACCTAAATCCCCTAAAGAGATTCAGAGTTTCTTGGGGCATACTGGATACCATAGAAGGTTTATAAAAATGTATGCAGAGATAGCTAGACCTCTGGCTAGACTTACAGGTAAGGAAGTACCTTTTAAATGGGAAGAAGAGGAGGAAAAATCATATCAAACATTACGGTCAAGGTTAGTGTCTGCTCCTATCTTGGTCACACCCGAGTGATCAAAAATCTTTCATATACATGTCGATGCCAGTGCCTATGCAGTGGGGGCAATTTTGACCCAACCCAGTGCAGAATTTAAAGTGGACAGGCCAATTCAATATGCCAGTAGAATCTTGACCAAGGCTGAAAGGAATTACAGTACTACCGAAAGGGAAGCCCTCGCAATGGTCTTTGCTGTCCAAAAATTCCGTCATTACTTACTGGGGGTAAAATTTATTATTATAACAGATCACCAACCACTAAAATACCTACTCAACAAACCACAAGCCACTGGTAGAATATGGAGGTGGTTATTGTTGTTCCAAGAGTTTGATTTTTCTGTAGTCCATAAACTAGGAAAAGAAAATGTTATGGCGGATCACCTATCCAGAATAAATATGATGAATCAAACTAGTGGAATCAATGATGACTTTCCAGATGCTCATTTGTTTGCTGTACAAGCTCAAGGGTGGTATTATGACATCAAAAATTTCATTAAAACTGGGTTGTATCCAGAGAAGGCTAGTGCTGTACAAAAGAAGAGACTGCTAATCAAGAGTAGACCATATACCTTCATTGAAGATAAATTGTATAGACAGGGCAAGGATGACCGGTTCAGGAAGTGTTTGGAAGAAGAAGAAGTGAGGGAAGTCATTCACTCTGCACATGAGGGAACAGGTGGTGGGCACCTTCCAGGACATATTATGAGTCAGAGGATACTGGATGCTGGTCTATGGTGGCCTACACTATTTAGGGATGTAGATGAATGGGGAAAGGCATGTGACATTTGCCAGAGGTGTGGACCTAAGCCAACAAAGCAGAGACATAACCCCTTGGTTGTTTCCACTTCCTGGCAACCATTTGAGAAGTGGGGGCTAGATTTTGTAGGGCCCATCTACCCTCCCGCTTTTCCAAAAAGAGAAAAATATCTCTTGATAGCTATAGATTATGCGACAAATTCGGCTGAAGCTATTGCCTCCCCCGATTGCACTGCCCAAACTGTTGCTGATTTCATTTATAGTAGCATCATTTGCAGGTTTGGATGTCCACTTGAAATTTGTACTGATCAAGGTACCCATTTTGTAAATAAAGTCCTGCAAGAAATCTTCAACAGGTATAGAATTCTTCATAGAACCTCTTGTGCTTACTATCCAAGAGCAAATGGACAGGCTGAATTGACAAATAAGGTTTTAATTTCAATGTTAAGAAAGGAATGCATGTTGCAGCCCACTTCCTCGGGCATTGCTTATCAAGGTACACTGTGGGCATACAGGTTAGCCTACAAAGAGGCCACAGGATATTCCACATTCCAACTGGTTTATGGCATATTACCCATTGAGCCCTTTGAATTTTTACATGGATCGCCTAAGATAGCATTCATGCAGGGAAAGAAGGATTGTGATGTCTCTCAGAGGCTAGGAACACTACATAAAGTGGAGGAGATTCGTATACTAGCGACCAAACAATTGATAGAGACTCAGATGAAGAGGAAGGAGGCACATGATCGATATCTGTGGAACAACAACATTAAAGCAGGCATGTTAGTTCTTCTCCATAAACCTCACCCTCATACGAATGAAAAAGGGAAATGGATTCCTCATTGGGAAGGCCCTTTTCGTGTTCTGAAGACGTTGCATTGGGGTGCTGTGCAGTTAGAAACACTCAATGGAGCCACCCTGCCGCTAGTAAATATTTCTAGACTCAAAGCCTATCATAAAAAGTTCTAACATCCCACTCCATAGTTCTTAGGTCATTTTGTTTTTCTATTATGTCCCTTTAATCATTGCTAATAATTGCTAATAAATATGTTCATCAAAAAAAAAAATTGGCGCAAATTTTTTTGGATGGCTCTTAGTTCTACGCAGAAGCTTTTAAGGCTAGCCTTTTCTTTGTTTATCTCTTGGATGGATGAGATTAAAATTGGCTTCTCCTCTCTTTTGAACTCTCTTTTATGCTAGACCATCCCTTGCTGTGAGGTGAGCCCTTAATCCTCCTTGCTATATAATGGGGAGCCTCATTCATTCCGCCTTCAACTCCATCTTGCTGCAAGATCATCTCAACTGAACTCAGAAGTCTGCAATGCCCGAGTCTACAGGGCTGCCCAACTCTTCAAAAGCTTGCATGGCTTTTCCGTCGTTGACTCCCAAGGCGATCCCTCCACTGTCACGATCACCATAACGACCTTCAACATAGCGATCTCCATATCGACTATCACCATAGCGGCTGTCTCCATAACGGCCACCCCGCCTCCATTCTCGCCTCCCCCTCCACTCCACTCCCACCTCCCCTCCACACCCCCTCCCGCCCACCCACCCGCCCACCCTTCCTCTCCACACCCCCTCCAACCCACCCACCCGCCACCCTCCCTCTCACTCCACGCCTCCCCCTCCACTCCACTCCCGCCTCCCCTCCACACCACCTCCCACCCACCCGCCCCCCCGCCTCCCCTCCACACCCCCTCCCACCCACCCATCCGCCCACCCGCCTCCCCTCCACACCCCCTCCCACCCACCCACCCGCCCACCCGCCCACCCGCCTCCCCTCCACACCCCCTCCCACCCACCCACCTGCCCTCCCCTCCCACCCACCCACCCGCCCTCCAGCCTCCCCTCCACACCCCTTCCCACCCACCCACCCGCCCACCCGCCTCCCCTCCACACCCCCTCCCACCCACCCACCCACCCACCCGCCCACCCACCCATCCGCCCACCCGCCCACCCGCCTCCCCTCCACACCCCCTCAAACCCACCCACCCGCCCACCCACCACCCGCCCACCCGCCTCCCCTCCCCAACCCCTACCACCCACCCACCCGCCCACCCGCCCACCCGCCTTCCCTCCACACCCCCTCCCACCCACCCACCCCTCCCACCCACCCACCCGCCCACCCGCCTCCCCTCCACAACCCCGCCCACCCGCCCACCTGCCCACCCACCCACCCACCCACCCACCCGCCTTCCCCTCCACACCCCCTCCAACCCGCCCACCCGCCTCACCTCCACATCCTCTCCCACCCGCCCAACCGCCCACCTAACAAACCCTCCAACCCTCCCTCCAGCCTACCCTCCCTCTCCTTCCAGCCTCCCCCTCCACTCCACTCCCGCTTCCCCTCCACAACCCTCTCCAACTTCCCCGCCCACTAGAACCACCCGCCCCGTCCCCCCCATCAATTCCCTTCCAAACTCCCCTCCTTCCCCCCTCCATCCTCCTCTATCTCTTCTGCATCCCTGCTTGCCGTTCACACGGGCAGCCTGGCGGCCCTGGTTTTCGTTCCCGCGCCATCCACGATCATCTCCATGTTGTGATAAGACTCCTTCATCGCAAAAAGTTCAACAGCCTGCAGCTCATTGCAATCTCTCTACTGGGTCCTTTCTACGCAGAACTCTATGGCCGATCCCACCGCACCGGAAGACATCTCGGAACTCACTCCATCAGCACTGCATACAACCAATCCAAATTACCCTCCTCCTGCGTCTGCCACACCCACCACCGGCCTCCACTCCCAATTCCCTACGTTGCCCGTTCTCACTGACCCACAAATTGATGCATCGCCTTCCTCATTCCCTCCTGCCATCCTACATATTCCCACTTATTCGGTTCAATCTGATTCCATGGATATATATTCTCCACCTCCACTCCCTCGACCTCCTTCTCTTTCTCCTTCAGCTTCTCATTCCTCACAACCAAATTCGCCCTCAGGAGATTATATACGTCTTTTTCGTCCGCCTGATTTAGATATGCAGATTCGTATTCATTTATCTCTCCCAACCATTGAACTCCGTCGCCTTTTCTCTGTTGAAAATCTTCAACAGGCGGGTCTCTGGGGCTTGGCCAACGTTTTCTTGAATGATCCCTCCAATTATAGTGATGTCTATGAAGCTATCCGCCTCTTTCCTCATTTTCGCACAGGTCCTCTCTCCATTTCCGCTCTTGCTGCCAGCCTCGGCTCCTGCCCCGTCGATTACCGTAATCCTCCGTTCTTATATTCTGGATTGTCAGCCTCTGCCACAATTGCCTTTTGTAGAGATCGCTTCGACACTAATGCCCGATTTTCCATCCGCATGATGTCCATTCTTAATGCATTCATTTTCTTCTTTTTGCTTCGTAGTCCAACATCTTCACTCCCATGGTCCGATATTCGTCTTGCTGATCCGCTTTTTTGCTTCCTAAATATCCGCACATACCCTTACGCCGCCCTCATATATGGTTCCTTAAATTTGCGCTCTCGTTGCCTTCGTGAAGCTGTCTCCAGAGGCTCTCGCACATTCTCCTTATATTCTGGTCCCTTATAGCTTGGCTTTATCACATACCATCGCGCTCTGACCCTAATTCCCCTCTACTTCCGTCGCAGCCCAACATACCTTCCACTTCAAATCCTCCCCCCTCCCCTCCACTCTCCATGGACTCGGTCTCCGTTTCCACACCGCTACCCGCTCCCCCTAATCTCACTTCCCCCCCTCTACACTCTTCTTTGCATATCTTTTCCTCCTCTCCAGATATCGCGCCTATTCCTTCCCCTGATCCTGCTCCGGCACATGGCCCTTCTTCCACACCAGCTTTCCGGCCGCTCATTCAAACGCAGCTCAACCCCCGACACCCGACCTGTACACCACCTCGTCCTCCCCTTTCCGCCCCCACTTCGTCCACTGCGGTTCCTTTCACGCGACCCAATCCGCCTGCATCTCCTCTCCATCATACCGAGGCATCTCCTCTCCATCATCCTGATCCACCTGTTGCACCCTCCCCTCCAATTGATCTCCCTTCCGCCCCTTCCTTTTTGCATTTGCTCCGCGATGCCAGTGCAGCTGCTTCTGGCAGTGCTCATGCCTCCAAAGTGTCTTTGGATTCTGTATCAGCCGCCGCTTCTATTCATCAACAATACATTAATACCATCGACAACATCAATCGAATAGCTCACTCTCAATGGCACTCGCTCAATGAAACGGCCCGCTTACTCATGGATGAGCGCGACAAATACCGCGATATGGCCGAATCCGCATTACAGAACTTATCCGATCTTCAAAATCGCTCTTCCTTAGGGTTATGTGATAATGCTACTTGCTGTCGTATCAAACGCGAACGGGACCACCTTAGGCAGTGCCTTAGTTCTCTCCAGCATATGATTGAGCAAGCTTCTGCTCCGCTGCCCTCCTCTCCCCAACCCTCAGCTGCCGATCCCACTCCCCCTTCGCAATAATTTACTTCACTTCGCATTTAGGGCTTCAACTTCAATTCTTTAATTTCAACACATTTCATCATACTTCTCCTTTTGTCATGATCCGGGTTAATAAATACTAGTTGCACTCTTTATCTGTTGTTTTCTTTTATGCTTCATCAATAATAGCCATCTTTCTCTATTTCCTTACCTCTGTTTCCTCTGTGGTTTTTCTAATGTGGTTCTTCTGATGTTTTCTCTCTGATTATTCAAGCCTCCTTAAATTGTATCATTGTGACTGCAAGAAGACTTCGGGATAATTGGTATTTTGTAATTAAGCACCCTCTGTAGTGCGCACAGAAGTATTGACTCGGATTGTGCTCAAACATTGTAATTGTTTTACTGTAATCAAACTCAAGATTCCAAGGTGTGCTTCTGCAGAAGCTTCCAAGGTTATTTCCTCTGTGAAGTTTCCCAGCTCATTTCTTTCTTTATTCTTTCCTTTTTCTCCTACAAACCCTCAAACTCCTTCTCGTCCAAGAATCCCCCAACATGATCTATGAAGAACTTGAACTTATTGGCTAAGAGATAATGTCTGAATTTCTTCAGAGAGTACACAATTCCTAATCCTTCTCTCTCAATGGTTTTATAGTTTCTCTTGGCTTGATTCAGTTGTCTACTTGCATAGGCAATTGGATGATCCAACTTTCCTTCATCACCCTATTGTGTAATTGGAAGCGTCCACATGAATAAGGCTTGTTCTAGTTTGGTGTTTTCAAAACTAGGGCTATGGTAAGTCACCTTTTTAATTCGTTAAATGCCTTTTCCCATTCATCATTCCAAGTGAATTGAGTCAACAATCCATACAAGGGTTTGGAAATTATGGCATACATGTGGATAAATCGACCGTCTTTGGCATTCTTTGGTCTAAGAAGTTCCAAGATTAGCTTGATCTTGTCTTCATCCGTAGATATTCCATTCCTTGACACTATGTGTCCTAAAATCTTCCCTTATCTTACCATGAAGACACACTTCTCAAGATTCAAGCAGCCTCTATATTGTCGGCATTTATTAAATATTTTCCGCAATTTGGGAGTGTGTTCTTGCCTTCGATTTGAATATGTAAATAGGTCATCTACATACACTTCCATACTTTTCTTTAGGAGTTCTTTGAAAAAGTGACACATCAACCTTTGGAAAGTAGCAGGTGCATTAGTGAGTCCAAAAGACATCACTCTGAAAGCATAGACCCCTCATTCAGTCGTGAATGGGGTCTTATGCTGATCTTTTGTAGCAATAGCTACTTGGTTGTATCCAAAGAATCCATCTAAGAAGTTATAAACTTCTTTTCCTGCAACTCTTTCCAATAGGTGGTCAATGATAGGTAATGGATAACTGTCACGAATCGTGGCTGCATTGACTTTCTTTAGATTAATGCACACTCTTAGTTTTCTGTTCTTTTTTGGTGCAACCACCAATGGCAACACCCATTCGATATGTTTTATCTCATAAATGAATCCATCTGCTAATAGCTTGTCTATTTCTTCTTTTATCTTTGCAGTGTAGACCTCGTTATATGTGTAAGGGCATTGTTTTGATGGTTTTGCCTTTGATGTCATTGGTATTCTATGAGAACAAATGGAGGGTTCCACACCCTTGAGATCCTTATAGGTCCAAGCAAATACATCTCGATATTCTCAGATCAACCACATCAATTCTTCTTCCTCCTCTGTTGACACATCTTTTCCTATGTATGTACACCTTTCTTCTCCATCTTCTACAATCACTATGATCTTTTTCGTTTGTTCCTTGTTGTCGTATGCCTCTCCTTCTCTTGCCTCTCTCTTAGGCATCTCAATAGCTATTCTTCTCTCTTCTACTTCATATCTTTTGAAATGCTTGGGGACCTCAAAAAGATCAGGGGTTGGACCGATCTTACTCACATTTTCCTCCTGTTTTGGTACTATGGGGGCTGCTTCTATTGCTAACACTTTGGTTGTTTCCTACTTCTCTTCGGCTTGAATGGCTTTGAGATAATGATCCTCCGATTCAAATTCTAGTTCCATTTCTATGCTCTCGTATTCTTCTTTCCATTCTTTTTCCAGTATTTCTCCCGCTTCTACTTCTTGAAGGACAACCATGTATAAGTTTACGTCGTAGCCTTCTTCGTCCATGCATTCATTTATTGTCAAGACCTCTTCATTCACACATACACCTAAGGTTGCTAGGATCTCCATCCATCTGTGCGGTTTGAATGCTTCATCAGGGAAGATTTGAGGCATGTACATTGCTTCCTCTACAGGTTGATAATTTGGATGTCCTATGGGCCACAACTGCATCTTGTTATCCTCTTTCTTGGCTTCTTTACATATCCATAATTGGGCATCCTCATGCATCCAAGTTTGTTCGCTTGATCCAGCACTATGGATAGACAAATCATCCTCTTCCTTATGTATGGGGTTCCATTGTAGTGGGGGTATATCTCGCTACGCAAAGGTGTGCAAGTTTATCTTGGTGGTGTTTCCTCGATGTTGTAGATATAATGAATCTCGTCCCCAATCGTGGACTACCCTAAGCTGTCTCATGAAAGGTTGTCCCAATATCATTTCATAATTTTTTGCTGTTCCAAATTGATAGATGGCTAAAGTATGCTCAAATTCAACTCCACAGATGGTTAATTTGATCTTTTCTAATATTCCCAATGGTTTCTCATCATGGCCATCTGCTAATTGAAGCTTCATACAAGTGGGTCATAGGGTAGGCTTTCCCCATTTCTCCCAAATCTCTTTGGTAGAAATACCTACTCTTGCTCCTGTGTCTAGTATGGCTTTGGTCATGTATCCATTTTTTGTATGTGACGGTAGACATGTGTTACCCTCATCTCCTTCGCTACATTCTCCAACCTTATCTACTGGGATTTGTACGTTAGATGGGTTTTCATTTCTTTTGCTTTCCTTTTCGTTCTTCTCCTGCTCTAACGCCAATTGTCATGTTAATTGTTTCCATAATTGTGGTTTAACACGAAGCAATTCTTCCACGGTCAATTGGCACTCTACTTTGGTCTTTTTGAGTTCTGTTAGATTGTGTGAATTCTTATCTGAGTTTCCCTTTTCTTTTCCTTGTACTGTGGGCACACGAAAAATTATGGATTCTTTTTCGTATTCTGCGTGTGTAGTTTGGTAGGGTAGAAATACTCTAGGTCTCCTCCCTATTTTTGTTTAGCCTACAAACTTCTTCATATATTTCTTCCATGTTAGGCATTGGTTGATAATCTTCCACATTTAATTCATCAAAAGGAGGTTTAGCAACTCCATTCCTTTTCCATTGATCTTCTTGGATTCTATTCCACAATTCTTTTGGCCAATCAGCATCTAAATCCAGGACTGTGGACATAGGTTTGTCCTGGGTTTTCAATAGTTCTGGTTTATCATCCTTCTCTTTTGATTTCTTGTCATGGATTTGATACAATGGTTGTACTGATCCTCCGATATTCTTGTCTTGGGGAGAGTTGGGATAGTCTTCTCCAGGGTGGCTTGGGCCACCTCTATGAGTTTTCTACATATCATCAGCCTCTCCTTCTCTAACTCCCCATGTGGGTAAAGCTTTTCATGCTACTCTACATTCGGTCCATTCTTGATTCTAGCTTGGTATGCTTTCAACCACATGTCTAAATCGTTCGGTTTTGGGTCGGCTAGAATTGATCCTGGGTTCTGTGGCTCTCGTGTCGGCAGTGTAATACAAACTTCTTTCCGAATCTCTAGTTCTTTAGACTTATTATTGCTGCACATATGCTTCTTGTCTTCCTTGTTTTTGTTTTTCATCCATTTTTCCTTGAGTTTTTCTCTCCTATCCTTACACTTCTGGCTTTTCATTGTTTGGGTGCTTTCGTGTGGTCTTCTAAATCTTCCACTATTTGAATTCTAGGGTCTAAGGTTTTACTGTTTTCTCGTTCAAGGTCCATTCATTTTCCTTCTTGTTCCTTCGTTTGTGCTCGTGTAATGGCCTTTAATGGTACAGTGTATTCCTTGTCACTTCCCGATGCTTCTATCACTTCGATCACATTAATAGGTGCAGTGTCCTGAGCCTTATTGGGATTTTTTGGGCAATCCCTAAAGAGATGTTCCTTTCCACAATCACTGCAATATCCTTCCCATGTCCTAGGAGGTGGTGGGTTGTATGGTGCAACAGCGTAACGACTGCAAATGCTCATGAATGAATGACTCTCCTCCCAACCTTATGCCTGTATATATAGCTGCTTGAACTAATGAGGACCACAAATGTAACTAGAGTCCACAAGTGCATGTGCAATCTCCTCCACTCCTTTCATATCCACCACTAGAGTCTATTAGTGGCTGGAGTGATCTCGACCACTACTTTAGTACCTTCCACTAGAGTCCACTAGTGGTTGTTGTACTCACCTCTTGAGTTAAGTCCACTGGACTCAAGTTAACTCACGTTAACTAGAGTTAGAAGGCTCTAGAGCTCTTTGGGCAAAACTCTCTTCCCATGCTCCCCATGGGAGTTGAACCCAAGACCTCTTCCTTCACAACCATGAGACTTAACCACTAGGCTAAGTGGATTACTTGAATATGAGAGCACATGACTTATGCTTGAGTCTACTCTTGAGATCTTTGGTCCTACAGACGAGTGACCAAACGGTATCCGATTTCAGATCTGTCTGAAGCCATCGGATCCCTAGATCATAGACTTACTTTATTACATTCTTCCCCCCTTGGGAAAGATTTTCGTCCTCGAAAATAAAGCTATATATATAACTGTAGGCAACCCCCGAGCCTCATGTTCTAAAACTTGAAGAACATGCATTCATTCAATCAGGTTATTTACTTAGAAGCTTGAAAGTAAAAACCTTCTTTAGTTGGGACCAACTTAAAACTTGAAAGCTGGAAAACGTCGTTGGATTGTGGAAACTTTTTCCCATGTTGAATTTTCTTCAGTTCCATCCTTCCATTTTACTAAGCACTCTTCATACAAGTGGCTTCTTGTACGTTTATCTCGGGTGCGAAGTAGCCTTTCAGGTTCATGAGGAACTGTTTCATTTACTGGAATAGGAAGTATAACTTGTTGTCCAACTAGATTATCTGAATCTGTTAGACTCTTCCTAAGTCGACTAACATGGAACACTGGATGAATCCAACTATCATCTGGAAGTTGTAGTTCATAAGCCCACAAACCAACTTTCTTGGTGATTGGAAAAGGACCGCAATACCTAGGTGACAACTTGGCACATTGACCAGTCTTGAATTTTTCCGATCTTTCAGGAATACGAAGATAAACTTGATCACCAACCTGAAAACTAACATCTCTACGCTTCGGATCGGCATAAGCCTTTGCACGATCTTGAGCTTTCTTTAAGTTTTCTTTAGCTAACTTGAGCTTAAAGTTCATGTCTTGAAGGAACTCTTGAGCTCCTTGAACTCGTTCATTATGAAGTCCTACTGCATAAGGAGATCTAGGCTGGAAACCATACATCAACATGAATGGGCTAAATTCAGTTGATGAATTCTTGGCACTATTATAGGCAAATTCAGCTAATGGAAGATAATCTTCCCAGTCAGTCTGTTTGGAAGTAACATAAGCTCTGAGTATGTCTTCCAAAATCTGATTGACTTTCTCTGTCTGTCCATCCGTCTGAGGATGTTCAGCTGTACTTAAACTTAGTTTAGTTTCAAGTCTACTAAAGACTGCTCGCCAAAAATGACTTGTAAATCGAGCATCTCTATCAGAAACTATGTCTACTGGAAGACCATAGAGTCTATAAAGTTGATTTACAAATATTTTTGCAAGTTCTGGAGTCTTATAAGTAGTCTTGACTGGAATAAACTGAGCAAGTTTAGTCAATCGATCAACTACAACCCAAACTGAATCAAAGCCCTTCTGAGTGCGGGGTAATCCAGAAATGAAATCCATGGAAATACTTTCCCACTTTCCTTTGGGAATTTCCAATGGATGCAGCAATCCTCCAACTTTAAGTCGTTCAAATTTATTTACTTGACATTTATGGCACTTAGATACATAGTTTTGCACATCTCGATGTAAACTAGGCCAATAAAAATGTCTTTTTACTAACTCATAGGTTCTGTTAATACCAGGATGTCCTGCACTTGGAGCATCATGGCATTCGAAAAGTACTTGATTTCGTATGTCCAAGGTACTTGGAACACAAACCTTACCTTTATAAAGCAAATATTCATCTTGGAGAGAATAGTGTTTAAACTTTCTTTCAGAAGTACTTGCTTCATTTTGTTCAGCTTGCTCAGCTGCTTTCCAAGCTTGACTGAAGCTTGGATCTTCTTTGCAGCTTCCTTTCAAAGTTGAAATAAATTCACTTTGAATTTGTACAAAACTTAGATTGTTCAACATAGGCATCCGACTTAAGGCGTCTGCCACTGCGTTGAACTTTCCTTTTCTATACCTGAGTTCATAATCGAACTCTTGCAACTGCTCGGCCCACCTCGCTTTTCTACCTCTTAGATCAGGTTGGTTTGCAAACCACTTTATGCTCTCTTGATCAAAAACTATGGTCAGCTTTGATCCATATAGATAATGGCGCCATTTCTTCAGAGCATTGATAATAGCAAACATCTCTCGCTCATAGGTAGAGTAATTTTGCTGAGCAGGACTTAGCTTTCTACTCTCGAAAGCTATTGGTCGACCATCTTGGCTTAGTACTGCTCCTACTGCAGATGAACTTGCATCTGTCTCTAATTGGAAAGGCTTGTTCGGATCTACAATTTGTAGAACCGGGGCCGAGGCTAAAGCAAGTTTCAGTTCTTGAAAACTCTTTGCTTGCTCTTCTTTCCAATTTAACTTCTGATGCTTCCCTTTGAGTTGATCAGTCAAAGGTACTGCAATCTTGGCATATCTAGCCACAAACTTCCGATAATATCCTGCCAATCCGAGAAAACTTTGTAATTCTCGAACCGTCTTGGGCTCAGGCCATTCAAGAATCGCTTGGACCTTTTCAGGGTCAACTTTGATTCCTTCCGCGGAAATAATATGACCTAAATACTTTACTTCTGGGGTAAAGAATTCACATTTTGACTCTTTACCGTAAAGTTTATTATCGCGAAGAAGTTGAAAAACTTTTTTCAAGTGCTCTAAGTGACTTTCATGATCTTTACTGTAGATCAGAATATCATCGAGAAAATCTACAACAAATTTCCCCAGATACGGCTTCAGCACTTGATTCATCAAAGTCATAAATGTTGCGGGTGCATTTGTCAACCCGAACGGCATCACTAAAAACTCGTAGTGACCAAACTTTGTTCGAAAAGCTGTTTTAGGAATATCATCATCTTTGATCCTGATCTGATGATAACCTTGGCGTAAATCAATCTTAGAAAAAACTGTAGCCCCTTTTAAACTATCGAAAAGATCTTTGACTAGTGGCATGGGATACTTGTTCTTTATCGTAAGATTGTTTAACGCCCTATAATCTACGCACAACCTCATAGTTCCATCTTTCTTTTTCACTAGAAGGATGGGTGCTGCCCATGGAGACTGGCTTGGGCGGATAAATCCTTTATCCAAATAATCTTGGATTTGATTTTCCACCTCCTGATGCTGGACATAGGGGAGGCGGTATGGGTTTTGAGATTTTGGCTTGGTACCCGGAAACAGATCGATACTGTGATCAATGTTTCCACGAGAGGGTGGCAAGCCGTAGGGGAGTTCCTTAGGGAACACATCTTTAAATTCCTTCATTAAATTGTTAAATTTAACATGAACTTCTCGAGGAATAAAGGACGAGACATAAGAAACTTGATTTATATTATCAGAATCTATTACATCGGTGCCAAGGACAAGAAAAGCTTGAGTCCTAGCTTCAGTGTTTACAAGTTTCTTCAATGCAGTGTATGAAATCAAAGGGATACTTGGAACATCATGCTCACCCTTGATCTTATACACGACACCGTCACGCTGGAATTCCAAAGTATTTGTAAAATAACACCTGGTCAATGAAGGACCTAGACTCCATAGCCACTCTCTCCCTAAAACAAGATCTACCCGATCCATGTTCATGATTTGGAAGTCCAAGGTATCTTGAAATCCTTGGATTTCTAGTTCCAAATTACATATCATTGTGTCCCAAACACGGGTGTCTTGACCGTGCATCATGGAGACAATGTATTTATGAGGAGATGGTTCCTGAGGAAGAGCCAGTTTTTTTACTAACGCATAATTGATAAAATTATGCGTAGCAGAATCATCCACCATTATCCGAATGGTGTGTCCTTTTACTGATCCATGCAACTTGACCAAATCATGTGGACCAAACTCTTGAGGTTGCCACATGTTTTTGGAAATTTGGCATGAATGGGTACTGTCGCAGTACATAATCTGAACCTTCTTTGCACTTGAATTTGCATCCAAGTTCAAAGATTGAATCAGATTGATTTGCTGCTTACCCTTTCCCTTACTTTCCCTTCCGACTGGACAGGCACGGCTTCGATGTCCAGGCTTGAGACATTTAAAGCACAAGTTTTCTTTTTTCGCTTTATCATGATCTTCTGGAGAAAGGATGTGTCTAAAAATACGAGGTTTCTTAGACACTCTTTCATTAGATCTAGTCCCTTTGCCCTTACGCTTAAAGTTATTCTTCTGGGAATAACTGCTTTCCTGCGGGACATCCAAACGTGAATTGTCCTCATAAATCTGTGCGACCTTAATCGCCTCTTCAAGGGATTTAGGCGCATGCCTCTTAACTTCACTTCGAATTCGCTGGTTAAGTCCTCTGACAAAACCGCGAAGTCGATGGAAGTCATCTAAATTCTTTAACTTCAGAATTACATCTCTATATTCTGAAATATACACCAATAGCGGTCTACCCTTCTGCTGAATTTTATCCCAAGCTTCCCAATTGCGTTCCTCCTCATTCTCGGGGAGAAACTCTTTCTTGAAAAGATGGGAAAATTCATTCCAAGTGGTGGGTTTCTTGTGAGTCTCAGAGAGACTCATCCACCATGTATAAGCTTTCGGTCCTAGCGATAAACTGGCTTCTACTACCCTCACATGATCCGGGGTATGTTTGAGTTCATGGACATCTTTCCATTTCTCTAAGAAAGTCAAAACCGCGTCCTTATTCCTATCCTTATCCTCTCCAGAGAAATAAGGAGGACGGATCTCCTTTCCCAAGGAAAGATCCACAGGGCGGTTATGAGTTTCTAACATACCTACCGAAGCAACGCACAAGGGAGTAGAAGACGCTAGACTCAAACGGCTCATACTTCCCGCTAAAGGAAACATGTCTATTTGGGGAGAGGATAATTCCTTATCCTTTTCCATCCTAACAGACATCGGTGAAGTTGCGATCGTATCTGTGTGACTACCTAAAATAGTCTTACTGAAATCCTTAGGCGTCTGAAGTAAGTTCAGAATGGCCTTAAGGTGATCCTGGATTCCATCAACAGATTGACGGAGTACTGCAACCTCATCCGGAACACTGGACAACCGTCCAAGCTTTTGCTCAACTAGCAACATCCTACTCTCCATATCTTTCCTCTCGTTTAGAGTAGTGATTGTTTCCCCTTTACTCGCAAATTCCTCAACGTCTAATGCTACAATCGTCGCTGATTCTATTTTAGATGCATCAGATGCATGACTAGTATTTGAAACCATAGGTGCAGATGAATGCAATGCACGTGCAACTATTGGTGGTCTAGGCATGAATGAGGATGTTACTAAAATAGGAACAGAAACAAACACTGACGTACTAGTAGTACTCGTAAGCAAAACGTGGCTAGAAGTCCCCTCCATCGCACACAAAGCGTTATTAAACTTACTAAGTATTCCTAACGCAAGTGGTGTGTGCAACAAAATCAAAAGAGTTATGCAAGAATATCACAAGAAATAGTCCCTGATGATTTGGTCCGTTGAGGTCGACTTGATTCTAGCCGAGAGTGCTAGAATTATGACGAAGATAGGCCTCCGGATCTTCACTCCACAACTCCACTTCCTTCAAGCTTTGCTCAATCTTTGGTTCTCCTTGTTTGTTTCTTTGGCTAAAAGCAACATACTCCTCGGGTTCCAGCCTGCAGCAATTGACTTGGCTCCTTGGATGGATGAGAGGACTTGGCTTGCACTTTAGCTCTGATCACTGTTTTAGTAGAGTTTCTTCTACATCTGAGAACAAGTCAATCGCCTTGTGCGCGTGGATAGGTCGCCTCCCTCTCAAGTTGATGGTGCGGGTTCGAGTCCCGTCGGCAGCAGGCGCTCGCGAAGTCTGTTTTTGTTTCTTGCTAGCTCTTGATTAAGAGTTTCTTCAACGCCAGATTTGAGCACAAGAAGAATTTTTTCAGGCTTCTGAGCGTGAACGCCCGTGGATGTGTTGGGTAGTTGGTTGCGCCCTTGTTGGGGGGGCGAGGGATCGAATCCCCTCAGCCACATGAGAGAGTATAAACTTTTTTATCTACTAATTGAGATCTTCTGCAGCAAGGACTTCGGTCAATACGTTCTGCTGCGGTAACCCTTCACGCGGATGAAGACGCCCTTGTGGATAGAGCAGCGCGCTCCTAAAGGAGAAACGGGGGTTCGAATCCCGTCTTCTGCACTGTAGTGATGTCCTTCTTTTTGGAATATGCTTCGCGATGATGCTAACGCGAGGAAATCTGCGCACTTCTCCGTTCAGCTGCGAGCAGAATGCTTTGATTTTGTCGAAGGAGCAATACACACACAAATAGGAGAGCACAAGATGAGCAAAATAATGAGGATGAGAGCTATGGAGAGAATCAAGCTCTGATACCAATGCAACAGCGTAACGACTGCAAATGCTCATGAATGAATGACTCTCCTCCCAACCTTATGCCTGTATATATAGCTGCTTGAACTAATGAGGACCACAAATGTAACTAGAGTCCACAAGTGCATGTGCAATCTCCTCCACTCCTTTCATATCCACCACTAGAGTCTATTAGTGGCTGGAGTGATCTCGACCACTACTTTAGTACCTTCCACTAGAGTCCACTAGTGGTTGTTGTACTCACCTCTTGAGTTAAGTCCACTGGACTCAAGTTAACTCACGTTAACTAGAGTTAGAAGGCTCTAGAGCTCTTTGGGCAAAACTCTCTTCCCATGCTCCCCATGGGAGTTGAACCCAAGACCTCTTCCTTCACAACCATGAGACTTAACCACTAGGCTAAGTGGATTACTTGAATATGAGAGCACATGACTTATGCTTGAGTCTACTCTTGAGATCTTTGGTCCTACAGACGAGTGACCAAACGGTATCCGATTTCAGATCTGTCTGAAGCCATCGGATCCCTAGATCATAGACTTACTTTATTACATATGGCCGAGTGCATTCTCTGATAATGTGGTCTCCTCCGCATCTATAACACGGTCCTCTTGGCACTGGTGGTCTGACTGGGGGTCTTATGGGTGCTGGTGCTTTAGGTGCCGTGTACATTAATGTGGCTACCTCTGGTCCATAGACATTGTCATAACCTTTGTATCCATAGTATTGTAGGTCATAAGCTTGCTCGTACTCCATTATACTAGCATCATATGAATAGTACTCTCCTTGGGATTGCTCGTATCCTGGGTTCGTTGATTCTACACCAGCTATCGGTGATGTTGACACTATGGCTCTTTCTAAATTTTCTTCTGGTTGGGCATACTTGACTGTTACCACATGTTGAGGGAGTGATAGTTGTGGTCCTAACACTGGTTGAGTGTTTCCAATTTGTACCTGCTCATATGGTCTAGGTACTCCTACTGGTGCTGGATAGGGATTATACCTTGGAATCTCCTGCCTAGCTCTCTAGGTGGGTATGCATATGGCCGATACTGAGGTGGGTTTAAAGTTCATGTCTGCCTATTGAATGGGCAATTCTTCGTGGTGTGGTTGGTGTATTTCTGTTCTATGTGGCAATACAAGGCGGTTCCTTGATGTGGCTGCCTATTATAAGGGTAAGCCTGAGGTACGCCTGTTCCTCCTCGTACACACATGTGAGTGGGGTGGTCACCTCCATGTAGGCTACATCTTCGCAACATGGGTATTCTTAGTGAAGGGTGCTGATAGTTCCTTTGTCCATGAACTCCTAACTTCTTCGCTACCAGTTTTGCTAGTTCTTCTACGTTACTAGAGTTGGATGTTACTGTGCTTCGAGTGTCTTCTGATTTAGTAGGACTGGTTGTACTCTTGAGATCTTTTGCTAGGTTGTCCTCTAAGTGAATACATTCTTGAAGACATTCACTCAACGTTTGTAGCCTCTTTACATACACTAAAGTTCTTAAAGTCCCATTCGTTAATCCATCCAAGAATAATGATATCACTTTTTGCTAAGTAGGTCTTTCTACTACCGGGCATCTATCAACATACTGATTGAACCTTCGTGCAGTTGTTTTCATAGTTTCATTGTATGTTCAGACTCCTGTTGTGTCCCGCAAGGGTTCCGAGAGGTAGTTGCCTGCTCTCACAGAGGGAATACAGGCAAGACCATATACTTCAATCAAGCTCTATCTATGGCATCAACAAGCCAATACCTTCTTTGGTTCTTGTCTAGGTATGTTACTCTAGACTCGTCTTTAGGATCTTTTAACTCGTAGAATGTCATCGGAATTTCTTCCCATCCTTGTATAGGTGAGTCATTTTGGAGTAATAAGTCTGATCCATGGATCAAATAAACCTCCAATAAATAGTCATCTTGAGGTATCAAATCCTCTCTCAAGATTCACGTTACCACTGATTTGCCTCTAGGAGTGGTCACCAACTCCTCAAGGTCCGGTCTTCCTGAATTTTCTCGTCCTCCTAAATCTCCTCTCTCATTGTTCAATTCTGAGTGTTTTGTCACTACGTAGATGTGACCCAACTTATCCATGTATGATCCTCCATACTTGACAGCTAGTCTGTGCACAATTGTGGAATTGGTGGTCACCATCCGGGCAACTGATCTATTTAAACCATCCAGGTAGATGGGAATCTCTCAAGCATTAGTAGACACATATTGCAAAGAGGTGCGGTATTTCCCTTCTACTATGGACATGAAGTTTCTTCTTGGAGCAGGACCTTGCATGTCTTCTGAAGCCATGGGTATCTTCTCCTCTGAATCACTAGAGGTGTCGGAATAAGCAGAGCAGTGACTGACCTGAGCGGTATTTCTTTTCGATGATATGACACTTCTTCGGCTACTTAGCACCCTTCCTGACCTCAAGTTCATTCACCCTCCTATGACTACCTTGGGCTCTAACTCTTTCCCTAATTGGCTCTTCAAGCACCTCAATTTGCCCTTATAAATGCTCAAAGTGTTTTGGACGACACCACCCTGGCGATATTGCACTGGGCGATACCAGATGGTCCACGATATGATACCACCACGGGTGACGATACGATACTTGGGTAGTCGATGATACGATACCAGAAAACTGAGCGATATGATACTGCTTTTCACTCGATACGATACCACTGCTCTACGCGATAAGATACTATGTGCTCACGCGATAGAATACCACCTGAATGCACGATACGATACTACTGTAGAGCAGGATACGATATTGGGAATCCTAATGATACGATACCAGTGCAAGTCACGATACGATACCGCAAACCCGCACGATATGATACTACAATCAATGCACGATATGATACTAAAGTTCAGCCGCGATACGATACTTCCATTTTACATAATACGATACCACTAGAGGCAACGATACGATACTGGATTTGTGCACGATACGATACCGCTCGATCGACAATACGATACCGTGACTGGGGCGATACGATACCAAGTGGACCGTGATACGATACCACTAGCAGATCCCGATCGCGATACCAACTTGAGGATACGATACCAAAAATGGTATCGCGATACCTCAAGTGGTATGTGACGATACGATACTTCCGTGAGTATCGCGATACTAGGGAATTTTGGTATCGTGATACCAAAACTTAACCAATTGCAATACTACAGCCAAAATAGCTCCAAATACAAAACGTTTTTCACCCCTTGGTTTCTCTCTCACTCCTCTCACTCTCACCCTTTGTCTCACTCAAGAAAAATCTCAACTCTCTCTATCCCTCCCCACGATACCGAATGCGCCTTTAATCACGTGTTAATGCATTTTTACCGTGTTTTTGATATTAAAGTCTTGATATAGCTTACCTTGGAGATTTGTTGCTTAGGTCTAAAGCTCACTAGGATGCTTTGGGGGCTTGTATTGCACGATACCACTCAGGCATACCAGTCGCTGTCTGCAGGTGATACCAACTTCTGAGCAGTTGAGAAATGAACTACAATTTTTTGGTTTTTATAGTTTCTAATGACTGAGGCCTATCCTACACTAACTTGGCAACTTTTTGGGATTTTTCTTGGTACTTTTCCACTTACTCCTACTCCACTTTTCTTGACCTAACCGTAACTCTTTCTTCTCTCCCTCTCTCCCAACCCTAAACCTAAAAGCTCATTACACACACCTCAGGGATGTGAAGTAACAAGTGCTGAAGTGTCTGACTACTTGACACTAAACAAATTCACTCCTACAAGTACAATTTCTTCACTCTAGAGCTATAACCATCACGAAGGCACCTTGGTTGGGCATGTTCCCCGGCAAAGGCGCCAAAAACATGTGTAGCTAAGTGATGAGGTCTTAGGGACTTGTGTCAAGGAGACTAAATCTCATTTGCCACACAAGTGCGTATAGCGGTGGATTGACACACGCTTAATTATCAATCCGGAAAACTGACCTAATCAAGTGTATGAGGATGTATGCGCACATGATGGATAATGAAATGGTTCAGCTAAAATGCATGAGAAAAGTCTAAACTACCTCTCCAACTCTCTTAATCTCTGAAAGTGCGTGTCGCGATACCACTTACAACAGTATATACAAATTCGAGTGTTTCTCCTAGTTCCGAACTTTGAATTTGGAAATAGTGGGTTCCTTTTGAAGATCTCGACGAGACGCATCTATTGATGGTATTTTCACTCGAACCTGACAACTGTTGTTCAAGTTATAGTGAATGGCAGGAAAGACCTACACTCACTCCACAACTCGTACTTGCTCACACACACACAGTACAGTAGCTCAAAAGTGATGGGGAGGGGTAAACAATAGTCTTACACACACATTCCAAGCTTCAAACCCACACATGAGATCATAGAGAAGATGAAAATTTGTAGGAAAGAAGCAAATTCGAAATTTTGGAGCTCTCCTTCTTCACAATGGCAAAAAGTTCTTACAAAGAGTCACAAAGTGACTTATATACATGTGCCCTAAAAATGGTCCTTTCACACAAGTGACTGGCACTTTATTGGCTAATCTCTAATTTCCTACTATTTTACAAGAAATATGCTACAATGAGTTGGATGTATGCATCTAGAGGACTCCTCTAGTGCATTTACATAGTTTTGAGGGAATTTCTAAGATTTTGAAGAAGAAAAAGATGCCCATTAATTTGAAAAATTTGGGGCTCCTCTTTTGTGCCTCTTTTCTCGGCAATACATGCATACATATCTAACTTGCATACATTCATACACCTAACATGCATACATGCATACATGCATACATGCATACATATAACATGGATACATGCATACATCTAACATGCATACATGCAAACATACCTAACATGCATACATGCGTACATGCAAACATACCTAATGTGCATACATGCAAACACCTAACATGCATACATGCATACATCTTATGCATATACAATAACTATACATGCATACATTACTAACTTCACATGCATACGATGTTGTCGAGATTTGCTCTCCTCTCTCACTTGTGAAGGCCTACAAAAAACATATTTGGCGAAGGTAGCCAGAATTCCCCGAGAAGTCCAGGATGCATCAAGGATGTCAAAGGAAGGTCACATACAAAGTTTCAAAGAAATCAAGAAAGTCCATGGTAGCGGTCAAAGCTGGTCAAAGTTCGGAAATTAGGGCAAAAATTTCATTGTCACCAAATTAGATGAAAATCCATATACTTGTAAAGATTGTCAAAGGCAGTCTATAGCCCAAATTTCAGCAGAAAATGGATTTTGTAGCACATTGATATGCTATGTTCATTTTGTAAAAATGTAATTTTTCTAGTTTGACCCTACAAATTCTTGTATAGAAAATTATGTTAGCCATATGGTTTGGCATGTATAAAGATCATATGTGGCTACATATTTGTACAAATTTTCAAGGCTATCAGAGCTTCCTAGACACCTTAATACCACCTTGCAAGCTTCCAAATGTAGTCAAACTTGGACAAGGGAGATTCAGATGGGAGTTTTTCCTGCATATTCCTGAAGGAGATCTTTGGAAACATAGTCCTACAAAGTTTCATCTTCATCAAAGTCTTTTTGGAGGGTCAAAGAGCACAAAGTCCAGTTTTCAAGGTCACCACAATTTTCTAGAATAAGAAAATTGAAGGCTTGAAGGGCTACCACATGTCAAAATATGATTGAACCATGGTGTACGGTCAAGTCGAGCTCCTATTCAAGGGTGGAGATGCACTAAAGCATAAAGGAAGGAGGATCCACGAATTTTTTCCATAAAAGAAGACTCTGTTGACAGTTAAAGATCAATAATGCAAAGTTTCTCCAAAAATAGTGGCTTATCTTATCCGAATTGATGTCAGCACTCATCCGACGGTCCAGATCAATCCCAGATCCAATGGTGGAGAATGAGGGCGCCTAAATTTCACTCCTTTACACTAGATTTGATAGAAAGAACAATTCCAAGCCATTGATTTGATTAATCAAATGGTTGTAATCGAAAGTAGTGATCCTAGAGTTGAGAGTTGATTTCTCTAAATCCAAGGGCCCAAATTCATTCAAAAAACTATATAAACCCCCCTCCAAACTCCTAGAGCATCATTGTTAGGCATCCATAGGGCTCATGCTAGCTTACGGTTTCCTTGAGACGATCACCCTCGGTTGAGCGAGTGAGGATCCAAGGTGAGCTAGTATGAGTATAGAACCTAGTTTCAAATTTAAGTTAGAACTCCAATCTAGGATAGGCTCTTGAAACCAGCATCTCTATCTTGACTCACCCTCGGTGGAGCGTGTGAGTGAGTTAGAGCTGATTTTAATGAGTCTTAGACTTCTTTAGTTAGACGTTACGAGCCTAGACAGACATAGGGTCACTGGAGTGGAACTCACCTTCTTACGTGTGAAATTTGGTTGAACTGTCATGGTTTGAGGGTCGGAACCACCTTTGATCAGTAGACTGCAAATCCTTTTAATTCATGTCACTTGTCACTTGTCTCTTGTCACCTCTCTCAGTCTCTTAAGTATTTTTACATGTCTTCTATTTCTTCTATGTGTGAGAAGGCTCCGCAGTATTGTGTTGAACCAGTGAGGATGTTTCTTTGAGCTTGGGAGTAAAATCCATCATCATAATTCACTTGCATGCATATAATCCATACAAATCCATACATATTTATTAGTTTCTGAAAGTGTATAAGAAGCTCCAATATTGGACCATTCTTCCTTTCGAAACTAATTTATGTGTAAGGATTCCATCTATTCTCATCATGCATACATATCATCCAAAGAAGGCTATACATATGGATTAGAATTAGGAAGTGTTTAAGAAGCTCCTCCAATGGACCATTCTTCCTTCCAAATTTGATTCGTGTGTATGGTTCTCTTTCATTCTTATCATTCATGTCATCAATCTAACTTGCACACCTACATTCCCATTCCCATAATTATTTCAACATCTCTCTCTTCTCCATACTCAACATTAATTTCACCTTCACATCTTTAAACCTTCCAACATTCATTAGCTTCATACACCCTGTGTGTGCCACGACCGGACCCGATCCACCCGGATTGCGATCACCTCCACATTTGAACCCGACGTGAAACGCTTCGTGGCATTTGCTTCTGATCTTGTTGGGAGGTTGTGATCCATATCCTTTGTTTCATATTTTTCATCCTCATCATATCATCATCATCAGTCTTGAGTGTTGCACTAGATTTCTCACAGTATCGTGCACATCTTCGTCGTGAAGTAAACGCATTTGTGAGAGATCTAGAGCATCGTGCATCACTTGCTTATTCACACAAGATGGAGGAAGGATTCAAATCCCTTATTGTTGAGAAACAAGGCCAAAGAATAGTCTCTTTTATGTTGAGAGAGAAGGGAAAATTCAATGGCATCAACATCACAAGCTACTTAGATTTGTTTGAAGAGCAAGCTATGATTTTTGGTCTTCCCAAAGATCTTTTGATATCATTCTTTGAACGAATTGTTGATAGCTCTATCATAAACCGTGTCACTCAATATGATAGTCTTCCTTGGAGTGATTTTAGAAAGGAGATGCTCAAAGAATTCTATCTTGAAGATTATAGCCAACATAATCGGGATGGATTCTTACGATGGGTCAATTCTCCAAAGCCTAGTAGCTCTATTACTCACTTACAAAATGAGTATATTAGACGCTATGAACAACTTCCTGATGAGGATAAGATAACTTTGGAACCTGATCTTGTGATCAATTTTCTTGTGAAACTCGTAGGGAAGTTGAACGGCGATTAGAAGAACCAGATAAGCGCTATGGTCTTACTGACAATTGGCAAAAAGTGCGTAAAGTAGTAGAGGCTGTAGCCCATAGACATCAAAGACAATCCATGCTTTATGAGCAAACTAGTCTTCCTCAAGCTAGCCTTCCACAAACTAAGGAGCAAGTTAGAGAACAATCCCATGCTATGCTTTTTGACTCTACTCCTATTCCTCAAATGATGGAGCCTACTCAAGGTTTTAAAGTAGAGCCAAATAAAAGTGTAGTTGAACTATCTCAAGTGGATATTCTCACTAAGCAAATGGAAAGTCTTATTGCTACACAATCCAATTTGGCCAAGACTATAGATGCTTTACAATCTAATTACACCAAAACTTTCCAAAATCAAATGAACCCAATGACTTTTCAAGAGCCTAATCAACATGTTATAGCTACCAATCAAAATCCACAAGTAGCTCCTACTCAAGCATATCAAGTTCCTCCAATGCATAATCCTCCAATGCATAATCCTCCAATGCATAATCCTCCAATGCATAATCCTTCAATGCAAAATCCTCATCCTCATGTGCAAAATCCTCAAATGTATCAAAACCTGTATCCTCAAGCTTCTCAAATAGCTTTTCAAAATCCTCAAAATCAAAATTTTCAAAATCATCAACCGTATAATATGGAAGCTCCTCTTGCACCTCAAGTACCACATGTTGCTTCCCAAGCTCCTCAAATACATCAATTGCATTTTCAAAATCCTAATTATCCTGTTCAAGCAATACCTTATCAACAAAATCCTCAATTTCAAAATTTCCCACCACAAGTTAATCAAAATCCTCAAAATCAAAATGGTTTTGTGCGTGGCCCTCGTAGGTGTCCTTGGTGTGATTCGTTAGAGCACTTGTTGAGAGATTGTGAACTATTGAAGGCTGCTAAGGAGCAACGACTAGTAATAGACATAGACAAAAAAATATGTGACTATCGATCTAGGCTACCTTTGCAAGGAAATTATGGTAAGGGAGGAATGAAAAAACACTATGAAAATATAACCATAACGGATGTAGGAACTAGAGGAGTGAAACTAGAAGCTCTTGATGAACAAGTGGAATCAAGTAAACCCACAAAGGAAGGTGATTTTTCCATAGAGGCTTTAGTAAGAGCACGAGATGAGATTAGGAGAATAACGGCTTGGGAATCACCAATAGAAGATCAATCTCTTATTTCTCACATATCCAATGTAGAAGAAAAACGAAAAAGAGATGAAGTTGAGCCTAGTGAAAGAAGAGTGACTCGAAAACAAACCTCAGAGGGAATAGAAACAATCATAGATCAGGGAGAAACATGACAATCTAAAGATAAAAAACAAGAATCACAACCCAATGAACAAAAACAAGAGGAGAAACAAAAAGGGAAGAAGACAAAGCAAAGAAAAACAGAACCAAAGCCTTTAGATAAACAAGAACAATCAAAACAAACTGAAGAACAAACACGAGAACATGAACAAAAACAAAATCCTGAGCAAAAACAAAAGAAACCAACGAGAAAACCTAAAGCCATCTTGATTTCAGAAATTGAGAGAAAAATAGATCCTATGGAGATTTTGACATTTTGCTTAAGAGTCAAGTGACTATGTCTTTAGAACAAGTTTTCTCTATTGCAAAGCCTGTTTTTAAAGATAACTTTATCGGCCTAATTAAAAGGAAGAGGTTTCCGCTTAATCTAGATACTGAGATGCAAGATTCTCTAGATCAAGATCAAGCTATGAATGAAGCCTTAAACTTTGATGAATCTGATGAAGAGGACTTTGATGATGATGAAGTAAATGTTAATAAAAATTTCTTAGGACCTATTCAACCTGACCATGAAAATCATGAAAACAATCCTGAAAGTCACTTTAAAAGAACATTTTGGTCTAGAGGTACATCAGAGATGCATGTTAAAATAGGAAATGATAAGAACACTATCACTGTAAATGCATTAGTAGATTCCGGCTCTGAAATCAATGTGATCTCAAGAGAAGTCTATGATAAGTTTCGATGGCCCATAGATAAAGATTGTGGATGGCGTATGAGAACTGCAGAAAATGGTGTAGGTACCCTGTATGGAGCTTGTGCTAGTGTGCCCATATCCATAGGAGGAATCACAAAAGAGTTTCACTTTTTTATTCAAGATAATTGCTCCTATGAAGTTCTCTTAGGTCAACCCTTTATTTGTGAGAGTCGTATGGAAACTAAAGCCATGGATGATGGGTCTACCTATGCTAGATTCAAGTCTAAGGATGGAATGCAATCACTTCAAGTCATGACAGTAGGAGTGAATCATCCTAGGAATCGATTGTCAATTAGAAAGAAACCTATTATTACTCAGAGTCATGAGCATGCTTGTAGTGATTGTGCACCTCGATTCATGTTTGGAGCTACATATGATCAAAATTTCGGATAGAATCCATTGTTGAGCGGGACAACAGTGGATATTGGTTTGACATCTCGCATCCAACCAACATGTACAATAGGTTGTCACTTTGTTTTCCACATTCTAGATTAGATTTTCTTCATAAGAGTCAATTGTCCAAGTCTTTTATCCAAAAAACCCAAAAAAATTATAAAAACAACAAAATCATGGAACATGATGAGAACATTGAGCATGTGATTGAGACATCTCATTGTTTCTCTACTCTTGAGGAGTTAGAGTTATGTCTTCAACAAAATTCTAATTCCCATATTATTCTTATTTCTTCCCTTGATGAGTATGCTCTAATCCAAGAGTATGCTCTCAATATTGACAAGTGCTCGAAATTTAACCAAACACATGATGCCTTAGTTGAAACAAAGTACAAAACTGCAGACAAAAAAATCAAACCCATAGCTCAACCATTACCTCAAGGAAGTAATGAAAAAATTATTGATGTGAAAAATGATCCAATTCTTTGGGATAAGAAAAACATAGGACATACATTCACGGATGAGACAATCAAACAGGTGAAAATTGGTAGAGATGATGACTTTCTTTTGCCAGCAGAGAGAGATAAATTTGAGAGAGTTATACGGAGCCATGGAAAAGCCTTTACTATGTATCCTCATGAGATTGGTTGTGTAGATCCTAAGCTAGTTGCACCCATGATAATCTTTACTATTCCACATATTCCATGGAATCTTCGTCCTATACCTGTTCCAAAGGCTCACTTACCTGAGCTAATGAAACTACTTAAGGAGAAGATAAACATGAGAATTTTAGAGCCATCTTTTGCACCTTACTCAAACAGATGGTTCACTGTGCCTAAAAAGAATGGGAAACTATGTTTTATTCAAGATCTCCAACCCGTCAATAAAGTCACCATAAGGAATGTAGGAACAGGACCCATTGTAGATGAGTTTGCTGAATCATTTTCAGGACATTCTATCTATTCAATGGGTGATCTATATTCTGGATATGACCAATTCCAATTAGCAATTGATAGTCGTGACATAACCACAATGAAAACTCCTTTAGGCTTAGTGCGAATGTGTACTTTACCTCAAGGAGCGACTAATTCTGTGGCTCATGTGATGAGTGCTATGCATATGGTCTTACATGATTTTATCCCTCATATAACTATGCCATTCATTGATGATATTCCAATTAAAGGGAGTGAGGAACGTGTAAAGGACATTACTTTAGATTCATCTGCATGTCGTAAATTTGTTCTTGACCATATCTCTGATTGTGAAAGAATATTTCAACGATTTGAAGAGGTAGGTCTCACATTTTCCATAGAGAAATCTGTTTTTGGTGTCAACGAGGTGCTTATTGTTGGACATTTATGTGGCCATTATGGTCAAAAGCCATACCCACAAAAAGTTGATGCCATTAGCAAGATTTCTGAAACATGTAACAACGTGAGTGAGGTACGTAGATTTCTTGGTGCTTGTATCTTTTATGTTATTTGGATCCCACACTTTGCTCATGTTGCTGATTGTCTTTATGACTTGTTGAGGAAGAAACGAAATTTTATTTGGACTGACAAACACACTCAAGCTATGCGTAAATTGAAGAAATTATTGCTTGAAGCTCCCATCCTTAAGCGTGTAGACTATTCTGCTAACAAACCTATTATATTGACTGTTGATACTAGTCCTATTGGTATAGGTTGGGTCATAAGTCAAGACGATAGTGAAGGGAATAGATATGCAATTAGGTTTAGTGCCAAAATTCTACATGAAACACAACGAAAATATCCACAGATCAAACGAGAACTATGGGGTATGGTAACAGCTTTGAAAATAGACAAAGAATATTTCATTGGTGCAAATGTCAAAGTTGAGACTGATTGTTTGCCTCTCATTGGAATGATAGCCAATTGTTCATCTCCTGATATAGCCATGCTTAGATGGATCTCATATATTAAGTTCATAAATCCTGAGTTAGTTCATATTTCAGGTAAGTCAAACTCAGTTGCTGATATGTTATCGAGAGCTAGATTTGATGATGATCTTGAAAGTGATCTAATAAAGAATGTGAACTTAATTGACTATGTTCCACATATATATGAGTATGAGCAATTTCATGAGTCTGAGTACGAAAATGAATGGAGAGACATAGGAAAGTATCTGAGTACACTACAACCATTACCTAACTGGACTACGAATAGATTCCGTAACATTAGGAAACGAGCTTATAACTTTTTCCTATGTAATGGTTATCTTTGGAGACATGCTAAGGGTAAGGTTAAGAATCCACAACGAGTCCTAGGAAAACGAGGTCTTCAATTGCAAGTAATGAAGGAAATGCATGAGACATTATGGGCCGGTCATAAAGGATTTTTTGGAACATATGAAAAAATTAGAAGTACCTATTATTGGCCTAGGATGTATGTTGACATTAGTAGCTATGTTTCTACATGTTCTACTTGTCAACTTCATTCATCAGTCAAACATAGAGATCCATTGCATCCTACGTATCCACCTTGTATTCACTACAAGTGGGTAGTAGATCTTGTAACTATGCCTAAAGGTATTGACAAAATGCGTTACATTGTACTTGCAAGAGAAGACTTAACTAATCATGTAGAGGGACGTGCACTACGATCTAAGACCACTTACAATGTTTGCAAATTCTTGCTTGAAGATGTCATAAGTCGCTTTGGGTACATAGAGAAAGTAGTTGCCGATCGTGGAGAGTTAAATGCGAGAGAAGCTAAAGAGTTCTTTGAGCGTCACGGTATTCGTTTACTACTCCATATAATCCAGAGGCCAATGGTAAAATAGAGAGAGGGCATCCACCTATTGTGAAAGCCATATCTAAAGCATGTAACGGTGACATCAAACAATGGCCTAGATTCTTACCTTTTGCACTTTGGGCAGATAGAATGACATGCACACGTACTACTGGATATATGCCTGCTGAACTCATGTACTGTCAAAAACCATTGTTTCCAATTCAGTCTCATATTTCTGCATGGTCAAATTTGCCTTGGTCTGAAAACATGTCTACTGATGATTTTTTGAGTTTGCGTATTAAACAGTTAGAACAAGGTAAATTAAGACTTGATGATGCTGTTGAAAAATTAAGAGAATCTAGAATGAAGAACAAGCATTATTTTGATAAAACTCATCGATTGCGTCCTAAGCCAATTGAAGTAGGAGATTGGGTGCTCATTTATGATAGTACATTTGACTCTCAATATGATGCACGCAAAAAGCTCACTCAACGGTGGTTTGGGCCATACATTGTATCAAAAGTCAACAACAATGGTACGTATGCTCTTTGTGAATTAAATGGTGTTGCACTAAAAACTTTGATTGCAGGTAAAAGGATAAAGCTATTCAAGAAACGTGATAATGACGAGAACATTTTGGATGAGGACATTGAAGAAGATGACAACAATGAGGCCGATTCATAAACAGGAGTATCCATGTTATAAAAAATAAAAATATAAATAAAAAAAAGAAAAAAAAAACATATAAAAATATCATTAATTTTTCAAGTTCATGTTGCTTTGTTTTTTTTCAAGTTCATTCTATTTTTTTTTTTCTTTTTTCCATGCTTGTTTCATGCATGTTTTTTTTCAGTCTTTGCATTGCATTGCATTGCATTGCATTGCATATCCACATCACTTGAGTAAAAAAAAAGGCAAATGATGATTTCTCTACTTGTGTAAAATTGTATCTTAAGTAGTAATTTATCTACTAAGAAATTGATTATAATCTAGGATTGTGGAAAGATAGGGCATGTAGATTTGGAGGTTTATTCTGGTGACATGACTTTCATATATAAACATGCATATGTATCCTGTATCGAAAGCATAATTGTTGAAATCCTAGCTCCTGCTATTGCATGTTTCTACATCCTTAGGCCATCTCACAACACTTGTATCGGAGTTTAAACGACTGTTCTCCGTCATAAAAAATGGTTGTACCTTGTATCGGGGTTTAATTTTTCCTCGTCAAAAAAAAAAAAAAAAAGCTACATGTTACCAAGAAGTTTACACTTTCTTCCACCCCAAAAAAGTGATCGTAACCATAAAGTTGCCGAATCATCATCATCATCAAAAAAAAAAAAAAAAAAAAAGAGGCAAGCCAAAGGAGGATAAAGAGGCATAGTAGAATAAATCACGGGCTATATAGGCAGATTTATGCATTAGTGGAGTTTAGTTAGATTTCCTTGCATGTTATTAGAGAAAGAGCATATTCATATTTATGTAGGAAAGGAGTTGATCTAAAATAAGCTAAAGATGAAAGATGTCTCTTGAAAATCCTAAATCTTTGTTTATAATCATATTTAAGGTAGATTGCTTTATGAAAAAGGTACAAAATTTTCTTCAAGATGAGAGGAACTGATGCTTAAAACGACTCAATACATCCACTTCCACTTCATATTGATGCTTGTTTTTTTTTCTTTCTTGTTGCCAATGTTGCTTGTTCATTTGCATATATGTTGCCTATTTGTTCATGCATATTCATGTTGCCTGTTTCAATTATTTCTTTCATGCAAATTTTGCTTCATGTCACGTTACCTACTTATTCATGCATATAATCAATTTTCCTTCCATCTTTCTTATGTTGCCTATAAAAGAATTTGATGCCTAGAACATTTTGTTTTTCACAGATGCTAGAGTGGCGCTTCCGGAGGAATCGCAGGTTTACTGGGGGCGAATGTCGTCGAGATTTGCTCTCCTCTCTCACTTGTGAAGGCCTACAAAAAACATATTTGGCAAAGGTAGCCAGAATTCCCCGAGAAGTCCAGGATGCATCAAGGATGTCAAAGGAAGGTCACATACAAAGTTTCAAAGAAATCAAGAAAGTCCATGGTAGCGGTCAAAGCTGGTCAAAGCTGGTCAAAGTTGGGAAATTAGGGCAAAAATTTCATTGTCACCAAATTAGATGAAAATCCATATACTTTTAAAGATTGTCAAAGGCAGTCTATAGCCCAAATTTCAGCAGAAAATGGATTTTGTAGCACATTGATATGCTATGTTCATTTTGTAAAAATGTAATTTTTCTAGTTTGACCCTACAAATTCTTGTATAGAAAATTATGTTAGCCATATGGTTTGGCATGTATAAAGATCATATGTGGCTACATATTTGTACAAATTTTCAAGGCTATCAGAGCTTCCTAGACACCTTAATGCCACCTTGCAAGCTTCCAAATGTAGTCAAACTTGTACAAGGGAGATTCAGATGGGAGTTTTTCCTGCATATTCCTGAAGGAGATCTTTGGAAACATAGTCCTACAAAGTTTCATCTTCATCAAAGTCTTTTTGGAGGGTCAAAGAGCACAAAGTCCAGTTTTCAAGGTCACCACAGTTTTCTAGAATAAGAAAATTGAAGGCTTGAAGGGCTGCCACATGTCAAAATATGATTGAACCATGGTGTACGGTCAAGATGAGCTCCTATTCAAGGGTGGAGATGCACTAAAGCATAAAGGAAGGAGGATCCACGAATTTTTTCCATAAAAGAAGACTCTGTTGACAGTTAAAGATCAATAATGCAAAGTTTCTCCAAAAATAGTGGCTTATCTTATCCGAATTGATGTCAGCACTCATCCGACGGTCCAGATCATCCCCAGATCCAATGATGGAGAATGAGGGCGCCTAAATTTCACTCCTTTACACTAGATTTGATAGAAAGAACAATTCGAAGCCATTGATTTGATTAATCAAATGGGTGTAATCGAAAGTAGTGATCCTAGAGTTGAGAGTTGATTTCTCTAGATCCAAGGGCCCAAATTCATTCAAAAACCTATATAAACCCCCCTCCAAACTCCTAGAGCATCATTGTTAGGCATCCATAGGGCTCATGCTAGCTTACGGTTTCCTTGAGACGATCACCCTCGGTTGAGCGAGTGAGGATCCAAGGTGAGCTAGTATGAGTATAGAACCTAGTTTCAATTTAAGTTAGAACTCCAATCTAGGATAGGCTCTTGAAACCAGCATCTCTATCTTGACTCACCCTCGGTGGAGCGTGTGAGTGAGTTAGAGCTGATTTTAATGAGTCTTAGACTTCTTTAGTTAGACGTTACGAGCCTAGACAGACATAGGGTCACTGGAGTGGAACTCACCTTCTTACGTGTGACATTCGGTTGAACTGTCATGGTTTGAGGGTCGGAACCACCTTTGATCAGTAGACTGCTTAGCATGACGTACCACGACGATATTTTACATGTAACTTAATGCAAATCCTTTTAATTCATGTCACTTGTCACTTGTCTCTTGTCACCTCTCTGAGTCTCTTAAGTATTTTTACATGTCTTCTATTTCTTCTATGTGTGAGAAGGCTCCGCAGTATTGCGTTGAACCAGTGAGGATGTTTCTTTGAGCTTGTGAGTAAAATCCATCATCATAATTCACTTGCATGCATATAATCCATACAAATCCATACATATTTATTAGTTTCTGAAAGTGTATAAGAAGCTCCAATATTGGACCATTCTTCCTTTCGAAACTAATTTATGTGTAAGGATTCCATCTATTCTCATCATGCATACATATCATCCAAAGAAGGCTATACATATGGATTAGAATTAGGAAGTGTTTAAGAAGCTCCTCCAATGGACCATTCTTCCTTCCAAATTTGATTCGTGTGTATGGTTCTCTTTCATTCTTATCATTCATGTCATCAATCTAACTTGCACACCTACATTCCCATTCCCATAATTATTTCAACATCTCTCTCTTCTCCATACTCAACATTAATTTCACCTTCACATCTTTAAACCTTCCAACATTCATTAGCTTCATACACCTTGTGTGTGCCACGACCGGACCCGATCCACCCGGATTGCGATCACCTCCACAACGCATGCATAACACTTCACATGCATACACATGCATAACACTTCTCATGCATACACATGCACTATTTATGCATACATTCACTAACATGCATACATATTTAACTTGCATACATTCATACACCTAACATGCATACATGCATACATCTAACATGCATACATGCATACATCTAACATGCATACATGCAAACATACCTAACATGCATACATGCATACATCTCACATGCTATTGAATTAAACCCAATGCATTTAATATACACTTAGTATCATAATAAATACGTTCTATCATGTCTAAGCTAACACGTATGGGTTGCAAAAGATAGGCTAATAGATAGGAAAAGGTAAATGAATAGATATGATCAGATATGATAAAATCAAAAGCTAAGTGAATCCTAATGATTGAGGATGAAGAATGTGGATGAATAGAATGAAGCCTAATTAAAGGAGTTAGGAAAGGTAAGAATGGAATATAAGATCAAGGAAAAATCATTGGGAAAGATGAGGAAACATAACTTCCTTGCCTGCAACATGCTCTAATAGATGTTCAGTGATTGGAAGCAGATAACTATCTCGAATCATAGCAGCATTAACTTTTTTAGGTTAATGCACACTCGCAAATTTCCATTCTTCTTGGGCACCACTATAGTGGGGGACACCCATTTAGTATGCTCAATTTCGTAGATAAATCTGACTTCAATCAGCCTATCAATTTCTTCTTTTATTTTAGCTGCATAAGTGTCATTATATATGTAGGGCTTCTGTTTGGTGGGGTTGGCATCAACAGCCATGGGATAGTATGAGAGCAAAATTTCGGATCTACTCCCTTCAAGTCTCTATAATGCCATGCAAACACATCCCTATATTTCCTTAATAAGGGTACAAGCTCTATTTCTTTTTCTGCAGTTAGGTCTTTGCCTATGTAAGTACATCGCTCTTTGTTCCCTTCAATCGTCACAAGAATCCTTTTTGTCTTTTCTTTATTATCATACGCTTCTCCTATGATGGCCTCTCTCTTAGGCATTTGTACCAAAATATTTCGGTCTTCAACTTCATATTTCTTGAAATTGTCCTCCTCTTCTTGTTTCACTGCTTTTCTTTTCTTTTTCTTTTGACCTCCTTCACTTCCATCCTTTGAGTTTACAGTTTTGATACTTGTGAGAGGTTCTTCTTCCTTTTCGGTAAATACACCTATGTCTTCTAGATAGTGCTCCTCTGAACTAAAGCAACTATCCATCACAATGGACTGAAGATCATCGTCGTCATCTTCTTCTTCTATGACATCACTAGGGTCACATTCTTCTAGCAAGAGCTGACACATGAACACTAAAGTATCAAAACCCTCGTCATCACAATGAGGTGTCCACTGTTCTTCATTGATAGCAATGTCCATGGTGGCCAAGATTTCTGCCCAACCATGAGGCTCAAATTCCTCATCTAGAAATATCATCGGTGTATAGGCTGTGCAGCGTCTTTAACTAGTCTATCTCCTTGGGAAGTTCCTTCTTCTCTTTCTTTAGGCGTCTTTCCTCTTCCTCTACAACCTTGCACATCCACAAGAGAGTATCTTCATGCATCCATGATGGTTCAGGTGAACTTCTAGAATGCAGGGAGATAAAATCTTCTTTCACTTTGTGGATAGGATTGCACTGTAGGGGTGGTACATCTCTGAATGTATATTCTTTTAGATTGACCTTGGTGGTGACCCCTAAGTGTTGCAAGTACAAGGAGTTGGTTCCCCAATCCTGCACCATGTGTAATTTTCGTATGATGGGTCTTCCTAGGATCATCTCATAGACATTAGTTTTCTCAAAGTCACATATAGAAAATGTATGTTCAAACTCTACACCACAAGTGGTTAGTGTTATCCCTTCGAGCAATCCTAGAGGTCTTTCAACATGGCCGTCCACCATTTGAAGGTTCATTCTAGTTTATCTTAATGTGGGTTTGCCCCATTGCTTCCACAAGGAGGTGGTGGCAATAGCAACACCAGCACATGGATCTGTTGATATATTTAGGTAGTGATGTGTGTGAACACACTCGGATCGCCGGGGCACTTTTTCCCCTCTTTAGGAGGTTTTTTTCCCCAGGCTTGTATATACGCCTATTGCCCTAATGGGCTACTTATCTTTGTACATTCTCTAGTAATACATTCAGTATTGTGTGTTGTACTCCAAGCTTCTTCTTCTTCCTTGTGTTGTTCGCATGCTTCCGTAGACATCTAACTCCAACAATTGGTATCAGAGTAGGATGTCGCTTCATCTAGGGCGCCGTCAACACTCCTCTGTTTGCAGTCTCAGAATCGCAAGAATTTTGGTGAGCATACTCAACGTGTTTCTGTGATCAAAACGGCTTCGCTATGTGGTGTCGAAATTGCGATATGAGCTCGTTTTAGCCTCTGAACGCACTATCGCAGCGCTTGTGCAAGCTATTTCATCTTTTTGTGCCAAAGGTATATACCAGTTTCTGTTCGCCAGTATAAGCGTCTCGAAGTCTGCTACAGGTCTAGCGGAATTCATCTGGGCAAATCTGTTCAACTGTTTGAGATACAGTCAATTTTTTGCATCAAGGTATTTTAGTCACCGGTCATGGCTGAAAGGAGTGATGTATTCCATATGTTGGATGTTGAGGATAAGTTGGATGTTACCAACTACCCATTATAGGCTTATATGATGCGACATGTGTTGGTTGCAAAGGGACTGTGGAACATTGTGTAGGGTGTCAAAAAATGTCCTATCACACCTACAATTGTTACAACAGCAGGTACTGAAGCTGATGCAGAAGGTGTCGAAGATGAAGATATTCTGCATATTCCTGTTCCTGCTGCAGTTTCTACTGCACCTACTACAAAGCAGATTTGTTGGGATGGCAGAAATGCCCAGGCACATGCATTGATAGCTTTGTCTGTCAAACGTGTCATTATTCCTCACATTTTCTTGCAGAAGACCTAAGGATGCTTGGGATACACTTACCACATTGTACCAAGCTAGGAATGAGGCTCGTGTTGCTTACCTCCGAAAACATTTGGAGAGTGAGCACATGAATGAAGGTGATTCCATGGATAGTTTCGTAACGAAGATCAAAGACTTGAAGGAACAGTTCATTTCTACTGATGAGCTTATACCAGATAGCTCACTGTGCAGACTGTTCTGAATGGTCTTCCTGATTCATATCAGAGTTTTGCTTGTACTCTTTGGTTGATGATGAAAGGCAATCCAAATGCCTTATCATTTGAGGAGTTAGTCTCTGTTTTGTTGCAGGAAGATCAGTCCAGGTAGAATAGGTCCATTATGCGAGTTGCAGATCAAGCTTTCTTGGCTAGTCAGAAGGGCAAAGAAAAATGGAGCTCTTCAACTAGTAAGCAGAAATCTGCCAATTCTGCATATTTGAAGAAAGAAGATAAAGATGAGAAGAAATCAGAAAAGCAGAAATTGTTTTGTAAGTATTGTAAAGGGAATGATCATATCATAAAGAACTATCCAAAACTGGCTGCTAAAGAGACAAAGAAGAAAGAGGCTGGAATGGTTGTTGTAGAGGCCTCTACACCAAAAACAGAGTCTGCTAATCTTGTGCAGGAAGAAGAATGGGCGTTTACTACTGTCTGTAGTTTTGACCCATCTTCTCATGAGCAGTGCATGTCTGGAGTAGACTCAGATGTTTGGTATTCTGACAGTGGGGCGACCAAACATATTACCTCGCAGCGTAGTTTCTTCTCTTCACTCGAGCCAGCCCCTAGAAGGAATACTGTTACATGCACCAACAACTCCTCTTATCCTGTTATGGGAGTTGGTAAGATCATTTTGACTACTGCTATATGGTAGTTCTTTCACTTTTTCAGATGCTTTATTTGTGCCACGGATCAGGAAGAACCTCTTATCAGTTTCTGCATTAGCCAAGATTGGCTTGGTTGTGAAATTTGTTGATGAAAGGTGTACAGTTCATGATCTGTCGAATGGCGATGTGATTATTGCTTCTCGAATTTTATGTCATGAGCTGTATAAGCTCATAGACTATGAAAGATCAGTAAATGATTTGGCATGTGCAGTAAATGATTCTCAGGCCATGTCAGATGCAAAGCTTTGGCATGCACGCTTTGGTCATCTAAATTTTGCTAGTTTGCTACGCCTGTAGAAATCTGAAATGGTATCCTCTTTGCCGAAACTTAAGGAACCTCGAAAACATGTTTGTGAAGGCTGTATTTTGGGCAAAATGCAGCGTTCCTCATTTCCAAAAGATGGTTCAGTTCAGGCTACACAAAAATTGCAGCTTGTACATACTGATGTCTGTGGTCCTATGCAGACACCTTCCTTTGGGAATTATCTCTACTTCATGACTTTCATCAATGTTTTTTCCAGGCATGCATGGGTATATCCATTGAAGGCAAAGTCCGAAGTGTTCATGTGCTTCAAACAGGTTTTGGTTTTGGTTGAAAATCTGTCAGCATGTAAACTGGGCACCCTCCGTTTTGATCGTGGATGGGAATATATGTCTTCTGATTTTAATGCATTTCTGGCTGAACGTGGGATAAAACACCAGTGTACAGTGCCGTATACAACTCAACAGAATGGAGTTGCTAAACGAAAGAACAAGTCACTCATGGAGATGGCGAGGTGTATGGTCAAGAGTCAGGCTTTACCACATAGTTTCTGGCTTGAGGTTGTCATGTGTGCAGCATATGTACTGAACAGGTGTCCCACTAAAGCGCTGCAGTTTATCACTCCATATGAGGCTTGGCATGATTTCAAGCCATAAGTTTCTCATCTGCGTGTTTTTGGTTGTTTGGCATATGCATTAGTGCCTGAACAACATCGTAGAAAATTGGATGATAAAGCAGTAAAATGTATTTTTGTTGGGTACAGTTCTGAAAGTAAAGGCTATCGTCTGTATCATCCACAGACTAAACACATTCTGGTTAGCTGTGATGTTGTTTTTGTGGAAGATGTTATTCAGCCATTGCTTTCATGTACTAAGGAGACATCTGTTAGCTCCAAAGACATGTATGATACTTTGCTGCCTCTTTTTACAGGTGGATAGCGTAGTGCTGGTCCTAATGAGGCAACTTCTCAGCCTTTGCAGGTTTCATGTGATGATGCAGATAATTCCATTTCTGATGCAGATGTACATGATGCACTTATTAATGAGAAAGCTGATATTAACCAAGAAAGAACTATGCCAAAATGGCTCGCGCACACCTTGCGTGACAGCAAATTAGATGCACCTCTGTCATATCGTACTCGATTAGGCTCTCATAGTGCCTCTTTTGCATCAAATTGCTATGCTATGGCTGCATCTAGTCTCTGTGATGAGAATGAGCCTGTTTCATTTGATGAAGCACAAAATTCAGAAAATTGGATGGCTGTTATGCAATCTGAATATGATGCAATAATGAAGAATGGTACTTGGTCTTTATGTGACTTTCCTCCAGGCAAGAAGGCCATTGACACTAAGTGGGTATACAAGCAGAAGCGTAAACCTGATGGTACAGTTGATAGGTATAAGGCTAGGCTTGTTGCAAAGGGTTATGCACAGAAAGAGGCATTGATTTTGATGAGACCTTTGCACCTACATGCCGTATGACTACTATTCGGAGCATTTGTGCACTTGCAGCCCATCATGGTTGGAATGTACATCAGTTGGACATTAAAACAACATTTTTGAATGGTGACTTTCATGAAGAAGTGTATGTTTTTCAGCCCCGTGGCTTTGTGCAGAAAGGGCATGAAAACCAGGTGTGCAAGTTAAAGAAGGCATTATATGGTTTAAAGCAAGCACCACGTGCTTGGTATGAGAAGATACATGCCTATCTGATTGCACATGGTTTTGAGAACAATCCAACTCAAAGCACCTTATATGTTAAGCATGCTAATGATGTGCTTCTGATCATTGTTGTCTATGTTGACGACATGTTGCTCACTGGTCCTATTGAGAAGCATGTTGCTGATTTTAAGGCTGATTTGCATGCCTCATTTGAGATGTCTGATTTGGGGCATTTGCATCATTATTTGGGCATTCAGTTTATGCAGGTTGATGGTGGAATTGCTTTGTGTCAAACGAAATATATTAACACATTATTGTAGCATTTTTGGCCTTGAAGACTGTAAGCCAATGGCCACTCCTATGGAGACATGTTTATGATTGAGTTTTTATGATGTTGGAGATGCATTTGATGTTGTTCTCTATCAGCAGGTTATTGGATGCTTGATTTACTTATGCATTACTTTACCAGATATTCAGTTTGTTGTCTCATAGATGAGCAGGTTTATGCATTGCCCAGGTGTCAAGCATTGGCAGGCGGTTAAGCGCATCTTTCGCTACTTGAGTGGTACTCAGCTACTTGGGTTGTTTTATCCCAAGGGGGGATCACTACCGCCAGATTTGCATGCTTTTTCTGACTCTGATTGGGCTGGTTGCTATGACACTCATGTGTCCACTAGTGGCTTTTGCTTCATGCTTGGTAGCTCATGCATATCTTGGTTGAGCAAGAAGCAGCCTACTGTGGCCACTTTTAGTTGTGAGGCTGAGTATAGGGAAGCTTTCACAGCAACTGTTGAGTGTGTGTGGCTCGGACACCTTATGGCTAATTTTGGGTGTTGGTCAGACTTCTGCCCCTACCATCTTCACTGATAGTGAGAGTGCATTGGCAATGGTGAGGAACCATGTGTTCCATGCTCACACTAAGCAAATTGAGGTGCATTATCACTATGTCAGGAGAGGTTCTCTGCTGGGGAGATCAACTTGGCATATGTGCCCACACAAGAGAACATTGTAGACCTTTTCACGAAGGCTCTACCTAGAGAGACGTTTGAAGCTTTCCGCAAAGCTTTGGGCTTACTTCATTTTGTGGAGTGATTTCCACATAGCTTGGCACTTCCTTATACATGAGTGCCATCTCCTTGTTTACCGCATCACTCCCAAGGGGGATTTGTTGATATATTTAGGTAGTGATGTGTGTGAACACACTAGAACCGCCGGGGCACTTTTTTCCCTCTTTGGGAGGTTTTTTGCCCCCGGCTTGTATATACGCCTATTGCCCTAATGGGCTACTTATCTTTGTACATTCTCTAGTAATACATTCAGTATTGTGTGTTGTGCTCCAAGCTTCTTCTTCTTCCTTGTGTTGTTCGCGTGCTTCCGCAGACGTCTAACTCCAACAGAATCTATGATCGCTTTGGTTGTGTAACCTTGATAGGTGATCGGAAGATAAGTATTACCTTCTTTACCTTCAGTCATGTCCCCTACTTTGTCTAGAGGTATCTCTGGTACTTTCTACATGGAGCCTGCTTTTGGCATATTGGAATCAAGTTTTGGGACGTGATCCTTCACATGATTCTATAGCTCCGGTTTTATTTTAGCAGCTCTTCCACAGTAAGATGACACTGAACCTTGGTGTTCTTCACCACATTAGTGTTCCTTGGAACCACTGAGTCTTCGTTTCTTACGCGTTGTCGGAAAGTTTTCAACCTTTTCGTTGATGACTAGAGAAAATGAAAACAACTTTATTCGTGAACTCAAACCTTTTATATCACTGTTGAACAGTTGTTCTGGATTGATGTAACTACTTTTGAAGTGTTTATAGGTACAAGAAATGATGAAGAACATATGTTAATATTAGGATTTACCCTAATTACTCATTTAATGAGTGTTTTTATATTTATACATGCAAGAAACATGGGTGCATAACCCTAGGGTTTCATAAGTTCAAAGATTGTATGCTAGTAGGGTTCATCCACAGGGTCTCAGAAGATTCTAATGGGTTCATGCTAGAGTTTATTTAAGAGCTAATGGGCTAATGATAGGGTTCAGAAGGATTTTAATGGGTTATGAGGGGTTTCCAAAGGGTTTCAAGTAGGTTTATAAGGGTTTTATTGAATTGTAAGGGTTAAAATAACAGGTATTTAATTCAATTAAACTTTAAAAATGAACATTTATGTATTAAAAATTAAACTATGATATAATAAATTACTCTAATCATGAGTGTACATTTAAATATTAAGGTATTAATTAATTAAATTCTTAACCTAAGCTTAATTTAAATAAATTATTTAAGTAGTAAATTTAGTGGATCAAGTGGATAATTAGCTAGTGGTGTGTGAGAGAGTTAGATTAATGAATGGTTTATATAAGATGTGTAACTAAAGTGATTTAAGGAGTGGTTGGAATAGATGATGCAATTAAAGGAAGTTAAAGAGAAACTTTAAATGAATGGTATATATGAAAATGGTTAAAAGAATGGAACAAGTATGTTGTGTGAATAAAGCTACTTTAAAGTGTGGTGAAAGTTAGTGGGTAAAAGTGAGGTTGAGAATTTAAAGCAAATAAAAAAAGAGTGGTAAAGAGAAACCTCTGTGTCTATATATATATATATATGTGTGTGTGCTTTGCTCAAGAGTTCCTAATGTTTTCTTGCAGGTAATCATATTCTCTTGTTTTTCTTTTCGTGCGTGATCCATAGAATGAGAAAGTGAAAGAGAGAAATTTCTTTTTTTTTCCCATGCCATTCCTTTTATCATTCTTACTGTAACTCATGTGTGAGGGTCATTGAACCATATCGTAGAGTCAACAAAATCTGAGTCAATGGCTGAGAGTTTCTATAGATCCAGGAGCTAGGCACACACAGAAATTGATGACATAAGAGAGAGAGTTAGAGAAAAGAGATTTTGTGTGCGCAGTTATTCTATCAGAGAGAATGAGCAGATCAGAGCTAGAGAGAGGTAATGAGCACCTGGTGGTAGCTTTGTACGTGCAGAGAGTAGTTCAACGCCAGAATTAGAGCAAGAGAGAGAGTGGCGACGGCTGTAGGCTGTAGTTCGACATAGAAATTAAGAGAGTCTGAGGAGTTTTGTTTTTTAAATTTGATTCTTTATTCCTCCCTCTACAGAGCTACGCGCGGCAGTGCCGCAGAGAGAGAGAGGGTCTCAGAAGATTTAGAAAGAGAGATTTAGTAGAGAGATTTCTTCTCCTTCCCTAGCAGACCGTGCACAGAGAGAGGAGAGAGAGAAATTATTATTAAATCATAAGTTCTTTCTTTTTTTTGCTCCCACGGCTGGCTGACGTGCAGCGCGCAAAGAGAGCGAGAGAAATAGAGAGATTTAGTAGAGAGAGAGAAAGTGAGGTTTTAATGAAACTCTTCCACGGCGGCCTGACAGGTATTAGCGGTGCTCTACAGAGAGTGTGCGAGATCTGGCTTCAGATTGATAGGCGTAAAAAAATAGAATTAATATATATATATATATATATATATATATATATATATATATATATATATATATATATATATATATATATATATATATATATGTATGTATATATATATATATATATATATATATATATTAAAGAGCAAAGATTTTGTTCCTCCAGGTTCTCTCCACGGCGGCTCCAGATGCGCAGCGCGCACAAAGAGAGTTAGAGGAAGATATAGGAGAGAGAGAGAGAGAGAAAGAAAGAGTTAGGAGAGAGAAAAAGATTTATATTAACATTAATCTAAATTAAATATAATTATATTTAAATAGTTAGTTAATATTGCATTGTTTAACTAATTATATCTGTTTAGTTATATTACTACATTATTTCAATTAGATATAAGTAGGTTTATTAAGTTATTTATGAAATTGGAATTGTATAATTAGATACATACTTGTATGTGTTATTAAAACATATGCATAGGCATGTAATTACACTAGTGTTAGCATGTGCATATGTGTGCATTACAGTGAGTGTTAGCATATGATTTTATGCATGGGCATGTAATTGAACTATTGTATGCATATGCATAAATGCATCTAAGTGATTGGATTAGCATGAGTTTGAGTGTTTGTGTTGACGATCGTAACCTGCAGAGCACACGCAAAATAGACAAGAGACAAGAGAGAGAAAAGAAGAAATACGACACAAGATTGGGTGCAATCTCCCCCCACATGCTCCCTTGGACACTCTATGAGAGCATGCGTATTTATAGGCAATTCATATTATGTCCTTGATGGAAGATACATGAGAGCCACACTAAAAGTAGTGTGCTTTTGATTTATTTATAAAAATAGCTAAAAATAGCTAAAAATAACTAATAACTTATCCTCTAAAAATATCTCCAAAAAGTATGTGAATAAATCCTCTTGCATTCACACTTGTTTACACTTGAAGTTGTTCATACCCTCATGGATCTCCACCTGCTAAATCAAAACACAAAACACATTAAAATCCTCAAGGCATTAAACCTTCATTCCAAGTATTCCATAAAGTATAACATGCCGCCCAGTTGACGAGCAACTGACCTCAGTTGATAAGAATAAAGTAGACATGGATGGTCAAATCACATGCCGCATCACTAAACAAGCATAGGCATGTGCCATGTAAATAAAAAAAACATGCATGGAACTAGAAAAATTGGAATTTAATGTGAATGTGAATGATTAGCAAGGTTTAAGTCAAAATGCAATCCAAAAGTGATGACAAAAAATGAATATATCGATATGATAAAATAATAGTCAATGTATTAATCATGAATTTATACTTGAATGCATGTGCATGTGAATTTTGTAAAAATTTTGGCAGCATAACGGCGTGATTTTGAAAACCGGAAAAATTTCCGACAAATAATTTCCATGATATTGATGCCAAGAGGCATAATCTATGCACAGAGAGACCAAAAGGGGATTACACACCCTGACAAATATAGTGTTTTTTTGCTCGCTAACCTGTAAGAAAAATACATACCTGTCCCTGCAATAAGAATTCATGCACCATACAAGACAAACCATGTCTAAACTGTGCAAAAAGAGAACAAAAATGCATATAAATTGACAAGAAACGTATCTGGATGTTTACAAAGTAATTTGCCAATGTGTGCAGGTGCTGAAGATGATCCACCCTTAAACAAAATAGCATGACAATATGCCTTCAAGAATCGAGGCTTCGAAAAGATGATTAGAAATGGTTTGTTGATGATAAATGGGTAAAGTCCAAATTCTTTTGATCTTGGAATAGAAGTTCAAAAGGTATGTTGCAGCCACTCTATAGAAAGAGATCGGAGAGAACTTTCCACAGCAGTAAAAATCTCAAAAATTAAAGGTAATATGCTCAAGTTAGAGCCAACAAGGTGCAATCATATTGACTTATTGGGTAAATAAAAGAACCCTTAATGATAGAAATAAGAAAATAATTGTTGTTCTCTGAAAAGGAGATAGAATTTGAAAATTGGCATGAGATAGAAACATCCTTTAGATTGCATAGGCATGGGCTCCGATTAATCCCATATGCAGGCAAGGGGAAGTTTGAATACTGCAGCAATGCTCTAAAAATAGAGCGTGAAACTCATGGACTCAATCCAAACCTGCAATAAAATACTTGTCCCTGCAAGAAAAATACATGCGGCATACAAAACAAATCGTGTCTAAATTGTGCAAAAAGAATGCAACGATGCATGTAAATTGACAAGAGACTTATCTGGAGGTTCAAAAGAAGAACTTGAAGGTGTGTTCAAGTGCTCAAGATGGTCCACACACCTTCCGAATAGTTTTCCAAGACTCACCCGATATTCGTGCTTCAAAACAATGGTTGAAAACGATTGTTGAAGATGAATGGGTAAACTCTAAGCTGTGAAGATGACGAAAACTTAAACCAAAAGGATTTTTGTAGCCACTCTTTAGAAAGAGCTTAGAAAGATCTTTTCATAGCAACAAAAAGCTAAGACTTTGGAGATCTTATGCCCGATTTAGAGTCAAAGAAGTGGAAGAAGTGGGTGAATTTGGCTCAATTAGGCAAGTCGTGGCTATACCCTTCAAAGAGAAATCGAAAATTCTCTGTGTATGTACTCCTCCATAGCAGAAAATGTGCATGCATCAAGGAAGATAATCCCATATGGCTTGCTTCAAGTATATGTTCTGAAAGATCTTCTGTGCGCTCACACGCGTCATACCGGAGAAGTATTATCCCATATGCCAAGCAAAACAGAAGAATTATATATATAGGGCTCTCATTGCTTCAGAAGAGAACGAGCAGAGTGATATGACTCTGCCATCGGCTGAAAAGCTTGCTGCGCAAGTTGAAAATAGGCGTTTAGTGCTTGCTACGAAAAAGAAGATGCGTATAGCAACGCCGATGCGAGCTGTCCCTGGCGACCTCAAGACGATTATGCGCAGGCGTTTTAAGGCCTGTACCCCCTGTGGGACAGGACCTGCAGACTTCAAAGATAATAAATAAAATAAATACAAAATAATTAAATAAAATATTGAGTTATTCGCAAAAAAAAAGCGGCCGTCTGTGTTTGAGGCAGTGCCTGAAAACGCGGGCAGAGAGGCTCGTGAGTCGTGGCTGATGCAGCGTTCCCCAAAAGAAGGAAGAGATGGTGATGCCTTCTCTCTGCTCTCGGCTAGACGAGCGACTCCCGCACGAAATACGGACGGATATCCATACAGATGCCGTATGCCTCGGGCGTGTTGTGTCCATGTGGCAACCTCTGATGCTAATGAGGCTTGTCGTCTGCGGATCTCTTGAAGATGGTCTGTCTGTGGAACACTGGCGTTCTCATGTTGAATCCAGGCCAGTGGCTTAGCCAGAAGTCACGCAGGCTCCTGTTCTCTCTTCTTGTGAAGATGATGAACATATGACCAAGAAAAACAAGCTCCCATCAAAAGGATGATGATTGAAAAATCTGACACACCATACTGTGCGGACGTCCAAGCTCTGATACCACTGTTGACGATCGTAACCCGTAGAGCACAGGCAAAATAGACAAGAGACAAGAGAGAGAAAAGAAGAAAGACGACACAAGATTGGGTGCAATCTCCCCCCACATGCTCCCTTGGACACTCTATGAGAGCATGCGTATTTATAGGCAATTCATATTATGTCCTTGATGGAAGATACATGAGAGCCACACTAAAAATAGTGTGCTTTTGCTTTATTTATAAAAATAGCTAAAAATAGCTAAAAATAACTAATAACTTATTCTCTAAAAATATCTCCAAAAAGTATGTGAATAAATCCTCTTGCATTCACACTTGTTTACACTTGAAGTTGTTCATACCCTCATGGATCTCCACCTGCTAAATCAAAACACAAAACACATTAAGATCCTCAAGGCATTAAACCTTCATTCCAAGTATTCCATAAAGTATAACAGTTTGCTTTTATGTTAGAATATATGCATACATGGTTTGAGTAATTAAACATGTAAACATAGTGTTATTTTAATGCATGAAGCTTATGTGTATGTGTATGCATGGTTAGTATGTATGGGCATATATGTATGAAAGTAAATGAATTAGCATGGCTGTGAATGTATGCATTAGAGCATGTGAATGTTTTAATGTATACATAAACATATGCATGTGCATAAATGCATTTAAGTGTTAGTATGAATGTGCATTTACCTAATGCTAGCATGTGCATGAATGTATGTTAGCATGCATGAGCATGTGTATGCTTTAATGTATGTGAAGTATGTCTTTTATGTTTCTTATTAATGTCTTGTAATGTTACTAAGAGTTCCTAATGTTTCTTTGCAGACATTGAAAGCAAAAGTATCAAAGAGCATCGTGACAAAAGAGAAGAATTCAACAAATTAAAGATCCATTAGTTGATATAAACCCATCAAACTTATCTTGATTAAGCTTTTGTATAGGATTCTCTAGTTGTTAGCAATCTTTTTGAGAATTTATATCATTGATTTATAGCATTGTAATCACTAGATTATTGTCATTAGCATTAATTCAATTTCAATTTGCATTATCTTTATTGTCAATGTCATCTGAAAATCCAATTGAATATGAAAATAACGCACCTTTAGAAGTAGCAGTCGAAGTAGAAGTAGTTAAGGATATTATTACACACGAATCGTTAATATCAGTATATCACGATTATTGTCTTAATAGATTTATAGCATTATTTTCAAGTGCATCTAATGATCCTCAAGATAACATAGATTCATTTCCACCACCCTTAATTAGGCGTACACAACCTAATCATTTAGAAATCCAAGAAGACAAAATTATAAAAGAAAATTAACTGAGGAAACTTTGATATTACTTATACCTCAAGAAGCTATTGATAGATATAGAGCAGCCCAGCCTTACGGTTCTTAGAAGTTTAAAGTGTTACAATTATCCACTCGATATTTCGTAGATTTTTCAGTAATTTAGAATTTCAGTTACCTTAGAAAAAAGAAAAATATACCTAAAACACCTACGATTGTCTCATACACCCTGCGTGTGTCTAGGGATTTAGTGACTGACTGATCCACCAGCCGTATGTCTACAACTTCCCGACAATTTGGTGAACCCGATGTGAAGGTTCGGGTTGACACCATAGGTATAAAGGTATATTTACTTTTTGTTTTGCATATGCATATATAGGCAATTTGGCGATTGAAGGAGAAGTGTCGACATCCTTTGTAGCTGCAGCTGACTGTTCCTCATCACATCACCTTTATCCATCAACTTTCGTGAAAGTAACGATTGCACATGCATGAAAAGATTTTGCACTAAGCACATTCACAAAGAGCCTCTTCATCAAGGTTGATCAGGTATATTTTCTTTATTTTTTGTTGCACAATAGTAGGAAAGTTTTCTTTATTTCTATTTCTAACGTAGTAGGAAAAGTTTCTTTATTTCTAGTTGCAAAATAGTAGGAAAATTTTCTTTATTGCACAATAGTAGGAAAATTTTCTTTATTGCACAATAGTAGGAAAATTTTCTTTATTGCACAATAGTAGGAAAATTTTCTTTGTTGCACAATAGTAGGAAAGTTGTTTTTTCTTTACAAAGTAGTAAGAAAAGTTTCTTATTTATATGCAAAGTAGTAGGAAAATTTTCTATATTTTTGTTTGCAAAGTAGTAGGAAAATTTTCTACATTTCTGTTTGCAAAGAAGTAGGAAAAATTTCTATATTTTGTTTGCAAAGCAGTAGGAAACTTTTCTTTAGTTTTGTTGGCAAAGGAGTAGGAATATTTTCTGTATTTCTGTTTCTTTTACCACGGAGTCGTATCAGGATCAAGAAATAGACATACTATTACGAGAATTATATACTTATATTTCATATTTATCTGTAAAGTTAGACTTATCTACTATGGCTGACCATTTCGAAGAGCAACGTATTTGGAAGATCATAGATGCAATTAAAACGGATAGAGGGGAATTTAATGGGATAAATGTAACAGCTTATCTTAAATATTATGATCAATTGATAGAACAATATGGGTTACCTGAAGACAATAAAAAGGACATATTTATACAAATTGCTCATGGTTTCACTAGAGATAGAATCCAATTGAGAGTAGTTCAACCAAACATGACTTGGGCAGATTTTAAGACTCGGCTTCTTACTGAATTTTTGCATGAAGATTACAGTAAGAATAATAGAGCCACATTCATGCGATGGGTAGGAACTACAAAGTTAGATCAACATATTACTCAGGGTTTAACTGAGTTTGATATAAAATTTAACCAAATGCCTCAAGCAGACCGAACAGCTCTAGAATCGGATAAATTACGAAATTTCCTAAACATGCTAGATCCTTCTCTTAGACGTGAGCTAGAACCGATGCTTGAGGATGGAGCGACTACGAGTGGGCTTACTGGAAATTGGGATAACGTTCGAGCAGCTGTCCATAGGTTAGCCCAAAGATAGGAGCGAAATCAGATGCAAACTCCAAGAATATATGAAAGAGATGTGCCAGGAAAGATAGATAATGACCCCACTTCTCATAACCCTAGAAAGGATGACTCAGAAATTATAATGTTAAAAACATCAGTAGAATCACTTGTCAAACATGTGGAGACTTGGGCGGCTGAAATAGCTACTATAAAGAGTATGCAAGAGCTTAAATTGAGAGATCAGGAGAAACCAAAAGAATTAGAACAAAATCCTAGGAATCAGATGCCAGCTAGAAGACCATTTAACCAAGCACGTAGATGTCTCTGGTGTGATGATTTGGAGCATCCACACTGGACATGCAACTTATTCAAAGAGGCCAACGACAGGAATTGGGTTACGGAAGTAGATCGAAAGATCTGTGGCTATGTAACAAAAAGGCCTTTGGCAGCAAACTATGGGAAAGGGGGTATGAAAACCTTCTTTGAAGCCTCCACAAGCCAAAATACATATGCTTGTAGGTTGGATAGTGATGACTCTAATTGTGATTTCTGGAATCAAGTTTATGATACTACTAGTAGAGGAAAGTTATCAGTTGAGAACTTATATGCTATGAGCTCAGATATTAGATCAAAGACATGTTGGAATGAGCTAGTAGATATGTTCTCAGTATATGCTCATGAAATTAATGTAGATGAGAAAAGAAAACGTGATGAACAGGGACAGTCTAAATGAACAACTAGGGCTAGAAAAGAGGGTGAAACTACTGATACAATTAAAGAACCGCCTATGATGGAGCCTAGTCAGGAACCAAAACAACAAGAACAAGAAAAGAAACCTCAAAATAAGGGGAAAGCAAAGAAAGTAGTTGAAAATTTAGAAAAGAAAACAGCAAGTGAAGATAGAAATCAAGATAAACCTAATGAATCGCAACCCATACGAAAAGAAAGTAGTAAGGAAGAAAAACCAAAAAAGAAACCTCCGACTTTTCGATTAATCTCACAAATCGAGAAACAAATAGACATTCGGAAGGTTATGGATGAAAAAATTATGAAAGCTGAGGTAGCCATGACATTAGAGGAATGGTTAGCATTTTCAAGAACAGAGGTGAAGGGAGATTTCATGAGTATCATTAAAAGACGAAGAGAACCTATAGAGTATAGAACGGAAGATATAGAAATGGAAGAAAGGAAAGAACAGGATGAACCGAAAGTGAGTGTTGTACAAATGAGTATCTAGAATCTTCTGATCGTAGAAATTATTTGGGTCGCGTAATTGGACATTTGGAAAAAGGAAATGATGACCCAAATAGTCATTATACTCAGAAACATTGGGCAAGGGGTACCACTGAAACTATGGTTAAGATAGGTAATAATGATAAACCGCAAGTAGCATTAATCGATTCAGGATCAGAAATCAATGTAGTCTCGAGGGAGATTTATAATGAAGGAAAATGGCCCATAGATAGGGACCATGGATGGAAAATGAAGGCAACCAACAATGCTTCTGGCTATTTACTAGGAGCTTGTGCAAATGTTCCTATTACTATTGGAGATGTTAAAGAGGAACATAATTTCTTCGTTCATGATGACTGCTCGTACCCAGTTATTTTGGGGCAGCCATTCATTTGTGAACAAAGAATGGAGACAAAAGTGTTGGACGATGGAAGTGCTTTCGCAAGAATTCGTTCTCGTGATGGCCATAAATGTGTCCAATTCATGACGCTTTGTATAAACCATCCTTGTAATCGTAGGTCTCTAAGAAAAACTCCTTTAAGACACTTAGATCAGGATTTCAAATAAATGCCACTGTTGAGCGAGATGACAGTGGACTTTGGTTCGAAATCTCGCAAAATCTTGTACAGAATTTAGATAAGATGACTGTTTATTTTCCATCTGCTACTTTAAATATTTCTCATTTTAAACAAATTCCAAGAAAACTTATTAAAAAATATGAAAAACATTTGAAAAACAAAGGAGATTTGTTAATGGATGAAACTATTGAATATGTTATTGAAACTACACATTGCTTCTCAACATTAGAAGAATTAGAACTTTGTTATCAAAGTAATTCTAATTCCCATATTCTTATCTCTTCACTTGATATGTATGCATTAATTCAAGAATATGCCTCTAGTATTAATCATGAGTATGATGCCTTAGTGGAGACCAAATATAAAACTGTTAGTAAGAAGGTTAAACCCGTAACTCAACCACTACCAAAATTTAGTAATGATATTATAAAGAATGTAAGTCATGAGCCAATCCTCAAAAATCCGACAAATATTGGCCATGTATTTACTAAAGAATCCTTAAATCAAATTAAATTAGATGCTAGCGGTTTCCTTCTTCCAGCAGAAAAAGAGTATTTTCTGAAGATTATTGAGCAACATGGAAGAGCATTTTCTCTAGAGGCTTGAGAGATAGGATGTGTAGATCCTAGGATAGTTTCACCGATGATAATTTTCACTATTCCCCATATTCCTTGGAATTTGTGCCCTATTCCTGTACCTCAGAAGCTCATCTTCCAGAGCTGATTAGATTACTTAAAGAAAAAATTTATCTGCATATTTTAGAATCCTCTTCAGCTCCCTATTCAAACCGTTGGTTTACTATGCCCAAGAAGAGTGGAAAACTTTGATTTATCCAAGATCTTCAAGCAGTTAATAAAGTGACCATTAGAAATGTGGGTACAGGTCCAATTGTGGATGAATTTGCGGAAGCGTTTTCACGCAATTCTATATATTCAATGGGTGATCTCTACTCTGGGTATGATCAATTTCAATTGGCACTAGAGAGTAGAGACATTACTACCATGAAAACACCTTTGGGATTAGTTAGGATGTGTACGTTACCTCAAGGTGCGACCAATTCAGTAGCACACATGATGAGTGCAATGAATTTGGTTTTGCACGATTTTATTCCTCACATTACTATGCCCTTTATAGATGACATTCCCATTAAGGGTTGCTTGGAAGAAGAGAAAGATAGCACTCTAGATGAAGATGGTTGTCGAAGATTTGTAAAGGCTCATATCCTTGATTGCAAAAAAATCTTAGAGCGATTTATTCAAGTTGGCTTAACATTATCTATAGAAAAATCTACTTTTGGTGTTAATGATGTCCTAATTGTAGGTCATCTTTGTGGCTATTATGGACGGAAGCCATACCCTCAGAAAATTGACGCCATTAGTAAGATTGCGGAGATATGTCAAAATGTAAGTGAAGTTCGTCAATTCTTAGGAGCCTGTATCTTCTATGTCATATGGATACCACATTTTTGCACATATAGCTGACTGTCTTTATGATTTATTAAGGAAGAAAAGAAAATTTTTATGGACAGAAAAACATACTCAAGCAATGCGTAGATTAAAAAAGTTAGTACAAGAAGCTCCAATCCTTAAGCGAGTAGATTATACGAATAATAAGCCTATTATTTTGACTGTTGACACTAGCCCTATTGGGATAGGCTGGGTCATAAGTCAGCACGATGAAGAGGATAGAAGATATGCTGTGAGATTTGGAGCTAAAATTTTGCATAACACTCAAAGACATTATCCGCAAATTAAAAGAGAACTTTGGGGTTTAGTCACAGCTCTAAAGTCTGATAAAGAATATTTCATAGGAGCAAATGTGATTGTGGAAACAGATTGTTTACCGCTAATTGGAATGATCACAAACTGTTCTTCACCAGATATTGCAATGCTTCGCTGGATTTCTTATATCAAATTCATAAATCCAGTTTTAATTCATATATCAGGCAAATCTAACTCTGTTGCTGATATGCTCTCAAGAGCTAGGTATGATGAGAATGATGAAGCTAAATTAGATACTAATACGATAAATTATGATTCCCAAGTTTATGTATATGAAAAATTTAATTTAAATGATTACGAAGGAGAGTGGCTAGAGATTGGGAAGTATCTTAGTACTTTAGTTATATCACCTTCATGGTCTTCAAATAGATTTAGAAATATTAGAAAAAGAGCATTTAACTTTTTCTTAAAAGATGGGTTAATTTGGAGACATGCAAGGGGGAAGATCAAAATGCCACAAAGAGTACTAGGTACTAAGAATCTTCAGATGCAAGTCATGGAGAGCATGCATGATACTTTATGGGCCGGGCATAAAGGTTTTGTTGCCACTTATGAAAAAAATTAGAGAGTGTTACTAGTGGCCAGGTATTTATGTTAATGTAAAGAAATATGTAGATTCTTGCGATGTATGTCAAGTTTATTCATCGGTTAAGCATAGGGATCCACTGCATCCTACATATCCACCATGCATACACTATAAGTGGGTAGTTGACTTAGTAACCATGCCCAAAGGTATCGATAGGATGAGATACATAGTTCTTGCTCGAGAAGATCTTACTAATCATGTTGAAGGCCATGCACTAAGATCAAAAACTACTTTCAATGTATGTAAGTTTCTTCTTGAAGATGTGATTTCAAGATTTGGGTATATTGAAAAGATAGTAGCCGATAGGGGCGAATTAGATGTGCAAGAGGCTAGGGAATTCTTTGCTAGGCATGGAATTCGTTTAGCTCTTACGACTGCATATAACCCTGAGGCTAACGGAAAGATTGAAAGAGGGCATTCTCCTATCATAAAGGCGATTTCTAAAGCTTGCAAAGGAGAACTTAAGAATTGGCCAAAATTTTTGCCATTTGCTTTGTGGGCTGATAGAATGACCTGTACTAGAACGACAGGGTTTATGCCGGCAGAACTCATGTACTGCCAAAAACAAATTTTTCCAGTGAATACTCAAATTCTTACTTGGACTACACTTCCTTGGGAAGATAATCTTCTCTACTGAAGACTTATTAGCACTAAGGATTCAGCAACTTGAGCAAGGGAATGAAAGATTAGAAGAAGTTGTAGCTAAATTAAAAACTTCTCGACTTAAAAATAAAAAGTATTTTGATAAATCACATAGGTTACGGCCAAAACCGATACAAATAAATGATTGGGTATTGGTATATGATAGCACATTCGATTCACAGTATGATGCTCGTAGAAAATTAAGAAAGCGTTGGTTTGGACCTTATGTGGTGGTCAAAATTTATGAAAATGGAACGTACGCCTTAAGAGAGTTAGATGGAACTCCGCTTAAAAATTTAATTGCAGGTAAAAGAGTTAAAATATTTAAACAAAGAAATGAAGAATTTTATGATTTATTACCTCATGAAGAAAATGATGAATGAGTGTTTTAATAAAAATAATGTTTAAATTTTCTTCTAAATATGTTTCTTTTCTTTTACATGTATGAAAATAGAAAAATTATTTATGAAAACTAATTTTCTTGTGAGTTTACATGTTGTTGCTTGATAGCAGGAGTTGAAGATGTTTTTTGAACCAATAAATTAAAGACTGGTTTATGATAAAGATGAAGCGCAGGAGATTGAAGATAGTACATGCAATTTAAAATTTAAGCAATCCAAGCGATATTTGGATGAAAGGCGATGCTGAAGATGGAGTCAATATAGATCAGGTGAAAAAGTTCTAAACCTGATTTATGTTTTAATTTATTATGAAAGTTCATGCATTATCATAATTAGATATGTACATTCTTCAGATAGGTTAAGAAACTTCTTAAAATTATGAAAAGTAGAATTTACACTGAAGTAGGGATGTGCTTGAAGTAAAGATAGGGATTAGAGACCTATGGCTGTCATATGAATAGTTGAAGGAACCCTTAACTTGCAACTCCTAGTAGAAGTAGGCTTGTTTTATATAGGTAAGCTTCCTTTAATCTGACCCATTCAGCTAAAGAGATCCTAGTTCCTGCTTTAGCTTACCTCTAGATCCTTTGCTCTGATTAGGGGTTAAGCTTTTCCCCTTCATCAAAAAAGTTGCGAAGAAAAATTGAAAGCAGTACATTAATGGTTGCTGCATATGAAAAGAGGAAAAATGACAAAAAGAAAAATTATGATTTAAAAAAAAAAAAAAAAGATGAAAGAAAAATCAAATGATTTCAATGAATCAGTGGTGGTCTTGAAATCACTTCTGAATTGAAAAGCGGGCTATATAAGGCGGATGTATGCTGGAGGGGGATTAGTTTTTTGTATCTTAAAGGCAAGTGGCTAGGAGATGAGGATAGAAGGCTTATATAACATATGCTTTACTTATGAACAGAGTTAATAGAAGAGTTAGTACGAACACTGTTTGAATGACTTCTATAGTTATTTTCTAAAACCTGTTTTCAATTCATGCATTGAACGAAAAGGTTGAAATTCAAGCTTACATAATTTTATAAGTTTTCTTTGCTATTTGAAGATGTACTAATGATAGAAGCATTTTTTTTTTATACAGACTATTTGAATTTGAGTCATGAATAAGTTTCAAAAGAATCTATGATCTACAGGTTTGGCCCATCGAGGACGATGTGCAGGTTTGGTCGGGGCGAATGTCGGAAAGTTTTCAACCTCTCCGTTGATGACCAGAGAAAATGAAAACAACTTTATTGGTGAACTCAAACCTTTTATATCACTGTTGATCATTTGTTCTAGATTGATGTAACTACTTTTGAAGTGTTTACAGGTACAAGAAATGATGAAGAACATATGTTAATATTAGGGTTTACCCTAATTACTCATTTAATGAGTGTTTTTATATTTACACATGCAAGAAACATGGGTACATAACCCTAGGGTTTCATAAGTTCAAAGATTGTATGCTAGTAGGGTTAATCCACAGGGTCTCAGAAGATTCTAATGGGTTCATGCTAGAGTTTATTTAAGTGCTAATGGGCTAATGATAGGGTTCAGAAGGATTTTACTGGGTTATCAGGGGTTTCCAAAGGGTTTCAAGTAGGTTTTCAAGGGTTTTATTGAATTTTAAGGGTTAAAATAATAGGTATTTAATTCAATTAAACTTTAAAAATGAACATTTATGTATTAAAAATTAAACTATGATATAATTCATTACTTTAATCATGAGTGTACATTTAAATATTAAGGTATTAATTAATTAAATTCTTAATCTAAGCTTAATTTAAATAAATTATTTAATTAGTAAATTTAGTGGATCAAGTGGATAATTAGCTAGTGGTGTGTGAGAGAGTTAGATTAATGAATGGTTTATATAAGATGTGTAACTAAAGTGATTTAAGGAGTGGTTGTAATAGATGATGCAATTAAAGGAAGTTAAAGAGAAACTTTAAATGAATGGTATATATGAAAATGGTTAAAAGAATGGAACAAGTATGTTCTGTGAATAAAGCTACTTTAAAGTGTGGTGAAAGTTAGTGGGTAAAAGTGAGGTTGAGAATTTAAAGCAAATAAAAAAAGAGTGGTAAAGAAAAACCTCTGTATATATATATATATATATATATATATATATATATATATATATATATATACATATATATATATATATATATATATATATATATATATATATATATATATATATATATATATATATATATATATATATATATGTGTGTGTGTGTGTGTGTGTGTGTGTGTGTGTGCTTTGCTCAAGAGTTCCTAATGTTTTCTTGCAGGTAATCATATGCTCTTGTTTTTCTTTCCGTGCGTGATCCATAGAATGAGAAAGTGAAAGAGAGCGATTTCTTTTTTTTTTTCCATGCCATTCCTTTTATCATTCTTACTGTAACTCATGTGTGAGGGTCATTGAACCATATTGTAGAGTCAATAAAATCTGAGTGAATGGCTGAGAGTTTCTATAGATCCAGGAGCTAGGCACACGCAAACATTGATGACATAAGAGAGAGAGTTAGAGAAAAGAGATTTTGTGTGCGCAGTTATTCTGTCAGAGAGAATGAGCACATCAGAGCTAGAGAGAGGTAATGAGCACCTGGCGGTAGCTTTGTACGTGTAGAGAGTAGTTCAACACCAGAATTAGAGCAAGAGAGAGAGTGGCGACGACTGTAGGCTGTAGTTCAATAGAGAAATTAAGAGAGTCTGAGGAGTTTTGTTTTTTAAATTTGATTTTTTATTCCTCCCTCTATAGAGCTACGCGGGGCAGCGCCGCAGAGAGAGAGGGTCTCAAAATATTTAGACAGAGAGATTTAGTAGAGAGATTTCTTCTCCTTCCCTAGCAGACCGTGCATAGAGAGAGGAGAGAGAGAAATTATTATTAAATCATAAGTTCTTTCTTTTTTTTTTCCCCCCACGGCTGGCTGACGCACAATGCGCGAAGAGAGCGAGAGAAATAGAGAGATTTATTAGAGAGAGAGAAAGTGAGGTTTTAATGAAACTCTTCCACGGCGGCCTGACAGGTACTGGTGGCGCTCTGTAGAGAGTGTGCGAGATCTGGTGGTAGTTTGACAGGCGTAAAAAAATGGAATTAATATATATATATATATATATATATATATATATATATATATATATATATATATATATATATATATATATATATATATATATATATATATATATATATATATTAAAGAGCAAAGGTTTTGTTCCTCCAAGTTCTCTCCACGGCGGTTGCAGACGCGCATCGCGCATAGAGAGAGTTAGAGGAAGAGATAGGAGAGAGAGAGAGAGAGAGAGAGAGAAAAAGAAAGAGTTAGGAGAGAGAAAAAGATTTATATTAACATTAATCTAAATTAAATATAATTATATTTAAATAGTCAGTTAATATTGCATTGTTTAACTAATTATATCTATTTAGTCATATTGCTACATTATTTCAATTAGATATAAGTAGGTTTATTAAGTTATTTATGAAATTGGAATTGTATAATTAGATACATACTTGTATGTGTTATTAAAACATATGCATAGGCATGTAATTACACTAGTGTTAGCATGTGCATATGTGTGCATTACAGTGAGTGTTAGCATATGATTTTATGCATGGGCATGTAATTGAACTATTGTATGCATATGCATAAATGCATCTAAGTGATTGGATTAGCATGAGTTTGAGTGTTTGCTTTTATGTTAGAATATATGCATACATGGTTTGAGTAATTAAACATGTAAACATAGTGTTATTTTAATGCATGAAGCTTATGTGTATGTGTATGCATGGTTAGTATGTATGGGCATATATGTATGAAAGTAAATGAATTAGCATGGCTGTGAATGTATGCATTAGAGCATGTGAATGTTTTAATGTATACATAAACATATGCATGTGCATAAATGCATTTAAGTGTTAGTATGAATGTGCATTTACCTAATGCTAGCATGTGCATGAATGTATGTTAGCATGCATGAGCAAGTGTATGCTTTAATGTATGTGAAGTATGTCTTTTATGTTTCTTATTAATTTCTTGTAATGTTACTAAGAGTTCCTAATGTTTCTTTGCAGACATTGAAAGCAAAAGTATCAAAGAGCATCGTGACAAAAGAGAAGAATTCAACAAATTAAAGATCCATTAGTTGATATAAACCCATCAAACTTATCTTGATTAAGCTTTTGTATAGGATTCTCTAGTTGTTAGCAATCTTTTTGAGAATTTATATCATTGATTTATAGCATTGTAATCACTAGATTATTGTCATTAGCATTAATTCAATTTCAATTTGCATTATCTTTATTGTCAATGTCATCTGAAAATCCAATTGAATCTGAAAATAACGCACCTTTAGAAGTAGCAGTCGAAGTAGAAGTAGTTAAGGATATTATTACACACGAATCGTTAATATCAGTATATCACGATTATTGTCTTAATAGATTTATAGCATTATTTTCAAGTGCATCTAATGATCCTCAAGATAACATAGATTCATTTCCACCACCCTTAATTAGGCGTACACGACCTAATCATTTCAAAATCCAAGAAGACGAAATTATAAAAGAAAAATTAACTGAGGAAACTTTGATATTACCTATACCTCAAGAAGCTATTGATAGATATAGAGCAGCCTAGCCTTACGGTTCTTAGAAGTTTAAAGTGTTACAGTTATCCACTCGATATTTCGTAGATTTTTCAGTAATTTAGAATTTCAGTTACCTTAGACGAAAGAAAAATATACCTAAAACACCTACGATTGTCTCATACACCCTACGTGTGCCGAGGGATTTAGTGGCTGACTGATCCACCAGCCGTATGTCCGCAACTTCCCGACAGCGTATTATGGGAGCTCTAATCTGAAGAGATTCAGACTCCCATAGGCCTGTGAGTTGTGGAAACTCTTGTAAAGAATTAGATTCAAAATCTAATCTTTCATCCTCTTTTTGATCTATTTGGTCTCCATAGATAGACAGAATGTCTTGGGGAAATTGGTCATGAGGATCATTAATCTTAGGAATAGGAGGGGGATTATCCTTCTCCTTGGCCCATTTCTCTTCTTGTATTTCCTGCAAGAACTCTTGAGAGTATTGTTGAATTGAAAGAGGTGTTTCCCCATCCATAGAATCAGGAACATAAAATCTCATTGGTGGTGAGCTTTCTCTTTCAACAACTGGTTGAGCCTTTTGAAGTAAACAAACCTGCTGCTTATTTACCAACTGCTCTAATGTTTCTAATAAGCCATGGAAATGAAAATCCGGTTTGAGAGAGTTTGTGTAATTGAATGATTGACTGGTCTCGAGCATAGCCTGAGCTAGCTCTACCATTTTCAGGCACATTTTTGTTCGTTCAATCTGTAAATCTACTCTAGGGTAACTCTTGTCTAAGTTTGTAGCTATTGGCCCTTCTTGAAGTTGAGCCTCGTAGGCCTTGAAAATCATGTCCAAGCCTTCTGGGGTTGGATCTGCAAGAACAAACCCTGGTTGCGGTCTATTTGCAATGGGTGGTGGCGTGGAATGAGGTGGTGTGGATGAAGCTTCGACATGGGAGAAGTTTTGAGATGCAATGTCTTCTATTTTTGGTTTTACATCTTTCAAGCTTTCTTCTAATTCTGATAGTTTTTTATTCCACTTGCAATTGGTTCTCTCCTTGGTATCCTTCCATGTTCTTGTTTTCCTCTTAGTAGGCTCTCCTGACTCATTTGACTTTGATTTTTCAGCTGGCTTATCCTGTCTTAAGGCTTGTGCCCTAGTGATTTCCTGTATAGGAGCCTAGAGATGGCTCCTATAGAGACCTTGGCAACTTGCCTTTGTCTCCCTCAAATACCCACTTATAGCTTATCATATGGTATAATCATGCAAAATCACTTACTCTACTAGAGTAATGAAAACTATTATGCTAATACAAAACAATGTGACTATGTCCAACTCTCTGTGGAAGAATACTAAAAAGAAATGGAAATCTTTTCCAAGTAGTGCTTTATCTCATACTCAAATGAAATAGAACTCAAGAAAATCTCATCATGATCCAAACTATGAATCCAAGATGATAATCTATCAATGATCTAGACTATTGAATAAGATGTTAATCTCTCAATGATCCAAACTATGGACCAAGATCTCAATGTGTCATATATAATAATCCAAACTATAGATCAAAAGCTCAATCTATCATATATGATAATCCAAACTATGGATCAAAAACTCGATCTGTCATATATAATATACAAACTATGGATCAAAATCTCGATCTATCATATATGATAATCCAAACTATGGATCAAAATATTTCCCATACAAGTAAATCCTAATCCACTCTCTGGAAGCAAATCCATCATGCCAAGTGAAGATGTGCTAAGAAAGTATAGAAATTAGTGGAACTACCACCACCTTCTCAATAACAACATGCAAGATGTTTCAAGTGGATGAAACTTGCTTAATCCATGACCACCATCTGATCATCATTATGATCAAATCATTTCCAACTAGGAATGAGGTGTATCTGGTAAACTAGTGTAATAATCTGGCACTCCCAGATATAATGAGGACCATAATATGAGTCTAGTAAATAACTGGAACAATGGTAAGTAGATGTGTGCACACTCATAGCCCACTAGGCTAAGCATCTAGCTCACCACATACACACTATGTATGAACTATGGCCTAACCTCAAGCATATGAAATAAAGTAGTACGTACTATATGAATTTCTTCTCAATGCAATTACCTATTCATAGTTCTTATGTGCAAACCTTGCCTTTCCGCTTCTAGGCTACTTGCCTACAGACTTGCCTTGTTTGCGATCACATACAAAGTGACTATCTCAATTGCCCCTCTGTTGTCTAATAATAAGAAGATCATCTGCATGAGCTCCAAATCTATAAAAAAATACCATCTCAGAGACTCCTCTCTCATACCATTTGTCCTACACCTAGGTAGAATATAAAGTTTGATGTCCCATACCACCAAACTTTATACCCCACATAGATGCGTATATGAGATTAAAATTGAACACTTCTCTCAAAATGATTAGAATAAACCGGTGAGTACTCACAACCATAAATAATAATAATGAAATCATAAAGTGTTCCTGAAGTGTTTCCTTAGCAAAGTTCTCTTGTTCCATGCTCTCATGGCACTATATATATTCTTGAAAATTTCAACAGATTCTCCTGTGTCCTAGTGAATATGGTCACCTTAAAAAATGCTCAAAAAAGTGCCATAAAAAACTTGTGGAAAATCTTTTCCTTTCAACAACATCTCCTGCATAAACAATTTCCAATAGTAGTAGATTAAAGCTTAATTTTAACTTATGTTTAATCATGCAAAAAGTATGAACTTTTCCAATCTTATGTAACTTTGCTCAAGCTTTCATTAGGCATAAAAATCACTTGATTTGGATATTTTCTTAGAGTTTTATGACCATTTTATTGGAAGGGTCAAACACTTGATAACCAACTCTGAACATGTACAGGGTCATCGTCTTGAAGCCCTTAGACTAATCTAACAGATTTCGGATTTCATTTTCTTTATGCCCAAATCTAGGTCAGCGTATCTAGTTTGATCTCAAAACATTTAAATTCAAAATGAAATCAAATATGCATTCAAAATTATAATTCTATCTCTGCTACACGTGCGCTCGGGTGAGCCTAGAAAAAGTGTTGTTGCACCTTTATAATATCTTCTAACTATGAAGATAAATTCCAAAATCCTTGAATTTTGGATATATGAGAGGGTCTACACTGAATAGTGTCTCCAACAGAAATTTTTGAAATTGGAGTTTTCAATATGAAAATATCATATGCTCATCAGACAAATGTACCACTGTTTGGAGAATCCTGGCCTGATATTAGTCTGAGACGAATAGATCTTTTGACCTATCAAATGATGTCCAATTTGTTCCAAATTTTAATACTACATATTTCCTACTATCTACTTTTAGTGTTATACGTTTCATAGTATTTGGACATTTGGATCTTTCACAATGACCAAAATACTAAGCCTCTATACTTGCAATATTTTAATAATTTCCAAAGGCTAACTTTTAATCTTTTCTTTATATCTCCTAAATGGAGAAACATTTCATCTTGAAATTTTGTGCACACCATTTGGAGGCGCAGCTAATGGTAGAAACAAAAATCATCTAATTGGAGTGAATGAACTAAGAGAAACAATCACCTCTAAGTGACATGGTCTTTGATCATTGCATAAATTCGAGAGGTTGCACTTTGATGTGCAGAGATTATTTGACCTATCAGATGATCTCTAAAATTAATGAAACTTGGTTTATGCACAAAGTGCATCTATCAACATTTCATATAAAACAAAAAGCATGCAAATTGGATCTACCATTTAACAGAAATGCGCTTTGTAACAGGCCTATGTCACTTGTTCCATGCCTCTACCTCTACTAGTAGCACTTTTAGTATAAAGGTCATTTGTGTTGATATATTTAGATAGTGATGTGTGTAAACACACTAGGACCATTGGGGCACTTTTCTCCCTCTTTAGGAGGTTTTCTTTCCCCGACTTGTATATATGCCTATTGCCCTAATGGGCTACTTATCTTTGTACATTCTCTAGTAATACATTGAATATTGTGTGTTGTGCTCCAAGCTTCTTCTTCTTCCTTGTCTTGTTCATGTGCTTCCACAAATGTCTAACTCCAACAATTGGTATCAGAGAGGTTGCCACTTCATCTAGGGCATTGTGGAGGGGATCACAAACTGGGTTGATCGGGTCCGGTCGTAGCACACATAGAGTGTATGAAGCTAGTGAGTGTTGGAAGGTCTTTTTGATAAAAATGTGAAGGTGAAGATGAAGTTGGGTATGGGGAGCAGAGGTGTCATGATTTAATTATGAAAGGGGAACATACGGCTTTATGCATGATGAGAACAAAAAGAAAACCACACACATCAATCAACTTTTGAAAGGAAGAATGGTCCACGAATGGAGCTTCTTATACACTTTTGAAAATAAATTCATAAGCATGGGTTCTTGTGGATGTATGCATGATGAGAACAAAAAGAAAACCACACACATGAATCAACTTTTGAAAGGAAGAATGGTCCACAAATGGAGCTTCTTATACACTTTCAAAAATCAATTCATAAGCATGGGTTTTTGTGGGTGGTATGAATGCATGTGGGTCATGATGTAAAAAATGAATAGAAAACTATTCTCTCAACCTTTATGGATCATCCTCAGTGGTTCAATGCAATATTGCGGAGCCTTCTCACACATAGAAAGAAATAGAAGATGACATGTAAAAACATATAAGAGACAAAGAGATAAGAGACACGAGACATGAATTAGAAGATATTGTTATGAAAAACATATATATGAATAATGTGAAACATCAAGCTAAGCATTCTACTAGTCAAAGGTGGTCCGCACGACCCTCTCACCATGACAGTTCAACCGAATGTTACACGTAAGAGGATAGGTCCCATTTCATTGACCCTATTTCTTTCTAGGATCGTAATGTGTTTCTAAAGAAGTCTAAGACACATAAAACCAGCTCAAACTCACTCACACGCTCCACTGAGGGTGAGCAAAGAAAGAGAAACTAGGTTTATTAGCATATCCTAGAGAGGAAGTCTAAAAATTAAATCTAGGAACTATGCTCTTACTAGCCAACCTTGGATCCTCACACGCTCAACTGAGGGTGATTGTCTCAAGGAAACCATGTGCTAGAAAGGGCCCTATGGATGCCTAACAATGATGCTCTAGGAGTTTGGAGGGGGTTTATATAGTTTTTTGAATGAATTTGGGCCCTTGGATCTAGAGAAATCAACTCTCAATCCTAAGATCAACTTCTTTTGATTACAACCATTGGATTTATCAAATGGATGGTTAGGATTGGTTCTTTATATGATATCTAGGGCAAAGGGGAGGAAAATAGGTGCCTTCATTCTCCACCATTGGCTCTAGGGCTGTTCTCCAGCGTTGGATCAGTGCTAACATCAATTTGGATAAGATAAGCTACTATTATTGGACAAACTTTGCATTATTGATCTTTGATCATCAAAAAAGGCTTATCTGGTGTAAAAACTCGTGGATTCTATTTGCTTTATGCTTTAGTGCATCTCCACCCTTGAATATGAGCTCATCTTCACCGTACAACGTGGTTCAATCATTGTTTGCCATGTGGTAGTGCTTCAAGTCTTTAATTTTCTTATTCTAGGAAACTTTGATGACCTTGAAAACTAGATATTATGCTCTTTGACCCTTAAAATATCCTTTGAAGAAGATGAAATTTTTACGGCTATGTTTTGAAAGGTCTCCTTTGGGAATACACAAAAAAACTCCCATCTGAATCTCCCTTGTACAAGTTTGACTACATTTGGAAGCTTACAAGGTGGCATTAAGGTGTCTAGGAAGCTCTCATAGCCCTGAAACTTTGTACAAATATGTAGCCACATATGGTCTTTATACATGCCAAACCATATGGCTAACAAAAATTCCTATACAAGATTTTGTAGGGTCTAAGTGATAAAATTAAATGTTTTATAAAATGCACATGGCATATCAATGTGCTAGAAAATCCATTTACAAGTGAAATTCAGGATATAGACTGCCTTTGATAGGCTTCACAAGTGTATGAATTTTCATGTGATTTGGAGATATTGAAATTTTTGCCCTAATTTCCAAAATTTGACTAGCTTTGACTGCTACCATGGATTTTCTTGATTTCTTCCAAAGTTTGCATGTGACTTTCCTTTGACATCCTTGATGCATCTTGGAGTTCTAAGGGAATTCTGGCTACCTTCATCGTAGGCCTTCATGAATGAGAGAGGAGAGAAAATCTCGACGACATTCGCCCCCACTAAACCTGTGATTCCTCCGGAATCACCACTCTATTATCTCTGAAAAACAAAAGTTCCAGACATCAAATTCTTTTATAGGCAACATAAGAAACATGGAAGAAAAAATTGATTATATGGATGAATGAGTAGGCAACATGACATGAAGCAAAATTTGCATGGAGAAAGAATTGAAACATGCAAAATGAATATGCATGAACAAATAGGCAACATATCCGCAAATGAGCAAGCAACATTGACAACAAGAAAGGAAACAAAAAAGCATCAATATGAAGTGGAGGTGAATGTATTGAGTCGTTTTGAGCATCAATTCCTCTCATCTTGAAGAAAAATTTGTACCTTTTTCATAAAGCAATCTACCTTAAATACGATTATAAACAAAGATTTAGGATTTTCAAGAGATGTCTTTCATCTTTAGCTTATTTTAGATCAACTTCTTTCCTACATAAATATGAATATGCTCTTTCTCTAATAACATGCAAGGAAATCTAACTAAACTCCACTAATGCATAAATCTGCCTATTTAGCCCGTGATTTATTCTACTATGCCTCTTTATCTTCATTTGGCTTGCTTTTTTTTTTTAATGATTCGGCAACTTTATGGTTATGATCACTTTTTTGGGGTGGAAGAAAGTGTAAACTTCCTAGAAACATGTAGTATATTTTTTTTTTGATGACGGGGAAAAATTAAACCCAGATACAAGGTACAACCATTTTTGATGACGGAAAATAGTCGTTTAAACTCCGATACAAGTGCTGTGAGATAGACTAAGGATGTAGAAACATGTAGTAGCAGGAGCTAGGATTTCAACAATTATGCTTTCGATACAGGATACATATGCATGTTTATATATGAAAGTCATATCACCAAAATAAACCTCCAAATCTACATGTCCTATCTTTCCATAGTTTGAGATTATAACCGATTTCTTAGTAGATAAATTACTACTTAAGATATCATTTTACACAAGTAGAGAAATCATCATTTGCCCTTTTTGACTCAAGTGATGTGGATATGCAATGCAATGCAAAGACTGAAAACAAACATGCATGAAACAAGAATGGAAAATAAGTATAATGAACTTGAAAAAAACGAAGCAACATGAATCTGAAAAATTAATGATATTTTTATATTTTTATATTTTTTTTCTTTTTTTTATTTTTTATTTTTTTAATAACATGGATACTCCTGTTTATGAATCGGCCTCATTGTTGTCATCTTCTTCAATGTTCTTATCCAAAATGTACTCGTCATTATCACGTTTTTTGAATAGCTTTATCCTTTTACCTGCAATCAAAGTTTTTAGTGCAACACCATTTAGTTCACAAAGAGCATACGTACCATTGTTGTTGACTTTTGATACAATGTATGGCACAAACCTCTGTTGAGTGAGCTTTTTGCGTGCATCATATTGAGAGTCAAATGTACTATCATAAATGAGCATCCAATCTCCTACTTTAATTGGATTAGAACGCAATCGATGAGTTTTATCAAAATAATGCTGGTTCTTCATTCTAGATTCTCTTAGTTTTTCAATGGCATCATCAAGTCTTAATTTACCTTGTTCTAACTGTTTAATGCACAAACTCAAAAAATCATCAGTAGACATGTTTTCAGACCAAGGCAAATTTGACCATGTAGAAATATGAGACTGAATTGGAAACAATGGTTTTTGATAGTACATGAGCTCAACAGGCATATACCTAGTAGTATGTGTGAGCGTCATTCTATCTGCCCAAAGTGCAAAAGGTAAGCGTCTAGACCATTGTTTGATATCACCATTACATGCTTTAGATATGGCTTGCACAATAGGTGGATGCCCTCTCTCTATTTTACCATTGGCCTCTGGATTATATGCAGTAGTGAGAGACAAAAGAATACCGTGATGTTCAAAAAACTCTTTAGCTTCTCTTGCATTTAACTCTCCACGATTAGCAAATACTTTCTCTATGTACCCAAAGCAACTTATGACATCTTCAAGCAAGAATTTGCAAACATTGTAAGTGGTCTTAGATCGTAGTGCATGTCTACATGATAAGTTAAGTCTTCTCTTGCAAGTACAATGTAACGCATTTTGTCAATACCTTTAGGCATAGTTACAAGATCTACTACCCACTTGTAGTGAATACAGGGTGGATAAGTAGGATGCAACGGATCTCTATGTTTGACTGATGAATGAAGTTTACAAGTTGAACATGTAGAAACATAGCTACTAATGTCAACATACATCCTAGGCCAATAATAGGTACTTCTAATTTAGAATACGTCCCTTCCAGTGGTTCCTTGTGTTGTCTCTTTTGGCACACTTGACTTTATGGGCACCTCTGCAGCTAGGAAGCATAGTTACCCATTCATTTACTTTCACAGAAAGAGGTCTCCACAAAGAATCCTCTCTTTTGTTGTAAACCTCACATGAGGTTACACGATTGGAAGGATGACGAGAAGAAGAAGCCATTTCAACGTAGAAGAAGAAGAATGTTCAAAGCGAGAAATCGATGTTCACAAATTTTGGCAGTATTTATAGAGAAAAAGGCTTTGTACATGTGGAAACTTTTGATTTGATGTAAACCCTATCGCTGAATGATCATGAAATTTTGTGAACCCAAAAGTATTTCGTATCTTCAAAAATCAATTCCTTCTTGGAAATTCGAGAATATGCTTTGTGTAGTGTGCCAAAATATCCTTTTTTGCATCAAACCGAAAAATTGTACACTGAATACGAGACTCTTCATCACTTTAGTGGCGCTTTTAGAGAAAATTGTATTTAAAAAAGAAATTCTTCATACGGTTAAAAGAGAGAGCAATGTTATATTCTTGTACACCTGGAAAGAATCTATTTGTCAATTTCCTTAATCTCTCATTAGCAAACAGCCCCTTTTCAGCCGCTTTTTGCCCTAATGGGGATAAAATCATGTAAGACCATATTCATAGCACTCATCATATGAGCCACAGAATCAGTCGCTCCTTGAGGTAAAGTACACATTTGCACTAAGCCCAAAGGAGTTTTCATTGTGGTTATGTCACTTCTATCAATTGCTAATTGGAATTGGTCATACCCAGAATATAAATCACCCATTGAATAGATAGAATGTCCTGAAAATGATTCAGCAAAATCATCTACAATGGGTCCTGTTCCCTACATTCCTTATGGTGACTTTATTGATGCATTGGGGATCTTGAATAAAACATAGTTTCCCATTCTTTGTAGGTAGAGTGAACCATCTATTTGATTAAGGTGCAAAAGATGGCTCTAAAATTCTCATGTTTATCTTCTCCTTAAGTAGATTCATTAGCTCAGGTAAGTGAGCCTTTGGAACTGATATAGGGCAAAGATTCCATGGAATATGTGGAATAGTAAAGATTATCATGGGTGCAACTAGCTTAGGATCTACGCAACCAATCTCATGAGGATACATAGTAAAGGCTTTTCCATGGCTACGTATGACTCTCTCAAATTTATCTCTCTCTATTGGCAAAAGAAAGTCATCATCCGTACCAATTTTCACATGTTTGATTGTCTCAATAGTGAATGTATGTCCTATGTTTTTCTTATCCCGAAGAATTGGATCGTTTGTCACATCAATAATGTTTTCACTACTTCCTTGGGGTAATGTTTGAGTTATGGGTTTGATTTTTTTGTCTACAGTTTTGTACTTTGTTTCAACTAAGGCATCATGTGTTTGGCTAAATTTTGAGCACTTGTCAACATTAAGAGCATATTCCTGGATAAGAGCATACTCATCAAGGGAAGAAAGAAGAATAATATGGGAATTAGAATTTTTTTGAAGACATAACTCTAACTTTGCAAGAGTAGAGAAACAATGAGATGTCTCAATCACATGCTCAATGTTCTCATCATGTTCCATGATTTTGTTGTTTTTATACTTTTTTTGGGTTTTTTGGACAAAAGACTTGGACAATTGAATCTTATGAAGAAAATCTAATCTAGAATGTGGAAAACAAAGTGACAAACTATTGTACATGTTGGTTGGTTGCGAGATGGCAAACCAATATCCACTGTTGTTCCGCTCAACAATGGATTCTATCAAAAATTTTGATCATATATAGCTCCAAACATGAATCGAGGTGCACAATCACTACAAGCATGCTCATGACCCTGAGTAACAATAGGTTTCTTTCTAATTGACATAGATTCCTAGGATGATTCACTCCTACTGTCATGACTTGAAGTGATTGCATTCCATCCTTAGACTTAATTCTAGCAAAGCTAGACCCATCATCCATGGCTTTAGTTTCCATACGACTCTCACAAATAGAGGGTTGACCTAAGAGAACTTCATAGGAGCAATTATCTTGAATAAAAAAGTGAAACTCTTCTGTGATTTCTCCTATGGATATGGGCACACTAGCACAAGCTCCATACAGGGTACCACACCATCATCTGTAGTTCTCATACGCCATCCACAATCTTTATATATGGGCCATCGAAACTTATCATAGACTTCTCTTGAAATCACATTGATTTCGGAGAGGGAATCTACTAATGCATTTACAGTGATAGTGTTCTTATCATTTCCTATTTTAACATGCATCTCTGATGTACCCCTAGCCCAAAATTTTCTTTTAAAGTGACTTTTAGGATTGTTTTCATGATTTTCATGGTCAGGTTGAATAGGTCCTAAGAAATTTTTATTAACCTTTACTTCATCATCATCAAAGTCCTCTTCATCAGATTCATCAAAGTTTAAGGCTTCATTCATAGCTTGATCTTGATCTAGAGAATCTTGCATCTCAGTATCTAGATTAAGCAGAAAGCTCTTCCTTTTAATTAGGCCAATAAAGTTATCTTTAAAAATAGGATCTGCAATAGAGAAAACTTGTTCTAAAGACATAGTCACTTGACTCCTAAGCAAAATGTCATCTAAAATCTCCATAGGATCTATTTTTCTCTCAATTTCTAAAATCAAGATGGCTTTAGGTTTTCTCTTTGGTTTCTTTTGTTTTTGCTCAGGATCTTGTTTTTGTCCATGTTAATCTCGTGTTTGGTCTTCAGTTTGTTTTGATTGTTCTTATTTATTTAAAGGCTTTGGTTCTGTGTTTCTTTGCTTTGTCAACTTGCCTTTTTGTTTCTCCTCTTGTTTTTGTTCATTGGGTTGTGATTCTTGTTTTTTATCTTTGGATTGTGATGTTTCTCGTTGCTCTATGATTGTTTCTATTCCCTCTGAGGTTTGTTTTTGAGTCACTCTTCTTTCACTAGGCTCAGCTTCATCTCTTTTTTCTTTTTCTTCTACATTGGATATGTGAGAAATAAGAGATTGATCTTCTATCGGTGACTCCCAAGCCGTTATTCTCCTAATCTCATCTCGTGCTCTTACCAAAGCCTCTATGGAAAAGTCAACTTCCTTTGTGGGTTTACTTGATTCTACTTGTTGCTCGTCAAGAGCTTCTAGTTTCATTCCTCTAGTTCCTACGTCCATTATGGTTATATTTTCATAGTGTTTTTTCATTCCTCCCTTACCATAATTTCCTTGCAAAGGTAGCCTAGATCGATAGTCACATATTTTCTTGTCTATGTCTATTACTAGTCATTGCTCCTTAGCAACCTTCAATAGTTCACAATCTCTCAAAAAGTGCTCTAATGAATCACACCAAGGACACCTATGAGGGCCACACACAAAACCATTTTGATTTTGAGGATTTTGAAAAGCTGTTTGAGAAGCTTGAGGATACATGTTTTGATACATTTGAGGATTTTGCACATGAGGATGAGGATTTTGCATTGAAGGATTATGCATTAGAGGAACTTGATATGCTTGAGTAGGAGCTACTTGTGGATTTTGATTGGGAGCTATAACATGTTTATTAGGCTCTTGAAAAGACATTGGGTTCATTTGATTTTGGAAAGTTTTGGTGTAATTAGGTTGTAAAGCATCTATAGTCTTGGCCAAATTGGATTGTGTAGCAATAAGACTTTCCATTTGCTTAGTGAAAAATTCCACTTGAGATTGTTCAACTACACTTTTATTTGGCTCTACTTTAAAACCTTGAGAGGGCTCCATCATTTGAGGAATAGGAGTAGAGTAAAAAAGCATAGCATGGGATTGTTCTTTAACTTGCTCCTTAGTTTGTGGAATGCTAGCTTGAGGAATACTAGTTTGCTCATAAAGCATGGATTGTCTTTGATGTCTATGGGCTAAAACCTCTACTACTTTACGCACTTTTTGCCAATTGTCAGTAAGACCATAGTGCTTATCTAGCTCTTCTAATCGACGTTCAACTTCCCTATGAGTTTGAGGATGAAGAAGCTTAAGAAAATTGATCACAAGATCAGGTTCCAAAGTTATGTTATCCTCATCAAGAAGTTGTTCATAGCGTCCAATGTACTCATTTTGTAAGTGAGTAATAGAGCTACTTGGCTTTGGTGAATGGACCCATGGTAAGAATCCATCCGGATTATGTTGGCTATAATCTTCAAGATAGAATTATTTGAGCATCTCCTGTCTAAAATCACTCCAAGGAAGACTATCATATTGAGTGACATGGTTTATGATAGAGCTATCAACAATTCGTTCAAAGAATGATATCAAAAGATCTTTAAGAAGACGAAAAATCATAGCTTGCTCTTCAAACAAATCTAAGTAGCTTGTAATGTTGATGCCATTGAATTTTCCCTTCTCTCTCAACATATCCTCCATCTTATGTGAATAAGCAAGTGATGCACGATGTTCTAGATCTCTCACAAATGGATTTACTTCACGACGAAGATGTGCACGATATTGTGAGAAATCGAGTGCAAAACTCAAGAATGATCATGATGATATGATGAGGATGAAAAATATGAAACATAAAATATGGATCACAACCTCCCAACAAGATCAGAAGCAAATGCAACGAAGCGATTCAGGTCGGGTTCAAATGTGGAGGTGATCGCAAACTGGGTGGATCGGGTCCGGTGGCATCATACACAGAGTGTATGAAGCTAGTGAGTGTTGGAAGGTCTTTTTGATAAAAATGTGAAGGTGAAGATGAAGCTGGGTATGGGGAGGAGAGATGTCATGATTTAATTATGAAAGGGGAACATATGGCTTTATGCATGATGAGAACAAAAAGAAAAACACACACATGAATCAAGTTCTAAAAGGAAGAATGGTCCATGAACGGAGCTTCTTATACACTTTCGAAAATCAATTCATAAGCATAGATTCTTGTGGATGTATGCATGATGAGAACAAAAAGAAAACCACACACATGAATCAACTTTTGAAAGGAAGAATGGTCCATGAATGGAGCTTCTTATACACTTTCAAAAATCAATTCATATGCATGGGTTTTTGTGGGTGGTATGAATGCATGTGGGTCATGATGTAAAAAATGATTAGAAAATTATTCTCTCAAATTATGGATCATCCTCATTGGTTCAACGCAATACGGCGGAGCCTTCTCATACATAGAAAGAGACAGAAGATGACATGTAAATGTAGAGAGTACTCATGCGGAAGCGAAATGAAAAGTAAAGTACTCTCACAAAACAAAAAATGTGTGAGACACAAAATGAGTAGACCATGAAATGGGTAAACTCATGTGGATTAGAAATGAGCTTGCCAAGAGCATGGAGTAGGCTCCTCAAGCTTCTAACCAAGTACAAATGAGGGGAGAGGCCCTCCTTATATAGATTTGGGAGGGGCTCTCAAAAGTAAATCATATGTGGGATAAGTCTTCTGAAAGGAGAATGAATACAACTGGTAGAAGCACATGGCAAGGTACCCAAATACAAAAGAAGTACAATATAAAATGGAAATAGACTAGAAATGGAGTGCCTCATGGATACAAAATGGAGATTCACTCATGGGATACAAATGTAGATGAAGTAGGAGCAATCATGTTGTCAACACCCCCTCTGCAGCTCCATTTTGGAGCGGTTGAATGCTGCAGAGGTCCACCAAGTGCTGAAGTGGAACCAGAGGTAGAGCCTTCGTGAACATGTCCGCCAGGTTCTCCTGAGAGGTACACTGCTCCAGAATAATATCCTGAAGTTGTACTGGATCTCGATGTGCTTCATCTGAGCTTGGAACACTGGATTCTTGGCGATGGCCAAGGTTGACTGGCTGTCTGTGTGAAGACATGTTGGAGTATCCTGCAAAGCACCAATGACAGATAATAAACGTCGAAGCCAAATGGCCTCACATGCTGCAAAGCTGGATGCTCGGTACTCGGCCTCTGTGGATGATAGAGCAACTGTAGGCTACTTCTTACTTGCCCAAGAAATAGGTCCTGAGCCAAGCAAGAATATATACCAAGAAGTAGACCGTCGAGAATCAGGATTACCAGCCCAATTTGAATCTGAATATCCGACGAGTTGGATGCCCCCTCTATACCAAAGACCATGATGTCAGGTGAGGGCAAGGTATCGAAGTAGTCTCTGAGCAGCATCCCAATGAGTTTGATGAGGCTGATATGCAAACTGACTGAGTATACCAACTGCATAAGCAATATGTGGTCTAGTGTTGGCAAGCTAGAGTAATGAGCCAACAAGCTATCGATAGGTATGCACATCCACAAGTGATGATCAGTCCTTCAGTGTAAGCTTGATGTTTGGATCAAGTGGTGTAGAAACTGAGCAACAGTGGTCCATGTTATATCTGGGAAGTAGATCAAAGCAGTACTTCTTCTATGATAGGAATATACCTTCTTTTGTTTGCCAAACTTCCATACCGAAGAAGTAGTGTAGTAAGCCAAGATCTGTCATAGAGTACTCAAGATGAAGCTATGTGATGATGAACTAGATGCGTTCTTCGTCTGAGCCTATCAAGATCAAGTCATCTACATATAGAATGATGATGGCTACTAAAGAATCCTTTTGATAGATATAGAGATTAGCATCAGCATTGCTTCTGTGAAATCCCTTGTCTTCAAAGAACTTGTGAATCTTTTCATACCAGGCCCTGGGAGCTTGCTTAAGTCCATAAAGTGCCTTGTGAAGCTTGTAGACTTGATCTTCTTTGCCTTTGATCTTGAAGCCTTAAGGTTGTTCAACATATACTTCTTCTTGAAGATCTCCATTGAGGAATGCACTTTTGACGTCCAACTGGTAAATGGGCCACTTAAAGTGAGCACTTAGTGCTAAGATGATTCTGATGGTTCTAAATCTTGTAGTAGGAGCAAAGGTTTCTTCATAGTCAATGCCATGTTGTTGCTTGTATCCCTTAGCTACCAACCTTGCTTTGTACTTGTCTAATGTGCCATCAGACTTGTACTTAACTTTATAAAGCCACTTAACTCCTATGACTTGATGATTTGTGGGCTTAGGTACAAGAGTCCAAGTTTTGTTCTTCTCGATTGCATCCATTTCTACTTGCATAACTTCTTCCCACTTAGGTTGACCTTGAGCTTCTTTGTAATTAGATGGTTCTTGGATTTGTTGAATCTGATGCATTAAGGCGTAATTGACATAGGGACTTTGTTCTCGCTGTCTTTTGTCAATAAGTCTTTGAGATCTTCTTGGATGACTTGAAGTACTTGCTTCTGAGTTGGAGTTGGGAAATACTGAGTCCCCCTCTGAAGTGTAGATAGGTGGACTAAGACTTGGACTTGGATCTTTTCTTGAGTATGAGGAAGCTTCATTGAAGATCACATCCTTCGAAATGTTCATGGAGTGGTTTTCCATATCATATAGGCGGTATGCCTTTGATTGGTCACTATACCCTATAAATATGTGTTTCTTGGACTTTGATTGTAACTTGTTTCTATCTTCTTTTGGTGCATGGACAAAAGCCTCACTACCAAAGACTCGAAAGTAATTCACATTTGGTTTTCTTCCATAGTATGCTTTGAAGGGTGTTTTGTTGTGTAATGCACTTGTAAATCCTCGATTAAGAATGTGAACGGCAGTATGCACGGCTTCTGCCCTAGTGCCAACATCACCAATAGCCAATATGGAATCAACAAACACAAGATACGAGCAATCCCAAGGAGATTACTATTCCTATGATGCAAGCATAATGGAGTACGAGCAAGTTTATGACCCGCAATACTATGGATATGAAGGATATGACAATACCTATGGACAAGAGGTTGCAACATTAATGTATGCTGGACCTAAAGCACAGGCAACCTTAAGACCACCCATCAGACCACCTATGCCAAGTGGACCGTGTTATAGATTCGGAGGAGACCACTTCATTAGAGAATGCACTCGGCCCTATAACCAACCACCTCCTAAGACTTGGGAAGGATACTGTAGTGATTGTGGAAAGGAACATCTCTTTAGGGATTGCCCAAAAAATCCCAACAAGGCTCAAGGCACTGCACCTATTAATGTGATCAAAGTGATAGAAACACCTGGAAATGATAAGGAATACACCGTACCATTAAAGGCCATTACACGAGCATGAACTAAGGAACAAGAAGGAAAACAACGGGACCTTGAACAAGAAAACAATAAAACCTTAGACCCCAAAATTCAAATAGTGGAAGATTCAGAAGATCCACGCGAGATTACTCAAGCAACGAAAAGCCAAAAGTGGAAGGAAATAAGAGAAAAGCTCAAGGAAAAATGGATGAAAAATAAAAATCAGGAAAATAAGAAACATACACGATGCAATAAGAAGCCTAAAGAACTAGAGATTTGGGAAGAAGTCCCCATTCCACCGCCTATTCAAGAGTCAGAGAAGCCAGTATCAATTCTAGCCGACCCATAACCGGATGATTTGGACATGTGGTTGAAAGCGTACCAAGCTAGAATTAAGACTGGACCGAATGTGGAGCAACATCAAAAGCTTTACCCACAAGGAGAGTTAGAAAAGGAGAGGCTTGCGATATGTAGGAAAGTCATAGAGATAGCACAAGCAACCCTAGAAAAGACTATCCCAGGTCTACTTGAGACAAGAATATCAGAGGATCAATACCAGGATTGTGCTAAAATCAAGGACAAGGAACCAAAAGAGAAAGATGAGAAACTAGAACTATTGAAAACCCAGGACGAACGTATGTCCACAGTTTCGGACTTAGAGGTTGATTGGCCAAAAGAATTGTGGAATAGGATTCGAGAGCGGAAAATGAATGGAGTGGCTAAACCTCCTTTTTAGGAATTAGATATGGAAGTTTATCAACCAAGTCCCAAAATGGAAGAAGTATATGAGGAAATATCGAGACTAGACTGAAATAGGGAAGAAGCTCAGAGCATTTCGACCCTACCAAATTACATGGGAGAGTACGAGAAAGAATCCATGATCTTCCATGCACCTACAGTAGGAGGAAAAGGAAAGGGAAACTCAGATAAGAATTCACACAATCTAACAGAACGTAACAAGACAAAAGTACAATGCCAATTAACAGTGGAAGAACTACTTCGTGTTAAACCACAATTATGGAAACAACTAGCAAGACAACTGGAGTTAGGGTAGGAGAAGAATGAAAAGGAAATAAAGGGAAATGAAAACCCACCTAAGGTTCAAATTCTAGTGGATAAAGTTGGAGAATTTAGTGAAGGAGACGAAGGTAACACGTGTCTACCTGTGACTTACAATGGCTATATGACCAAAACCATACTAGACATAGGAGAAGGAGTAGGTATTGCTACCAAAGAGATTTGGGAAAAATGGGGAAAGCCTGCCTTACGACCCACTCGCATGAAGCTTCACTTAGCAGATAGTCATGTGGAAAAACCATTGGGAATATTAGAAAAGGTCAAATTAACCACCTGTGGAGTTGAATTTGAGCATACTTTAGCCATTTGTCAATTTGGAAAAGCAAATAACTATGAGATGATATTAGGACGACCCTTCATAAGACAGCTTAGGGTAGTGCAAGATTGGGGACGAGACTCATTATACCTTCAACATCAAGGAAACACCACCAAGATAAACTTGCATACCTTTGCGTATAGAGATGTACCACCACTACAATGGAACCCCATACATAAAGAAGAGGATGATGTGTCTATCCATAGTGCTGGATCAAGCGATCGATCATGGATGCATGAGGATGCCCAATTATGGATGTGTAAATGTTGGCATCATATGGGAAGATGCCAAGTACGAGCATGTATGCAGATCTAGCACTCAGGCAACCCATCAATTTTTTCCAATCCTTACACATTTTAAAAGTGATTCTCATCACTAAAAACCATTGTAAATACCATTTTCCATTTTTGTAGCTCCATTTTGTACAAGCCGAGGAGTCCTCGAGCTTAAGGAGCCTTAGAAGTAGTTGCCTACCAATTTTCATATTTTTTAGATCTCGTTTGAACCCTCAAATAAGCCTTGAAACCTAATTTTTAACTAGGCCGGACACTAGGTCTGGCCTGCTTGTTACAAACAAACTTTTGATGACATGTTCACCACGGGGTCTGGGAAGCACACTCAGAAGTATTCGCACCACGCCCAACTCATCTGCTCTAGTTATTCGCTTGCAAACAAACAATGCATTCAGAACTCTACACCACGCCCCAACCTAACATGCCTGGTGTAGTTAACTGGGAGGCCCTGCAGAGAGACCTGGTCAAGGGACTGCGGATTAAAGAACAAGAATTGGCAACATACATACTACAGCAATACATTGATCAAACCGGGGAGCAGAGGTCTGTCAGAGGCGACATACGCTAGGGGGGGGGAGAGTGTTGGCATCATATGGGAAGACGCCAAGTACGAGCATGTATGCAGATCTAGCACTGAGGCAACCCATCAAATTTTTCCAATCTTGACACATTTTAAAAGTGATTCTCATCACTAAAAACCATTGTAAATACCATTTCCCTTTTTTGAAGCTCCATTTTGTACAAGCCGAGGAGTCCTTGAGCTTGAGGAGCCTTAGAAGTAGTTGCCTACCAATTTTCATATTTTTTAGATCTTGTTTGAACCCTCAAATAAGCCCTGGAACCTAATTTTTAACTAGGCTGGACACTAGGTCTGGACAAGGCCAAAGCAAGTCAAAAACTATAAATAGAGCTAGAGAGCTCATTTTTGAGGTAGCTTCTTGTAGTTTTGAGCTTGTATGAGAACTTGTTGGTAATAGAAGTGATTCCATTGTCTTACTCTCTTTGTTCTTGCCATGTGTGCACGTGTGTGTGTATGTGTGTGCATGTTTGTGTGCTTCTCACTCACACATTTGTGCCTTCACTTGCTCGTGGTCTTCATACCATCCTCATGTCTTCCCGGATTGACATTAAAGGAGGTGCTACTCATCACTGAGCTACAGTAAAGAAGCCAAGAAAGAGGATAACAAAAGGTAGTTATGGCCAATAGGACATCCTAACTATAGGCCGATAGAGGACCCCATGTATATGCCTCAAATCTTTCCTGATGAAGCATTTGAAACGCTGTGGTCAAGAATCGAAGTCGCACCCTACAAACCACTTGAATAATTCCAGCAAATATTCGAGGAGTTACTAGTTCAGGATTTGTTGTACATTCATGCTATCGTACTCATTGTATAGAATATATCTAAAAAAAAAAATACTCGGAATGGAAAGCATCGAGGAAGAAATCCAAGTGTCTGTGCGTCGACAGATAGGATAATTTTTTCTGTATTCGTATAGGGAAGGCGGCTGCTGGCGGTTTTTTGACGCATGCAGAAAAGAAAGGAGGGGGGGCACCGTTTCCTGGATCATGGTGCTTGCCCATTGTAGGTTCCAACGTGGACACATAGAGGGAGGCATCTGCGTGGGTGACGGGCAATTCAGGAAAGAATCTAGGGAGGATCGATGGATGGAGAGGGAAGACTCCCCCCTCCATCCATCGATCCTCCCTAGATTCTTTCCTGAATTGCCCGTCACCCACGCAGATGCCTCCCTCTATGTGTCCACGTTGGAACCTACAATGGGCAAGCACCATGATCCAGGAAACGGTGCCCCCCCTCCTTTCTTTTCTGCATGCGTCAAAAAACCGCCAGCAACCGCCTTCCCTATACGAATACAGAAAAAATTATCCTATCTGTCGACGCACAGACACTTGGATTTCTTCCTCGATGCTTTCCATTCCGAGTATTTTTTTTTTTAGATATATTCTATACAATGAGTACGATAGCATGAATGTACAACAAATCCTGAACTAGTAACTCCTCGAATATTTGCTGGAATTATTCAAGTGGTTTGTAGGGTGCGACTTCGATTCTTGACCACATCCACCCCCTCTGAACCTGTACATCCTCCGGATGTACCACCATCAATCTCGGTATCTGCAAGTCTTCAAGAATCTAAATGTGAGTGAAATCAAGTGCATGGGTTAAAACAAATGTGCCTATGCACGGCCATGTAATGAGCCCTACATATGCATACTCTAAGTGCATAAAAAAAACAGCATGGTGCAAATAGGGAGATATTAGGAATTCGGTGTTGAGGATGTACACTCAAATTGAACTCACATTTTCATCATGGATATACAATTCAATACAAGTGCAATCACTCGTGCAACTATGGGTTTTAACCAAAATATCACTCGTGCTCTTTACATTTCATTTATGCATGCGTTAGGTGCATGAAGAAAAAACAAAATGGTGCGAAAATCAAAGTTTCATGGTATCTAAGCAAGGAAGCTCACATCACTCTCAACTCCACTCTCCTAAAGATGCAATCACTCTTCCCTACTCAGATCTGTTCTCTCTTATCACTCAAAACTTGCTTTATTATTTTTCAATGATATTTACCTATCTAATTGTGCAGATGGACGTGCTTCTACGGAATTTGAAAGACGTGTTTCCTATATATTTTTACATGCATATTTGGTATGCAATGCATCTCAAAAATGGTGCAAAGAAAAGACCAGGGTTAAAGCACGATAGCTAATGAAAAAGATTTTCACAACTTTGTTCTTTGAGTCATCATCTCCATTGGCTTCGCTTGATCATTCCTGCACTCATAGAAACTAAACAAATCATGAGAAACATCACATCAAAATGACATTATATACATATGCAGTCCATAAAAGAACTTCGAAAACCATTTGCAATAAAACATAAGCATGTAGCTCGAAAGTGGTTGCCTCTATACAATCTCTCAAAACTCTAGATCTTCGATCAGCTCCATATCAACACCTGTTTATATAAACTCAGAAAACACATTAGTAGCATCATATTCAAAAAGATTATTTTGAAAAATTTTCATTTTCTTGAGAGCTAGATGCATTTTCTTGCTCTATTTATTTATGCAATTATTTGTTTATTTATTTATTTATTTATTTTTATATTTACTTTTATCCATCTCAAGAAATCAGAACATAATTATTAAGTATTTTCATAATTATATTTACAAAAGTCACTTTTTAAATTTCTTGTGAATACAAGAAATTCCTTTCCAATACATTTTCACAAATAAATTCTCCAAAGAAGGTATGTTTAAAAACAAGCCATCTTTGAATTGCACCAATCAGTGTTGCATTCATAAATACAGTAAATATGTATACAAGCCACCTTTTTTGCTTGTCTACCTCTTGGCAGCTTGTTTGGTCTTTGTAACTCTCAGAGAATTTGGATATCCATATTTCAATTATCTGAGCATGAGTATCTTTATTTATGATTCTTTCAAATTCATCATGTGCAGAGTCATGAATACATGTATATGAAGTTTGAAATTTGCATATGTTTGACTCATAATTGAAATTTTCTTGTAAGCATGTATTTTCTTTTATTTCATGCTTGAGATCATTTATAGGAGTTTCATCCCTTTCAATATCTTCTATCATGTCTCCATCACCGTTAAGATGAGGTTTTTGAATAGAATCATTTGAATCCCACTTCAAATGGAAGTGTTTATCATACTCAGACATCAAGACACAGTCATCTTTATTCTCCATGGCAAAATCATTCCTTTCTGACTGAGTTTCGGAAATTATGAAGTCTGCTTCTTTCTCCAATCTTTCCAGGAACTCTTCATCATTGTCTTTTTCCAGATTCATTTGCCCATTTTCATGAAGAGACTCGATATCACTGAATCCAAGAAAGTCTTCATCTTCAATATCACTAGAGACTTTCTTATCAAGATCAAACTCATCATAATTTTTACACCTTATAGGACAGTGCATGTAGATTGACGGGAACTCAACTTCTTTATTCAAGATCCCATCATAGAATTCTTCATATCTCTCAATCATTTCTTGCTCATTCTCTTCAGAGGATGTACTCTCACCACACTCATCATACATTTCTTCGGTCATTGATTCTTGCTCGACTATCTCATCGTGTATGAGGATCTTGACATATATACCCAAATCAAGTTGAGCTTCATCAATGCACTTGTTTGACTCAATAGTTTTACATTGAATATCCTTCGATGCTATACACACATCAGACTTATCATATGTCACAATAAACATTTCATCTACCACTTTATGCTCAATTTCTTCAACGTGTGGACTCAACTCAACATGATTATTTTTGACATACATATCAGTGTTCAGAGGAATGATCAATGGTATTTTCTCATCCTCCTCATGTTCATTCATATTTCTCTCTTCATGGAGTGTGGCTTCATTTCCATACATATCATTATTTTGAACTCCATCCAACTTATCCTCTCTTTTATGTGTAGGATCTTTGTCCAATGTGACATTGCTCAAAAGAATATCAGTATCTTGATCTTGATCTAGACTATCGGTGGGATTAGGATCATGCTTATCACCATTGCCATACACATCACTATCTAGAGGCTTTATCATTTGTACATCCTCTAGATTAGCATCATACTCATCTTTGTCATCACACATTTCAATCTCTGGAGGACTCATTATTTGCATGTCCTCCTTCATATAAGTAAGTTCGTTTTCTTGCATCTCTGTATGCATGTATAATGCGGATTCCTGCATATCCATTTTCTTACCCATCGGATCTTCTATTGACAGGTCCTTAGATTCAACATCATGTTCCATGGGAGTTCCTTCATGTAATTCAGTCATTAGATCAGAAGTTCTATCCGAATCTTGTGTTAGAAAAGGATCATCACCATCAAGTGACATCCAATCATACTCCACATCTTGCCCGATGTCATCATGAAAGGATGCATCTCGAGCTCGATCTTCAGGCATATTTATTAGGTTCTCTATTTGTATCTCATCTTTTATCTCCATTTGGTCACCTATGAGCCTTCTAGATATCTCTATCTCTTTGTTTGCATCTTGATATGTTTCTTGATTTGTTTGATTATCTTTTATTCGATGTGAAGAATTTATCGGAGTAGAGGAAGCTTCGTCTTGATTTCTTGTTGGGTTTTGTTGGTTTTTGTTTTGTTTTATGTTTGTTGTTTGTTTGGTTTGATTTTGGTTTAGTTTGGTTTGATTTTGATTAGCTTCCACTTGCTCTTTTGATCCTCCCATCTTCGTGCTTTGTCCACTTATAGCACCTAAAGACATAATCATTGTAAAGAAGTCTAGGGGCTCTTGGCACCTTGTAACCTTTGAGGTTACATCAATCGCACTTTTAGAAGTTTCTTCATATTTCTCATCATCACTATGAATATTAAGCCCATGCATATCTACTTCATGCCCAAATGGGGTCTCTACAACCTCATGGACTTGGACATTATCCACGATTGGTAAAATGCTTGGAACATGATTATAATTTTCATCTGTTTGAAGATCTGTTCTCCAATCATTTAAAAATTTCTCTATTGTTTGTTGTTTCTTTACGTATTTCATCACAGCTTCATGGACGAGCATCCAATCCTCTGTGAGTCCTGAGTCGGAGTCTATATCTTGAAGAAGTGGAATTAACTCCTCTCGGGCATTAACATCGATTGTTCGAAGAAACAACGAAACCCTTTCATGACTCATGCACCTCTTATCGTGCTCGGAAAGATCATCATATTGTCGCTCAAACTCTTCTTTGATCTCAAGAATTGGTTGGTCTTTGGGCATATGAACCCACCTCAGGAAAGATCTACGAGTTACTTTATCAAGATCCTCTAGCATAAACTGCTTGAGGAGTGTCGCTTTGAATTGGGACCATGTCGTTTGATTTATTCGCATTATTTGGTCTCGCACGTCGTAATCTGACACATAGATAAAGTTTTCGCATAGTTCTTTTTCCGTCATCGGACTTAATCCGACACCTAGGTATTTGGCCTCGAGTTCATATTCTTTGCAGAACTTTGAGACATTCTTCCCATTGAAAAAGCCACACCGATTGACTAGACGTTCATGAAGTGATTGGATGGCTTTTTGACGCCTATCCTCTTCTTGAAATCGCAGGAATTGAGCTAGGATCTCTTCCATTTTGATTATGCTAATCTTTGTGGCTCTATAACTCACTCACCCCCTCCTTTCACGTCGGGTTCACCAGGTAGTCGAAGGGTTCATAGAAAGGAGAGGAAGAGAATAGTGATATTAAGTTTAGCATGCACTTAAGTTATTTCGAACAACTGATGGCTAGGTATGTTGTAGGATTATGTCATAGAAGAGATCAAGGTGACGCATGGTGTCCTAGTAAGAAGGTTCACTCAGAGTCTTATTCGACATTATTGATTCTATACTAGAGCTTTACTCTTTGATTTTTGAGCATGTCAGAACTAAATATCGTGCAATAATACATATAGAAAGAAATAATCTGATTGTGATCTATTTGAATATAGGATTGATCGTACTTTATCAGAAATCAGAGGTATATGTAATCAACGCAATATGTAAACACTGCACAACAGTTTCATGAGGATTAAATAACGAAAACTAAGAACTCACATCAACTCATTTTTTATCACTTAGTCCGATATGGAGTTCTCTCTAGTCAGAGATATACTGGAGTATGGACGAGGCTAGAAAAATACTAGAACTTCAGCGCTTCCCTTCTTGACCTTTTCAGTCCTTGAATAAATCAATATATATAAAGTGCATCGAAGATTCTTCTGACAACGCTCCTATCTTATTCTTTGTCAATAATTACTATTATATTGATATGTAGTAATGAGCTAATCTCTGATAAATATACATCATTTACCATATAGAAAAGAGTTCCTAAGTGCAGAAGGTGATGAAGTTCCGCCAAGCTAGGCCTCCAGGGTGCATGTCTTTATCTGGTTTCTGATGAATCTTCAGCTTGTAGTTGCTGATCGTTTCATTCGGGCCCCATTGTGCTCATGGAGTATACTGTAACAGAGTTTGCATAGACAACTCATCTAGAAACACCTGCTCGTGGGGATTTTTTTATCGAAATCTAAGCACACAGTGATTGATTCAACATAATTCAAACTATGAATGTTCCCCATATTGAGTTTGCACTCCGGCCACTATGCAAACCTTCGAAATTATTGATGGATTTGTCCATGTCTTTCAATGTTATGATCCGTGGAACTCTGTCTGTACTCTGGGCTTTCCTGCGTACATTTCCAATGACTACTATATTGGCTGTATAGTTCCTGCGACTGTTTATTGTCTGCGAGTTTGATAGATGTCCGTATTGGAGCTATGCTCTGATGTCTATGTCTCAGGAGCCAGTCACCAGCCATGGGATGATTCTTAACCTTATTTTGCTACCAATTCTTTTTTTGTTTACGCATATCTGAAATTGATGTTCAACACGTGCATATATGCTTACCAATTTCGAGTAGCGGTATTTGTTTCTACGTGTTTTAATTTTGACCAATATCATAGCGAACTATCATGATTTTTTGCTCTTTTGAAAATTGTGTATGCCCTTTTCACTGATTTCTACTCATCATTAGAACATATGATCATTTATACATTTTGTGCTTGACTTCAACCATGCATAGACAACGTTGTTATCAGAAAGTTAATTTATTCGGAGTTATACGTATGCTCTTTTGAGATATTCAACACATGAATGATGTTTATAATTCATAATCACAGGAGACATTGTAAAAGGGAGTTGTTGTATACCAGAATAAACTTTGCTGATAGAAATTTCCAGCGCTATTTTTTTTTTTTTTTTTTTTTTTTGGTGTAAACCTTTTGCATTCAAGAATCGCTTTAGAGCAAGGATTTCGATCTTTTCTGGTGACCTCAGATATGACTGAACTTGAACGTTTGAGTCATTGGATGTTTCATTTATGATTACATGCTAATGTATCTTCGAAACCGGTTCTTTTTTTTCATGCTTTTCTTGAAGCGGATGAATTATATTCTTGGAATTCAGTTTAGAAGATGCATATTCTTCTATCGTGAAGAATGACTTTGAAAGCCATTCTATACCATTGTGCATGAACACTCATGGAATGACACTCTTCCGGTGAGCTTTTGTTGTTTTCTCACTTCAACGCGGAAAGCACTTCGTTTTAGTTGCCAGTGATTATGGTCTTTTACATATATGTTAGTAAAAATGATAAAGTACATACATTTCTCTGACACACTTTGCAGACTTCAGATTGAAGATTATTTCAAGATGGAAAACAAATCCCTTTGTTTCAATATGAACTTATCCTCAGTCATAAATGATCAAGAGGGCATATTGAACAAACAAAAAGATATAAAACTTACCTATAAAATTCTTCATGATCCCACTCTCATACAATTTTAAGAAGAAAAACCAGCTTCCCTCTCGTTCGTTTACCATTAGAAGGCGGGCTCTCGCTCTCAAGGACAGATAGAAAAGATGGGGGCAGCATAGGCTGGAGCCTCGGGAGATTATGTGTTGTGTGGATGCTGGCTGCTTCAAGTTTTTTTTCGAAGTTCAAGAGGAGAAGAATTTGTAAAGGAAAAGGCCATGTTTTGGAGCGGCATCAGGAGGAAGATAGCAGGGAAGAAACTCGGAGGAGGAGGGCTTTTATTTTCCTTCGCTGCGGAGATGCTGCAGATATAGACTCCGGCTTGCACGCAAAGGCAATGGGTCTTCCCGCCGTTACGAAAGCCACTTAGCGATCATCAGTAAGTGATGGAGATCCGCATGAGACAGATCATACGATTCATCAGACCTGCAGGCATGTTCCGGATACAACTCAGGTAATTATATCCAAAACAGATCTTATTGCTGCTATTCTGGAAAAGTCTTTGACAGAAAACGTCAGTTCGGTCTACATTGCGACCGATGGTTGGCTAAGAGGACAGCGGGCACAGGCCCTAGTAAAAGAGGTTGTGCAGGAACTTCGAATCAGAGGCCCGATTTTATTGATCGTTATCTGGCGGAAGGAGGACTTCAGGGTACATGTGTGCGCAGAAGGAAAAAAGTATATGGCACTGATCTGATGGAAGTAGGAGGACCAGGAGGGAGGCTGCTGTAGAAAAGAAGGGAAAGCGTATGTCTGATGGGGATCGCTGATTACTTGACGAAGGAGGATATGGGCTGCTGATCAATCGTGAAGGCAATGCTGCCCATGAAAGGAGGAGGAAAGAGCTCGTCAATTGAGGGAAATCAGAACAGACGCACATGGAGGAGGTAACAACTCGAAAAGGCAGGTAGCACTCACATATCGGACTTTTTTTTTGTATGATGAGGGAGCACCCATCGTGCTGCTGTGGGGAAGAGTGTGCATCCACGTGGTGTTTTGAAGTAGTAAACATCCAGATCAGAAGGGAAGATCATCAAAACCAAGATCACATAGTGTTTCTAGAGGCTGAAGGGTTTGCACTTCATTAACTGTATGGATCATTAATATTTTTCTCATTACGAAAGCAGTTATTTCGCATTTTTCTCCATACACATCTTTTTGTTCTATCATTAAGAGATCTTCAATTACTCATAGAAATAGCGGAGATATACGAGGAATTATGCTCACGGCCTCCAAATATTGCGTTTCCTCTATATTCAAAGATTTTCCTCCGCTTTGTATTTTACATATACATTAGGCTGCAAGATTTACAGAAGGTCAAATCCTAAATATTGATGAATAGTAGAATCGGTGATCATCTGAAAACTAATGGCATTCTGTAGCTATTGTTAAGCAGTTGACTTGCAGCGCTACCGTTTTGAGTATCGGTGCAATTCAAATGAACACTTGAAGACACTAATGGAGAAAGTAATTCGCAACGCTGATAAACAAGAAACGATGATGATGCTCTGACTTCACTCTGCAGAAGAATCTTCGATGCACTTTATATATATTGATTTATTCAAGGACTGAAAAGGTCAAGAAGGGAAGCGCTGAAGTTCTAGTATTTTTCTAGCCTCGTCCATACTCCAGTATATCTCTGACTAGAGAGAACTCCATATCGGACTAAGTGATAAAAAATGAGTTGATGTGAGTTCTTAGTTTTCGTTATTTAATCCTCATGAAACTGTTGTGCAGTGTTTACATATTGCGTTGATTACATATACCTCTGATTTCTGATAAAGTACGATCAATCCTATATTCAAATAGATCACATTCAGATTATTTCTTTCTATATGTATTATTGCACGATATTTAGTTCTGACATGCTCAAAAATCAAAGAGTAAAGCTCTAGTATAGAATCAATAATGTCGAATAAGACTCTGAGTGAACCTTCTTACTAGGACACCATGCGTCACCTTGATCTCTTCTATGACATAATCCTACAACATACCTAGCCATCAGTTGTTCGAAATAACTTAAGTGCATGCTAAACTTAATATCACTATTCTCTTCCTCTCCTTTCTATGAACCCTTCGACAACGCATGGATGGATGGAAATCCTAGCAACCTTGGATGTATGTGTGAATGAAGAAGTTCTGACGATGAATGAATGTGTGGAGAAAGAAGGCTACGATGTAAATTTGTACATGGTTGTCCTTCAAGAAGTAGAAGCAGGAAAAATATTGGAAAAGGAATGGAAAGAAGAATGTGAGAGCATAGAAATGGAACCAGAATTTGATTCAGAAGAACGCTGTCCGCACGAAAGTCACGGCTGGTGGATCAAGCCAACCGCTGGTAATCACGGCGCATGCCGGGTGCTTGGAGCAAGCTCAGGTAATGAGTGCAGTGGAGACTCAAAGATAAGATAAGTTCCAAATCAATGATTACCCAAAAATTCGAAGATTGTGAGAAATTTGATCATAGTATCAAAAGATTTAAAATCCAAGAACAAGGAATAGTGTTATGTCAAAAGACAAAACTCTTGTAGGTTTCTTTCTCAATCGATTAAGAGGAAATGTGAGTTTCAAAAGATTCGGTCATATTTTTGTTTCATCAATAGGAATAATTAATAAATATCGAGAAAACTATAATTCATAAACCTTGTAAGAAGAGCTACAGTTCCTCAATAGATAACGTTCAAGTATTCTGTGTCGATAAATCTGATTATTATAAAATCAATAAATTTTAGATTTATAGTGGGAAAAAGGAACACATCATCATTTAAGAACGTCATTGTTTATGTTGAAGCAGTAAACACATAACTCAAAATCCATGTAATCAATCCAAACTTCAATCGTCGACTCAATATCTAAAAATTATTGAAAGAATATATGCAGATATGATTAGTTGGAGTCCGCACAGGGAGGCGTGAATAAGATAAAAATGCATCTGTAATTTTTCAAGGAATATTTTCAAAGTAACAACAACAAATTCAGGCGCAGATGATCATAACTGAATTTCAACAATATGATGCTTATGATTTTGAGGCCTACGCAGATTTTTTGTTTTTCGAAGAATCTTCATACAGGAATATTTATCACATCATAGATAAAAAAAAACATCGCAAGGATTGAGATCCTGTTGCAACAACTTCAATCACTTTGGCAAAACTCTGCAAAGAATGAAATTCAATATTCTGAGTTTGTCCTGGAATCTTTACAGCTGAGAACCGTTCCGTTGTGACTCCTAGGTGAGAAGAGGCGAACCTATTACATGCATACCTATCAATTCTCTTTCATTATTTTTGCGCGTGCTGTTAATTGCTTCTCCTCTTTGTCATCACTATTGCTTTTTCATATTGATAAAGATTATGTTTCTCCATGTTTACCCAAACAGGTACATCTATATCTAATCAATCAAGCGGACGAATCACAAGTTTATTTGAGGAGAACGTCAAGCTCTGCTAGAACCGAACAAAGATAATAAAAAAAATGAAAAACTCAGCTGTGATTGCATTTGCTTCAGTTTGGCTTTCGTCAATCTGTGTGTATGGCCCCTCCTGTCTTGATGCAAGATCACGCACAATTGCTCGTCTCCTTCTCCCTTGTGTTCCTTTTCACAGTCACGCGCATCCTTCTGTTATTCGATGGAGTAAAACCCATGGAATTCTTCAGGCAGAATTCGAGACTTCGCTATTTTTTTTACCCTTGGATCCTCTTGCTGCCTGATGTGCACTGTTCATACCAGCACTAATACACTGAATCCAATCAGAACTCTGCACGTTTTCCCTCTTGGGCTGAACAGTCTTCCGATATCAGTCCCCTCCTCGCATATCTCCCTACATACAATCACAACTCCCATCAGGGACACGCCTTACTTTGCATATGGTCCGTAGCAAGAGTTGTTGTCCTCTCTGTGTTTTTCTCCTTGAGAGTATGCCCTGTCACCCAGAACTTCATGCAATCGTCGCGCTCATCGTTCAGCCATCACAGAGTATATTTCATCACAAAGCATAGTTCCTTAGATTAAGGTGTTGAAAACAATTTTGCACCCTCGAAGAATAACAGCCGAAAATCTCTTCTTGATAGCAGCGAGCAGCAATGGACATATGACAACCCTCTTCCCCCAACAATCTGATTCCTCTAGATATGGTTTATCACACCAGTACTGTCCACGTCTCAGAATGCCCTGGCTCGCTAGATGACGAATGATGCATTGACCTCCCTTTTTCTTTTCCTGCGTTACCTCTCTTTTTCTAGAAAGAGCGTTCGTTGGCCTCCCCTCGTTGATCCTGCCTTTTTTAATGATTGCCAACCGATTATTTAATCATGCATTGGTCCTTTTGATCCTCCTTTCTTTAGCGTGTGAAAATCTTGGTTCAAATCAAATGACGATGGATTCTATTCTGAGCTTTGTTTGATTGTTCTGGAAAACAATTCATCACGCAATTGTTTGTATATGCCTTGATCTTATTTTAATGGCTTATGTCTTTTGCACTCTTTACAAAGTTCCGCCATATCTCACAGCACATAGTCCATTGCTTGACAAGTTGATTGTCTTCCATATCTCCTTTTCTTGATCTCATGATATAGCTCTTAGCTTTTTCTTATGGCACATAGAAATCCTCATGTCGTTAAGGCATGTCCATAGATAACCTTGTTTTGGGAAACACCTTGAAGCTGCATTTCTCTCCAAGTTGACCATTTCTTGTAATGATTGTTGTCCTCATCACTATGTTCTAAATAAGAAGCTTTGAATTCTTCCACAAGTTTCTTTCTTTAGATAAATCTTTTAGCCGCTGCATGTAATGTCTTCTTCATGATTTGAATGGGGAGAGAGAAATCTCTCCGACAACGCTACCTAGAAGCCATTCGAACCAAAGATAAGTATAGAATGACCAAAGTGTTAGCAATAGAAGCAGCCCGGATAGTACCAAAATAGGAGGAAAGTTTAACTAAGACCGAACCAAACCCTTCTCTTTTTGAGGTTCCGGAGCATTTCAAAAAGTACAAAGTTGACGAGAGAAAGATAGCTATCCAAATGCCTAAGAGAGAGGCAAGAGAAGGAGAACTATACGACAACAAGGAACAAACCAGAAACTCCTAGTGACTATAGAAGATGGAGAAGAAACATGTACATACATAGGAGAAGATGTGTCAATAGAAGAGGAAGAAGAATTCATACAGTTAATCCGAGAGTATCGAGATGTATTTGCTTGGACATATAAGGATATCAAGGGTGTGGAATCCTTCATTTGTTCTCATAGAATACCTATAACATCGGAGGCAAAACCATCAAAACAATGCCCTTACATATAAAATGAGGTCTGCTACTAAAATAAAAGAAGAAATAGACAAGCTATTGGCAGCCGGATTCATTTATGAGATAGAACATACTGAATGGGGATCACCCCTAGTGGTTGTGCCTAAAAAGAATGGAAAACTTAGAGTATGCATTAACCTGAAAAAAGTCAGTGCAACCACGATCTGTGATAGCTATCCGTTGCCTATCACTGACCACCTTTTGGAAAGAGTTGCAGGAAAAGAAGTCTATAACTTCTTAGACAGATTCTCTCGATACAACCAATTAGCTATTGCTACTGAGGATCAACATAAGACCACATTCGCGATTGAGTGGGGGTCTACGCATTTAGATTAATGCCCTTTGGACTCACTAATGCCCCTGCTACTTTCTAAAGGTTGATGTGTCATGTTTTCGAAGAGTTCCTAAAGAAAAGTATGGAAGTGCATGTAGATGACCTATGTACATATTCAAATCGGAGAGAGAAACACATTCGTGAAGTGTGGAAGATATTTGACAAATGCCGACAATATAGACTTTGCCTGAATCCTCAAAAGTGTGTCTTCATGTTAAGACAAGGGAAGTATATGGACTGTTGACCCAATTCACTTGGACAGATGAATGCGAAAATAATTTAACGATTTAAAAAGACCACTTAGCACGGCCCCAATTCTGAAAACATCAAATTGGAACAAGCCTTTTCATATTCATGTGGACGCTTCAAATTATGCAATAGGATGCATCTTAGCTCAGCCGGCAGATGAAGGAAAATTGGACCATCCAATTGCCTATGCAAGTAGACAACTGAATCAAGCAGAGAGAAATTATACGACTACTGAGAGAGAAGGATTAGGAATGGTGTATGCTGTGAAAAAACTTGGGCACTATCTCTTAGCCAACAAATTCAATTCATCAAGCCTTATTGTACCTACTCAATAAGCCTTGCAACACGGGTAGACTTGTGAGATGGTTTCTGCTACTGATGGAGTTCGACTTTGAAGTAATTGTGAAAAAGGGAAATAGCCATGTAAGAGCAGATCACCTCTCTGGATTAACACATGGAGAATCACCAAGTGGAGTGCCAGACGATTTTCCAGAAACTTATTTGTTTTATTTGGAAGTGTGTCCAAAGTGGGCAAAGAAGCTAATCCCGATCCTCACTCATGGCCCACACCACTCAATTAACAAAAAAAGTAAGAAAGAAATTCTCGAATCATGTAACTTGCACATTATTAACGAAAGTGTGTACTATAAGGAACCCAACGGTGTATTATCAAGATGTGTTGAGGAAGACAAACAAATGACATTGATTGAACAAGCCCATGTGAAAAAATGGAGGATGCACAAAGGAATTCACGGAACTCTAAGAGAATTGAAACAACTGGGAGTATACATGCCTGATATGCCTAAAGAAGTCCATGATTATGTCAGTAATTGCACAGAATGTCAGGAAATCATACTAGAGGATCATACATCCTTACCCTTCTCTACAATAGCACCCAAATGGAGTGAAACATTAGTGAAATTCCTAACGACACGAGAACACGAGGAAGGAGTCAGCTTAGCAAGGAAACGATCCCTAGAGGAAATGAGTAAGGATTACGTAATAATGGGACGACAATTGTTCAAGAGGGGGAAAGATAATCAATTACGACTATGTGTACATGAAGGAGAATACTTACGCATATTAGAAATTGCACACGTAGGTGCTACAGGAGGCCATTTCTTAGTCGAGAAAACTATAAAAATGATCCTCTTTGCCGGCTTGTGGTGGCCAACTCTACATATGGACGCTGATAGATATGTTCGAAGTTGCGAGACATGCCAAAGGGCAAAATATCCGATTAGACGAGATGATATGCCATTGAGACCTATGGTTTGCGCTAGACCATTTTCCAAAGGGGGTATTGATTTCATAGAACCCATTAACCCACCAGCCAAAGGATCACATGCCGAATACATAATAGTCTCTACAGATTATTTGACTAAGTGGGAAGAGGCTAAGGTTACTAGAAAGAATGATGCTCAGACCACTACTAAATTTCTTTTTGAACACATTTTCACCTGCTTTGGATTACCAATTGAGATTGTGAGTGACCGAGGAACGCATTTCATCAATGAAGTCATAGAGTCCTTCATGAATGAATTCTTAGTGATCCATAAAAAATCAGCCCCATATCACCCTCAAGCCAATGGTCAAGCGGAAAGTTCCAATAAGGTGTTATGCATAGTATTGACAAAGATAGTTAATAGTGGAAGGTCAGACTGGGACAAAAAATTGCATCATGCAATTTGGGCCTTCTGTGTCGCTTACAAGACTGCCATTGGAACTACCCCATTCAATCTAGTGTATGGATAGAACACAATCCTGCCGATGGATTTTTTAGTGCCAACTGTGAAAGTAGCCCAATGATATGAATGGACAGGACATGAATTATCCAAACAACTAGACCTAATCGAGAATTTTCATGAGACTAGAATACAGGTTGTTACAGGAATTTATGTGGCCAAGAAAAGACAAAAGGCATATTATGATGCACACATAAAAGACAAAGGACTAAAAGAAGGAGATTTAGTTCTGGTCTACAACTTGAAGCGACATGCCAAGAAGTTACGAAAACGCAAATATGGACCTCTAATCATCAATAGGATTTCCACTAGTGGAGCACTTAATCTAGCTACTCTGGATGGAGATATTCTCCCTAACTACATAAGTGGATGTCGAGTAAATTGATATATAGAGCCGTTGACGGACCAAATGTTAGCATGCCTCGTACATGCACAAAATAGAAAGAGAGAGGAAGAACGGATTAGAGAGGAAGCACGACAAGAAGCCTTAGAGCGTATCAAGAAATGGAAAGAGTGGATAAGGCAAAGAGATGAACGGTATCTACAAGGGGAAGAGCCTATTCCCATGGCTAATTATTGAGTTCATAAGTCTAACACAACCAATGTCTGCATGTCCCAGCCTTAAACCTAGGAATTGGAACAATGACATACCAGCTAATAGATGCCTTGATAGATTCAAGAGCAGCACTCAGTTGCATACGAAATGCAGTCATCCCGGATCTTCAAATGATTATGACACCCACGAAAGCACACATGATGGGTGTGGGAGGTCAAGTTATAGAATGCATTGGAGAAGCCACAGTGTCCCTCCACCTAGGAAATTCAACTATGGAAACTACGAGTTCTAGTATGCAGAGATGAGGATCTAATAGAAAACTTGATCCTAGGATAAGATTGGATCATTGAAAATGAAGTGAACATCCACCTAGCTCAAGGATACATTTCAGCCAAAGAAGGGAACAAGGAAATCTTTAGTCTATTAGTACAGAAACCCTCTCATAGAACAGGAGTCATCAGAAGTGCTAAACAAGTCATACAAGAGAACATAGCAAATGATTCCAGCACAAATCAATCAGAAGCAAGTATGACAGAAGCACGGGATTCAAACCCCAATGTATCCAAGGAGAAAGTAGATTCATCCTAATTGAGTGGTGAATAGAAGGGAACCAAGGAGGACAATACTCTTGCAGCCTCCTATGAAAAAGAGAGAGCACCAAAATGGAAATCCACTATCAACATCTTGCAATCAAGAAATGCTAACTTTAAGTGGGTTCGCAAGGATCAAGTGAAGGAATCAGAGAAGGCAACACCAATACACATCATACATCATATGAAGACAAGGGCGGACAAGGGTTCTTCTTCACCAAAATCAGAATCAAAGCAACTTCTGAGAGTATGGCTGCCAAGGTCATTGGTAGAGGCCCAAAGAACAAGAAAGAATACATGTCATTAAATTGAACGAGGCTTCTAACATTCAAATCCAAGAGACTATGCTTGCAGGAGAAAGATTACTCAAAAATCCCAAAGAAGAACTAGAAGATAATACGGTGGAAGAGTCAGAACCCTTTACACCAATAAGGGTAGTTGCAGAACCCTCCCCTATGGTTGTTACATTTCAAGGGAGTGCCACGAAGATTGTCAACATAGAAGAAGAAAGCAAAGAACCGGAAGTACAACTTCAAATGAGACCACATATTGAGACTATACATGTGGAGCACGGAAAGGATGTACAAACAGGGGAAGCTCTAAGCATCCCAAAAACTTGGTTGAAAGTGGACGTCGCTCAGCTGAACCTAGTGGTGCAACATATGATCAAAACCGCCATGGACACTCAACATTTAATGCTTGAGGCTGATGCTGACTATGACAAGGCGATGCTAGAAAAGAATCAACTTTAGAGAATGGGTGAGAACCTTTCAACCAAATTGATTCAGGCACAAAAGAACATAGCAGATAAAGAAAAAGAAGTCCAAGAGTCCAAGCAACAATGCAACATAATAGAGATAGAAAATCAGAAACTAAAAGACCAATTACAAGAATTACAAAGGAAATATGACGTTAGTGAGGCCGAGAAAACACGCATGAATGCTAGAAGCAAGATCTTGGAAACACATATGAAATTATACATGGACAAAGCCGATAACTTACGAAACTGAAACAAGGAGCTGATGACAACCCTTCTATGTAATCAACCGGTAGAAGCTCTTGAAGTGCCAGAAAATGACACAAAGGCATTGGAGGAAAAGATAGCTAAGTATGAAGATCAGCTCAAGTAGGAGCAGACCATCATTGTAGAATGGGAGAAAAGGTACATGGATGACACAACAGAACTGTGAAGGAAGTGGAAGGTGGCAAAAAACAAATATTTTGAGCAATTCAATGAAGATGCAAATCAACTCGCGGTCATTGGCGATAAATAATTAGACCATTCAATGTACCATATGGTTTACTTAAAGAGCAACCGCGACAATATATAAAGACCACAACAAATAAAGAGCCAGATTGCAACCTCCAGTTTAGCATGCAAACATTCACCTACACTCAAGAGGAATTCGACAAAGCTGATCCCATATGGAGGAGGAAGTTTTTGGAGAAAAATTTGGTAGTAAGGGTACACTGGGAATCATCAGCATACATACTTCACGTAAATCCATCTTTTTGCCTAGTACCCAGAAGACGCTCTTGGACGCAATTTTGGGAAGGTCAGTGCCTAGGAAGCATTAATAATCAGTGGATCAACTATCCTCTACTACCAAGTCCACCACGCGATTATTTACCGACTGAGGAATACATGATCAAGACAATCAAATTTTGGATAGCTCGCTATGCCACCGTACCAGATCTAGCCATTAAGATGACTAATAAGATTTTGAGCATGTTACTTACAGTTATTAAAGTGTTTCAGCATGCTCAATATACTTTTTTGAACTTCATCGCCATTAATCAAGGATCAAACGCTCTCATTTTTTATCTATCAACTATACCGAGCTGATTAACTCTCATGGTCATATACTCACGGCTTATGTTTTTGCCTAGTACTTACATGCAGACTTTTGAAGAAGCATTTTCATGGGATTTTTTGAAATAGACTCCGAGATTTTTGTAAAAATGTCTTCGAATCCTAATGCAAGGATGGTGGCCTACGAACTGAGCTTCTTTGCAGACCATAGACAGGCACCAATAGATGGAGTCAAATTGAACCAATGGAAAGAATTTATGCTATGTCATGCAAATCTGTTGAATCAATGAGAGCAACAAGTCATCCAGACATACTCACGTTGCCACAAAAAGCCTGTCGGGGATGACAGAGTTCAGGAGTAGGGACATGTGGAAGGGGAATCAAGAAAAAAGAGAAGAAGAAGAAAGTCAAAGAATAAAGCTGCTCAATAAGGAATGAAGATTATCAAGAAAAGAACAACTCTCTGCCCAAAGCCCCACAGGGGCACCCATCAGGCAACAACGCCAAAGATCCAGGTCCTGAGGAGTGGAATTAAAGAAAGATAAAAACCACGATATTTCATGGGAGGTTTCACACAGCTTCCTCATCCACTAGAAGCAGACGGTGAAACGAAACAAGATGAGGAGAGAGACAACACACAAAGGACTCTTCATCGGATAAATAACCAATTTTCTAAAGGTCCTAGCTGCCTCCTCGTCCACTGAATGTGTGCGGTGGAAAGAAATGGAATAGGACCTAGAGGATGACAAAGAAGATTGAGAAATAGGACTTTTAAAACGTAACGCTCTTTTAAAAGAGAGTAGAGGTCAGCAACTGATGGTGTGCGTAGCAACCTGAATTAACAGGGCAACCCAAATTTGTGATATCAGGAATACCAAGGGATTATAGAAGCAAAGGACTAATTTCAGATAAAATAACAAACTCTCTGACAATCCTTATTGCTTCTTTGACCACTAGGTGTGTGTACTCAGAAGCCTTAGACAAGCTACAAATGAGAAGCAAAAGCCTGTCAAGGGACGACAAAGACAAAGAGGGGAGAGTTGTAGAGCAAAGAGGCACAAAAGGGGAGCCACAAGATTTTCAAATTAATGGGCATATTTTTCTTCTTCAAAATCTTAGAAAATTCCCTCAGAGCTATGTAAATGCACTAGAGGAGTCCTCTAGATACATAATCCCAAATCATTGTAATATATTTCTTGTAAAATAGTAGGAGAATAGAGATTAGTCAATAAAGTGCCGGTCACTTGTGTGAAAGAACCATTTTTAGGGCACACGTATATAAGTCACTTTGTGACTCTTTGTAAAGACTTTTTGCCATTGTGAAGAAGGAGAGCTCCTGAATTTCGAATTTGCTTCTTTCCTGCAGATTTTCATCTTCTCTATGATCTTTAGTGTGTGTGTGAAGCTTGGAATGTGTGTGTAGGATAGTTATCTACCCCTCCCCATCACTTTTGAGCTACTATAGTGTGTTTGTGAGCAAGTAGGAGTTGTGATGTGAGTGTGTGTGTTTCCTACCATTCACTGTTTTGATCATAACTTGAAGAGCGGTTGTCAGATTCGAGTTACCACCAATAGATGCCTCTCATTGAGAGCTTGGAAATGAACCTCTATTGGCCATATTCGAAGTTCGGAGCTGGGAGAAACATTCGAATTTGTGAAAAAATTGCTATAAGTGGTATCACAACTGACATCTCTAGAGGTTAAGTGAGTTAGAGAGGTAGTTTAATCTTTTCTCATACATATTAGGTGAAGCATATCAATAACCATCATGTGTGCACACGTCTTCATACAATTGGTTAGGTCAGTTCATCAGATTGATAATTAAGCGTGTGTCGATTCACCACTATATTCACTTGTGTGGCAAATGAGATTTAGTCTCTTTGGCACAAGTCCCTAAGACCTCATGACTTAGGTACACACGTTTTTGGCACCATTGTTGGGAACAAAATTAACAAACTGTCTGACAATCCTTATCACTTCTTTGACTATTGGGTGCATGTACTCTGAAGCCTTGGACAAGCTATAAACCATAAGCAAAAGCCTGTCAAGGGATGACATAGACAAAGAGAGGGAGATTGTTGCAGAGCAAAGAGGCACAAAAGGGGAGCCCCAAAATTTTGAAATTAATGGGCATATTTTTCTTCTTCAAAATCTTGGAAAATTCCCTCAGAGCTATGTAAATGCACTAGAGGAGTCCTCTGGATGCATAATCCCAAATCATTGTAATATATTTCTTGTAAAATAGTAGGAGAATAGAGATTAGTCAATAAAGTGCCGGTCACTTGTGTGAAAGGACCATTTTTAGGGCACATGTATATAAGTCACTTTGTGACTCTTTGTAAAGACTTTTTGCCATTATGAAGAAGGAGAGCTAATGAATTTTGAATTTGCTTCTTTCCTGTAGATTTTCATCTTCTTTATGATCTTTAATGTGTGTGAAGCTTGGAATGTGTATGTAGGACTTTTATCTACCCCTCCCCATCACTTTTGAGCTATTGTAGTGTGTGTGTGTGAGCAAGTAGGAGTTGTGGTGTGAGTGTGTGTGTTTCCCGCCATTCACTGTTTTGGTCTAACTTGAAGAGCGGTTAGATTCAAGTGATATGACCAATAGATGCGTCTCATCGAGAGCTTTGAAAAGAACCCACTTTTGGCCATATTCAGAGTTTGAAGCTAGGAGAAACATTCAAATTTATGAAAACTACTGTAAGTGGTATGGCGATAGAAACCTCCAAAGGTTAAGTGCGTTAGAGAGGTAGTTTAATCTTTTCTCATACATATTAGCTCATCCATTTCAATAACCATCATGTGCGCACCCGTCTTCATACACTTGGTTAGGTCAATTCATCGCATTGATAATTAAGCGTATGTCAATCCACCACTACATGCACTTGTGTGGCAAATGAGATTTAGCCTCTTTGGCAAAAGTTGCTAAGACCTCGTGACTTAGGTACACAATATTCAATAACCTCCTTCAAGACATGGATACCATTAATACCTACCAAATCTATCAATAATCCATATCTTGTGAATATTTTTTCAAATAATAACTTGCCTGTTGTTTGAATATTATTCTTCTTAGTTGATTTTACTTCTACCCATTTGGGCAGATATTCCATTGCCACAAAGATATGCTCGGCATGTGAATTCTTGGTCAGGGGATTACTAAGAACTACGAATTCTATTACCCATTTAGAGAATGCACATCCTCCTATCATGGGTCTTAGGTGTAAGGTTTTTGTTTGGTAGGCTTGGACTCCAAAGATGTAAAGATTTTGTGAGAAAAAATATATAGGTCCACTCCTTTCAAATATTTATAACGTCTCTAAGCGAATACATCTCTATACTTTTCAACAAATCTTTGAACTCATGTTATTCTTCTTCACTTAAATCATGCCATATGTACAAACATCTTTCTTCGCCCTCATCTATAGCTACTACAATTTTTCTGTTCTTCTCTTTATTGTCGTAGGCTTCTCCTAGGAGTGCTTCTATTTTGGGCATTCTTATCATGATCTTTCTATCTTCTATCTTATATCTCTTCAAGTTCTCAAGCACTTCAGAGAATGCTTCTTCTTCTGCTTCCGAGGCGAATGCTTTCTTTCCTATCCTTTTCTCACATTTATTGTCCTCTATCATAGTCAACTTCTTTTCTTGGTTACCTTTTTCACGTTCTTGAGATCTAACATCTATTAAGTAAAGCTACTATTCCTTTCAGGTTCAAAAAGGTTCCATGATGTAAATTACTCGTCCTCATCACTAAGTTCCTTGAATGTTGTCCTTCTAAGCTCAAATTCCCCTATAATTGAGTTAAACATGAGTGCTTCTATGGTGAAAATTGAAATATCATAATCATCTTCATCACAATGGGGCGTCCACTGCTTGTCGGTGATAGCTATGTCCATCATGGCTAGGATTTATGCCCAACTATGGGGCTCCAATTCTTCATCTAGAAACATCACAGGTGCATATGATGGGTCTTGAATTGATCTAGGATTCTCAATAGCACCCATGCTTCTAGAGGCTAACTTGTTCTCTTCTTCCACTTCAACTTTACACATCCATAAGTGGGTGTCATCATGCATCCATGGGGATCTTGAACCTATGGAATCCATCGGTTCCATTTCCTCTAATGTTCTATGGACTAGGTTTAGTTGCAAGGGTGGTGTATCTCTATGGCAATAATCTTTCATGATGATGATAGTTGTCGTCACTAAATGTTGTAAGTACAAGCAGTTGATTTCCCATTCCTACATTATCTCGAATTGTTTCATGAAGTTTCTTCCTAAAAACATCTCATAGGTGTGATTCTTACCAAAGTCACATATGGAAAATGTATGCTTGAACTATACACCACAAGTAGTGAGAGTCATCCCTTCTAACAGCTCTAAAGGCTTCTCAAAATGTTCATCTACCATTTGAAACTTCATTCTTATTGGCCTAAGTGCTCGATCCCCCCATTTTTTCCATAGAGAAGTTGTAACAATAGAAACTGTAGCTCATTATTCAAGAATATATTTTGTTGTGTATCCCTGATAAGTGGTAGGAAGATAGTATTTCCTTTCTTTCATATGCTCATATCTCCTATCTTATCCAAGGGTATCTCTGCCACTATTTTATGTGATCCTTCCTAAGATTGTGGCTTAGATATTTTTGGCATTTGGTTAGCTCCATGCTTCCACAAGTCAAATTTAATTGTTTGTAGCTACTCTAAAGTGAGGTGGCACTCCACTTCGGTGTTCTTCACTACTTTTGTGCTCCTTGGTAAAACACATTCCTTATTCCTTACCATTACTATGGGGGCTCTCATGTGAATAGAACTTGACTCCCATGGGCCTATGAAGTGAGGTAATTCTTGTAAGGAATTGGATTCAAGTATATTTGCTCACTCCACTATATGTCTTCTGGTTCTCCATAGAGAGATGTAATGACTTGAGGGACTTGATCAAGAGGATCTTCCATCATCCAAAAGGAGAATCGTTCTCACTCTCTTTGGTCTATTTATCCTCTTGAATCTCTATTAAGAACACGTGCAGATAATGATGTTAAACTTTATGGAATAATGGAATGTTAGATGTATTTTAATGTCTTGAGGTTCTCAAATGTGATTGTGTTTTGATTTAACAAGTGAAGAATCATGAGGGCATGAACGTGCATGGATTTATTCAAATATTTTTAGGATAGTTAAAAGATAGTATTTTATATATTTTTAATAAAAATAGTAGATTTCTTAGAAAGCAACATTTTTCTAAAAAATATAGATCGCTTAAAAAGAGATGATTTTGTAAATAAAGTAGATTTTCATAAATGCACGCTTTTCAGAGCACCACCCTCATGTATCTTCTATTCAGGATATAATGAAAAAAACCTATAAATACACATACTCTAATAGAATCATCCATGAGAGTATGTGGGGGGAGATTGTACCCAATCTTATGTTTAGTCTCTTACTCTCTCTAGTTTGACAATACTTTTGTGAGATTTTGTTTCTATAGTATCTCTATGTATGTGCATTTGCAAGATCCAATCAACAATCATATTCGAGCTTGCGAGGGTCAGTGGAGTTGTACTTATCGACGTTGGATCATGATTTCCAGCATCCCTTCGTGATTAGACATCCATTCTGGTTCATCAATTCTCATCTAATCTAGGTTTGCATTTGTCAATTCAAGCTTTTTTCAGTTCATTGGTGTCTTTTTTTAATGTGTTTGAATCTCTTATTGTGCTTCTATCAGATTACTCTCAGTGTGACACTGTGCTCACTATACTCATTTTATTTACTATGCTCATTGTACTCACACTGCTCACTATGCTCATCATGCTCACTGTACTCATTGTGCTCACTATACGCTTTGTCACACTGTGCAGTGTGCATTGTTCGTGTTCTAGTTCAGTTATCAAATTTGGTTATAAAGTATGGTTATCAAGTTCGTTTATCAACTCATTTATCATTGATTATCCATGCGGTTACTCATCAATTCATTTATCAATGCATTTATCCATGTGGTTACTTGTGCAGCTTACTCCAAGGCGTCAACTAAGGCATAGAAAAATGGCATAACTTTGGCATGTTTGGCTTCTCTAGCACTCATGGTTCTCTTTGTTCACTTTGGTTCCCTTTGGCAGTCATTGGCTCCACCCAAACCATCTCTAACTAATGAGTGGGAATAAGATCTTCCTTATTTTCCTAGTTATCTTACTTATTTTTCTAGTCAGCTTTCATATTTTCCTAGCATGTAGGGCCCCCTCAAGGCTAAGATGCTGCTTGAGTCTTCAATCCATTGAGATTTCCCAAAGTCGAATGATATATTTGAATCTGCTTAGCTTTAGTCAATCTAACGTTTTGGTCATGAAATATTCACATTGTTGTTGAGTGGATACATATGAGATATCAATTTTCTCACTTTTCATCTTTTTCCTAATGTAATGATAATGGAACTCAATACGTTTTGTCTTAGCATGCTAAATGGGATTGGGTGCAAGATGTAAAGATCTTAGGTTACATTAAAAAATATTAGTTTGATCTACATGGCTTCCTGAGTTGCACTTTCCAAGAATCTATATTCAACCTCAATAGATAAAAAAACCAATAGTGGTTTGTGTCTTCAATGCCAATGATTTAAGCTTTGTACCTACAAATGTGAAATAACGGGAGGTACTCCCTTTCTCATCTTATGATCTTGCCCAATATATAGTAGACAATAGGTATATCCACATCATATGTATATCGATAGAATAAGCCTTCATTTAATGTTCCCTCTATATATTTGAATATCCTAATAACTACTTCCATGTGTGGCTTTCTTGAGGTATGCATAAGTTGGCTCAACATATTTAGTCTATAGCATATTTCTATTCTAGTGAGTGTGGCATAATTTAAACTTCCCACCATGTTTTGATAGCTTGTTACATCTTCAATTAGCTCATCTTCATGAGCACTTAGCATTGAGTTTACCTCCATGGGTGTACTTGCAACCATAGCATTGTCCATTTTGAGTTTGGCTACCATGTCCTTAAAACATTTCTTCTAAGTGAGATACATACCCTTCTCTCTGTATACAACTTCTGATCCAAGGATCTACGTGATCTGCTCTAACTCAGTGATGTTGAATTCCTCCATTTGTAGCTAAAACATTTGGTACATCGAGCATCATTGTGAGTTTGATGTCATCTACATATACACAAAGGTATATGACTTATCCATGTATCCTCTTGATATAAAATGAAGGATTTTCTCTTCTCACTATAAAATCTTTGTCATTCAATTAATTCACAAGCCTATGATTTAAAGCTCTTGGAGCTTGCTTTAGCCCATACAAGGATTTCCTTAACTTGCTTACATGTTTAAGGAAATGTGAGTTATTAAACCCAAGAAGTTGAGCCATATACACTACTTCAAATATCCATCCATTGATAAAGGCATTCTTCACATCCACTTGCCACTTTTGGTAGCTCTAATGCTTATGCATCTTTTCGTAGGAGAGAAAGTATCCTCACAATCAATACCATAGATTTGAGTATTATCTTGCGACTTTTGGTAGCTACAATGCTTATAAGCACTTTGATTCTTGACATTCTTTTCATAGGAGAGAAGGTCTCCTCACAATCAATACCATAGGTTTGAGATACCCTTTAGCCACAATTCTAGCTTTGTACCTAATGACAACTCTTTGAGAGTTTTTCGTGACATTTTATATTTACTTAGATCCCATGATTTGTTGGATTTTGAGGTCTATGGAAGCATGCAAGCACCACAAGGAAGAAGAAGAGGAAAAAGAAAATGAAGAAGCTTGAGGCATAGACACAATACTAAATTTAGTACTAGGAGAATGTAAAAATATAATTGACCCATTAGGGTTAAAGGCATATACACAAGCTCGGGGAAAAAACCTCCTAAAGAGGGAAAAAAGTGTAGTGGCAGTCTTAGCGTGTCCACACACATCACTACCAAATTATATCAACAAATCCCTCGTGGGAGTGATGCGGTGAACAGAGAGCTAGCACTCATGTATAAGGAAGTTTGAAGAATATTGAATCAATCCACAAAAGGAATTAAGCCCAAAGCTTTGCAAAAATCTTCAAATTTCTCCCTAGGTAGAGCCTTTTTGAAAGGGTCTAAAACGTTCTCCTGTGTGGGCATACATGCCAAATTGATCTCTCTAGTAGAGACCCTCTCCCTAAAATAATGATAGTGCATCTCAATGTGCTTAGTGTTTGCATGGAACAAAGGCTCCTTGCAACTGCCGTTGTGCTCTTAGTGTTAGTAAAGATTGTGAAGAGAGATGGTGGACGCAATCCAAAGATGAGTAGGTGCTGCTACAACCAGCCTCACACCAGCCAATTGAGACTTCAGAGTTGATTAGTAGACCCTTTAAGCTTCCTAAATCCACCAAAATATCAGCCAAGTACTTTGGAACATGTATCCCAAAAGTTTAAGTCAAGATAGACTAGTTGCGAAATGACTAGCTCCCAAAACTTGCTATTTTTGGACATACACCTGCTAGAAAAAATGAATAGTGCGCTCAACCTGGTAGGAATTAGAAACATTCCTTTTGGGCATAGCAAATAGACTTAGCAATCTTCCCAATCCAAGTTAAAAAACTTCAAATAATGGACTGAGCACTGAGAACAAGATTTATCAATTTCTGGAACATGCCCACCATTCTCGGGGCTCTGCAGAGATAGACCATTGAGCAGTAAAATGCAGATATCGCCAAAACTATACATCCAATGACCTCGAAATTGGATATGTAGAAACTAGACAGTAAGAGCTATTCAACGCATGTTAAATCACTGAAAAAGGATCAGTGCACCTCGAGCTATGACCTTCTGAAGGTACTGCTCTGAGTGAGTATAGCAGAGAACAAAACAGAGAAGTGAATGATGATAAATGTATAAATTCATATATGATTACAACCACATTGGCAATGAATCTTTGCACAATGGGAGTAGAATGATAGAGCTATGGAGTAATCTCTTCAATCTTGAAAAAATGACATGAAGTGGTCACGTACAAGGCTTGCTAATCGCCTCTTCCTTCTTGCTCCTTTTATAGCTATTCTTGGAGGGAGTTTTGAATTCGAATTCGAATGGCTCCACCTAAAAGTGATCCCCAAAGTTAGGAGATATTCCCTCAGCTCAGAAAGTCGTGGGTTTTGGTAGTTAGAGCCAGGAAATTGTTTTTACATCATGCATGAGGTAAGCCATCCTTTTCCTTTTTCTTTTTTCAATTACAAGAGATAAAAATGAACTCTTTTACAAGAGGTGTTCACATGACTACTCATGTGACTTACAAATGAGGATGATATCAAATATATCAAGCATGTAGGCTTGGGTAAAATGCACCAACAGCTCCCTCTCAAGCCTAACATGCTTGACCTTCAAATAGATCTTCAATTGTCCTTGATTTCCTACAAGCCAATCATCAACTTGAATCTACTTAATTTTGTACCATCAAGAGCTTTAGTCAACATGTCGGCACATTGCATATCTGTAGAGACATAGGATAGTTGAATATCCTTGCTCATTAGCTTCTCCCTTACGTAATGGGAGTGGACTTCAATATGCTTGGTTCTAGCATGGTATACCGGATTAGCTGCTAGATGTACTGAGCTTGTGTTGTCACCAAAAATATGAGGTGTTGAAGAATGAAGTCCAAGATCTGTGTACAAAGACTTTAACCACATGATTTCTTGAGTTGCATTAGCCAAACCTCTATATTCTGCTTCAGTAGAAGATAATGCCACGGTTGGTTGCTTCTTCGATGACCAAGAAATGATTTTTGAACTTGCAAATGATATATACCCTGATGTGCTTCTTCTATCATCTTTAGATCTGGCCCAATCTGCATCTGAGTAGACCTTTAGCTCAATATCTGAAGTATATGAATAAAACAAACCTTCATTCATGGTCCCCTTTAGGTACTTGAGAACTCTCTTGGCCGCTTCCATATGTGGTCTTCTCGGCTTATGCATAAACAATATGCTAACACTATAGCATATATCCACCCTTGTGAGTGTTGCATAGTTCAAACTTCCAACCATACTTTGATAGCTTGTGATCTCTTCAATTGGCTCTCCTTCATAAGCACTAAGCTTATGACTTTTCTCCATAGGTGTACGTGCACACTTGGTATTTTCCATCTTGAACTTGACGAGCATGTCATGGACATACTTCCTTTGTGTGATGTATATACCTGAATCTGTGTAGATCAACTCCAATCCAAGAAAATAAGTGAGTGGTCCGAGGTCACTTATTTTGAACTCCTCCTTCATTTGACTCTTTACCTGTTTGATTCCTTCAAGATCATTGCCTGTGATAATAATATCATCAACATACACACATAAATAGATCACTTCAGATCCATTCCTCTTTATGAACAAAGAGGTATCCGCCTTGCTAGCTTTGAATCCTTGGTCCTGCAAATAAGTCACCAATCTGAAATTCCAAGCTCTTGGAGCTTGCTTCAATCCATACAAAGCTTTCTTTAGTTTGCATACATAGTTAGGATGATGTGCATCCTCATATCCAGGAGGTTGTGCCATATACACTTCCTCAGAAATCCATCCATTCAAGAAAGCATTCTTTACATCAAGTTGATAAAGATTCTAATTTCTAGATGCAGCAAGACTAATGAGAACCCTAATTGTAGGCACTTTTGCAACAGGAGAGAAAGTCTCCTCATAATCAATACCATGGGTTTGAGCAAACCCTTTAGCAACTAACCTTGCTTTGTGTCTATTTATACTTCCATATGGATTCCTCTTGATTTTGTATATCCATCGAGATCCGATTATCTTCATAGATGGCTTGTTAGGTACAAGCTCCCAAGTGTCATTCTCCTTCAAGGCTTCCATTTCTTCATCCATTGCATCTCTCCAAATTTTCTTGCTTTGTGCTTCTTCGAATGTGGTAGGTTCTGCATTGGTTGAATCCTTTGCAATGTAGATTGAGTGCTTGGTGACCAAAGGAGTATCATAACCAAACCTCTTTGGTTTCTTCTTCTCCCTTGAAGACCTTCTAAGTGGTTGATGTGAGCTCTCCGGTCCATATGTAGCATCCTGCATCTTTGCTTTACCTTTGTTCTTCCATAGCTTTAGTCTTTCCAAGTCTTCTAGGTCAATCTCCGAATCACTTTCTTCAATCTGCTTTGGCTCCTTTGGTTGAAGTGATGGAAAGTCTTCATCCAAGTCATACGACAGCTTCACTTTCCTGTCATCATCAAAACATGATTTGTTTTCATCCAAAATTACATCTCTACTCACAGAAAATCCTTTATTGGTTGGATTGTACAATCTATATCCTTTTTGGTTTTGATCATAACCAATGAATACGCACTTCTCTGCCTTGGGATCCAATTTCCCTCTTACTTGAGAAGGAATGTGAGCATAGGCTAAGCATCCAAAGATTTTACAATGCTCTAGACAAGGTCTTCTTCCATTCCATACTTCATATGGAGTGGTTCCATCTAGTGACTTAGATGGAAGTCTATTTATGAGATATGTGGCTGTAGACACAGCCTCTACCCATAGGTAGTTTGGCAATCCCTTTTCGTTGAGCATGGACCTTGCAGCTTCGACAATAGCTCTGTTCCTCCTCTCTGCTACACCATTGAGTTCGGGTGTATACCTTGTAGTGACTTCCCTTTTAATGCCTCTTTCATGCAAGAAGGCATCAAATTCAGAAGAGAAGTATTCTCCTCCACCATCTGATCTGAGTCTTTTCAAATTCCTACCTGTTTGATTTTCAACAAGAGCAATATACTTCTTAAAGCAATTAAACACTTCATCCTTGTGCTTCATGAAAAACAGAATGGTCCACCTACTACAATCATCTATTAAAGACACATAATATCTTGAGCGTGATATAGATGGCTCCTTAATTGGACCCCACACATCCGTGTGCACTAGATCCAAAGGATTTTGATGCATATATCCTTTCTTATTGAAAGGTTGTCTATGAGCCTTGCCGAGTTGACAAGCTTCAGACTTATAAATCATGTGTTGCCTTGTGATATTAGGCAAACCAAGTACACTTTGGTCCCTGCAAATCTGTTTGAGTGTCCTCTCACCAATGTGAGCAAGACTTTTGTGCCATATCTCCAACTCTGTTAGAGTTTGAGATCCATAGCTAAACAAAGCTATGTTCTTTGTATCTTCCACTTCAAAAGTGAAAAGCCTTCCTGTCTTTTCTCCTTTGGCAATCCTTTGAAAGCCTTGCCTTGGGTCTTCAACATATGCTCCAAATCGATTGAATCTAACCTGCAATCCTTTTTCAACAATCTGTCCAACGCTTATTAAATTTTTGGTAATTGTAGGGACATACAAGACTTTGCTTAAGAGGTTCATATTCCCATCTGATGTCTTCACATTACCTATCTTCTCCACTGAGTGCTTTGTGTCATCTCCTGTCTGGACTTCATGCTTGTTTTGAGGATCTTCCAAATCAGAAAGTAAAGCCACATTTCCTGCTACATGGTTCGAGCATCCCGAATCAATGTAAAATATGTGATCATCATCCTTACCCTTCTTCGCTGATAGATTCATAATCAATAATGAATCTTCTTGACTTTGGTCCTCTGCATAGTTATTGTAATCTCTTCTTCCTCTATGGCCACTTTGATAGTTGTTGTTGTTGTTGTTGTTGTAGTAGTAGTTGTTGTTGTAGCCTCCATTGTATCTACCTCTATTTGATCCATAGCCACCTCTATTGAATCCTCTTCCTCTTGAGTTCCTCGGGTTCCTGAAACATTCTTCAGTAGTATGATTAGATAAGCCACATATATTGCAAGGTTGAGATGATTGGAATCTCCCCCTGCCTTGCTTTCCACTTCTGCCTCTTCCTCTAGCTCTTCCTCTACCTGCAAAGTTTGCTTGGAAAGAGCTACCTTCATCTTCATTCTTCCTATTCTTTGACTTGTCCTTGACGTTAGCTTTATCAGAATATAAGGCAGAAGTTTGATTACCTCTTGAGGACTCACCACCTTTGCTAATCTTTGCTTCATGAGTGAAGAGTTGGCCCATGAGTGTGTTGAGGTCGGGTACATGCATATCCATGTATAAATCCATGGTTGTTGTGAATGACTCCCACTTGTCGTCTGCTTTGATTCCATTTATGATTTGTCTAATGATTTGCTCCTCTTCAATTACCTCTCCAATGCTTCCAAGTTGGTCGGAAATCTCCTTCATCTTTGTGACATAATCAGTCACATTTTGCTTTGGGCTTTTCTTCATTGTTGTGAACTCCATCCACAATTGGTTCTTCCTTGCTCGAGTGTTGCAAGAGAAGAAAGAAGCAAGTGCATTCCAGGTCTCTCTTGATGTCTTGCATCCCTTGACATGAGGTAAAAGAAAATCAAAGATTGAGTTTAGAATATAGGACCTTGCAAGTGCATCCCTCGAACACCAATTTGTAAGTCCTTCCACTTCTTCATGTGATGGTTGCCCTTTGTTCCTCATGGTTGGCATTGCTTCATCTCTGGATATGAATCCATATAGATTCCTCCCTTGAAGGTAATCCTCCATCCTTAGAGACCATGCCGAGTAGTTGTTTCGATCCAATTTGTCAATTGTTGATGGAAATCCATCTCCCATGTTGCTTGACTATGCTCTGATACCACTGTGAAGAGAGATGGTGGATGCAATCCAAAGATGAGTAGGTGCTGCTACAACCAGCTTCACACTAGCCAACTGAGACTTCAGAGTTGATTAGTAGACCCTTTAAGCTTCCTAAATCCGCCAAAATATCAGCCAAGTACTTTGGAACATGTATCCCAAAAGTTTAAGTCAAGGTAGACTAGTTGCGAAATGACTAGCTCCCAAAACTTGCTATTTTTGGACATACACCTGCTAGAAAAAATGAATAGTGCTCTCAACCTGGTAGGGATTAGAAAAATTCATTTTGGGCATAGAAAATAGACTTAGCAAGCTTCCCAATCCAAGTTAAAACACTTCAAATAATGGACTGAGCACTGAGAACAAGATTTATCAATTTCTGGAACATGCCCACCATTCTCGGGGCTCTGCAGAGATAGACCAGTGAGCAGTAAAATGCAGATATCTCCAAAATTATAAATCCAATGACCTTGAAAATTGATATGCAGAAACTAGACAGTAAGCACTATCCAATGCTCATTAAATCACTGAAAAACGATCAGTACAACTCGAGATATGACCTTCTGAAGGTACTGCTTTGAGTGAGTATAGCAGAGAACAAAACAGAGAAGTGAATGATGATAAATGTATAAATTCATATATGATTACAACCACATTGGCAATGAATCTTTGCACAATGGGAGTAGAATGATAGAGCTATGGAGTAAGCTCTTCAATCTCTACAAAATGACATGAAGTGGTCACGTACAAGGCTTGCTAATCGCCTCTTCCTTCTTGCTCCTTTTATAGCTATTCTTGGAGGGAGTTTTGAATTCGAATTCGAATGGCTCCACCTAAAAGTGATCCCCAAAGTTAGGAGATATTCCCTCAGATAAAAAAGTCATGGGTTTTGGTAGTTAGAGCCACGAAATTGTTTTTACATCATGCATCAGGTAAGCCATCCTTTTCCTTTTTCTTTTTTCAATTACAAGAGATAAAAATGAACTCTTTTACAAGAGGTGTTCACATGACTACTCATGCGACTTACAAATGAGGATGATATCAAATATATCAAGCATGTAGGCTTGGGTAAAATGCACCAACAAAGATGGCGATGGTAGAAGGCTGAACAAGACCCAAGTCAAACACAAGGCTTTTGAGGCATACACACTCAACAATCGCTATGAAATCTACCCTATACTGAGCCTCACAACTAGAAGTGGCTATTGTAGGCTGCTTCTTGATCAACCAAGATATGCATGAGCTACCAAGCATGAAGAAAAAACAAGTGGTGCAAGCAGCCTAGTTAGATTCAAGAAAAGCATGTAAATTTGGCAGTAGTGATCTCCCCTTTGGATAAACCAATCCAAGGACCCATATAACACTCAAGTCAAGAAAGATGCACTTAACTACCTACCAATGATTGACATGTGTGTTGGTATATTTGGCAATCCTTGATTCTTGACCAAATATCAAGGTTTACTTCATAAAGTCTTGAGTGACTACTCATAAGTCGCATATGGATAGCTCTTGTAAAAGCTGAGTTTGAACACTTGAGATAAATGTAAACGTAGATGATTGAAGGAATCTTGTGACATTACGAGATGCAAGTCAAGAACAAACCAATCAAGATCGTGGTAGTTGGAATCAATTCAATCAAGATCCTAGATTCATATTAGAGTTTTTCTTCTACTCTTCGTTTGATGATGAAAGACAATCCAAATGCCCTTTCATTTGAAGAGTTAGTTTCCAGCAACAAAGCTTTCCTCGCTAGTCAGAATGGCAAAGGTTAGTGAAGCTCTTTTACTAGTAAGCAAAAATCTACAAATGCTGCACATTTGAAGAAGGAAGACAAAGATGAGAGGAAATCAAAAAAGCAAAAGTTGTTGTGCAAATACTATAAAGCAAATGATCATGTCATTAAGATCTATCCAAAAAGGGCTACTAAAGAGGCAAAGAAGAAAGAGGCCGGAATGGTAGTTGTAGAGGCCTCTACATGGAAAATAGAGTCTACTAATCTTTTGCAGAATGAAGAATGGGCATTTACTACTGTTTGCAGTTCTGACCCATCTTCTCATGAGTAGTGTATGTCTGCAATAGATTCAAATGTTTGGTATTTTGATAGTGGGGCAACCAAACATATTACCTTGTAGCGTAGTTTCTTCATGTCACTTGAGCCTGCCTCTAGAGGGAATACTGTCACATGCACCAACAACTCCTCTTATCCTGTTATGGGAGTTGGTAAGATCATTCTGACTACTGTTGATGGTAAGATCATTCTGACTACTTTGTCGGATACTTTATTTTTGCCAAGGATCAATAAAAATATATTATGAGTTTGTGCATTAGCCAAGATTGGCTTAGTTGTGAAATTTGTTGATGATAGATGTACAGTTCATGATCTGTCAAATGGTGACATGATTATTGCTTTTGGCATCTTATGTCGTGGGCTGTATAAGCTCATAACTATGAAAAATCTATGAATGATTAAGCATGTGGAGTACATGATTCTCACGCTATCTTAGATGCGGAGTTTGGCATGCACACTTTGGTCATCTCAATTTTGCTAGTTTGCTACTCTTGCAGAAATCTGATATGGTGTCCTCTTTGCCCAAACTTGAGGCACCTAGTAAACATGTTTGTGAAGGCTGTATTTTGGGTAAAATGCAACATTCCTACTTTCCAAAAGATGCTTGAGTTTGAGCTACTAAAAAATTGTAGCTTGTTCACAATGATGTCCATGGTCCTATGCAGGCACCCTCTTCTCGAAACTATCTTTACTTCATGACTTTTATTGATGATTTTTCTAGGCACGCATGGGTATATCCATTGAAAGCAAAGTCTAAAGTGTTCATGTGCTTCAAACAGTTCTTTGTTTTGGCAAAAAATCTATTAGCATGCAGAATGGGCACCCTCCATTCTGATTGAGGGATGGAATATATGTCCTCTAACGTTAATGCAGTTCTAACTGAATATGGGATAAAACATCAATTTACAGTTCCATATACACCTGAAAAGAATGGAGTTTCTCAATGGAACAACATGTCACTTATGGAGATGGTGAGGTGTATGGTCAAGAGTGAGGCTTTACCACATAGTTTCTCGCTTGAGGTTGTCATGTGTGCAACATATGTACTTAACAGATGTGCCACTAAAGCACTACAGTCTGTCACTCCATATGAGGCTTGGCATGGTCGCAAGCCATCTGTTGCTAAATCTACGTGTGTTTTTGTTGTCTGGAGTATGCATTAGTGCCTGAACAACAACACAAGAAATTGGATGATAAAGCAGTAAAATGTATTTTTGTTGGGTACAATTCTGAAATCAAAGGCTATCGTCTGTATCATTCATAGACTAAATGCATTTTGATTAGCCACAATGTTGTTTTTGTGGAAGATGCTATTCAGCCTTTACTTTCATGTATGAAAGAGACATCTGTTAGCTCTAAAGACATGTATGATACTTTGTTGCCTCTATTTATAAGTGGACAGTCTAGTGTTGGTCCTAATGAGGCAATTTCTTATCCTTTACAGGTTTCATGTGATGATGCAAATAATTCTATTTGTGATGCAGATTTACATGATGCACTTGTTGATGAGAGAGATGATATTGAGGAGGCAAAAACTATGGCAAAATGGATGATGCATACTTTATGTGATGGCAAATTAGATGCATCTCTATTATACCAAACTCATTGAGGCTCTCATAGTGCCTCTTTTCCATGAAATTGCTATGCTATGGCTGCCTCTAGTCTCTGTGATGATTTGATGAAGCACAAAATTTTGAACATTGGATGGTTGCAATGCAATCTAAATATGATGCTATCATGAAAAATGATATGTGGTCTTTATGTGACTTGCCTATTGGCAAGAATGTCATTGGCACTAAGTGTGTAGCTCAGTGATGAGTAGCACCTCCTTTAATGTCAATCCGGGAAGACGTGAGGATGGTATGATGACCTCGAGCAAGTGAAGGCACAAGTGCATGAGTGAGAAGCACACCAACATGCACACACATACACACACGCGCACACTCAGCAAGAACAAAGAGAGAGACAATGGAATTCTTTTAGATTACTTCAAAAGTGCTCATACAAGCTCAATTCTATTACAAGCTAACCTCAAAAATGAGCTCTCTAGCTCTATTTATAGTTTTTGACTAGGTTTTGGCCCTGTCCAGACCTAGTGTCCGGCCTAGTTAAAAATTAGGTTCTAGGGTCTATTTGAGGGCTCAAACGGAGTCTAAAAATTATGAAAATTGATATGTAGGTACTTCTAATGCTCCTCAAGCTCAAGGACTCTTTGGCTTGCACAAAATGGAGCTACAAAAAGGTGGACTGGTATTTACAATGTTTGTAATGAGAATCACTGTTATAAAGATGTAGATTTGGGAAAATTTGAAGGGCCTATCTGCGAGATCTGCATTGACTGCTCTGTCTACTTAATCCTTCTCTTTGTTCTGACTCTCTCCGCTGGCTTCCTTGTCTCGTCAGTCCTTGGGTGCCCTGACTGCTATCAACACCCCCCCTCTCTCGCGTCTGTCGTCCCTGTCAGACTCTTGTTGCTGGGAGTGCTGGATGTAATATTCCACAACATGAGTGGCAAGCTGATGTTCTTGTATGCGTAGTCCTTTGGCCAAGTCTTTCATCATGTGATCCCAATCAATTGGTCTTGGAATGTCTGGATGTGGCAGACGTAACTGATCTGCATGGATAGCTTGTTGTACTACGAATAGATGTAGCAAATGTGTTGGCCTGGAAATGAAAATTTTCGAGTGATATTCCCAAAACCCTATAGAGAACATTTCTTCAAAGGTGTGCTTGAAGCATGCAGGTAAATACTTTATTCGTGCATGCCAGGCAAAGATTATATTGACCGAGGGAGTCTGGCTCATGTCGTAGACTAAATCCTTGTTACCTTGAGAGAATCCGGGGGCAGAGATGTATGGAGCCTATACCTTCCGAAAGGTTTTGAAGACAATTGTCATGAGCTCAAATATTTTCATACACATTTTTGCTGCTATGTCGGGTACATTCTTTAGACGTGTAGACCAGTGTCGAATTGTTGATATCATGTATACTATGGTCGGGGTCCCTCGAGGTGGAGCAAAATATGGATAGTTGACCCATGCTGAGCAATCTTTATTGTTGCGTACCTTGATTGCAAATGCTTGCCATGATCTGCGACGGACCATTGGGCAATAGCATGGATTATACTTGATATATAGTGGCATGGTTACCCAAGTGCTCATCATCTCAAGGTAATCAGTTAGTAACCGTGCATGCCAATTAGGTTGGAAAATCGAGCCAGCACGTGCATCTTCCGGTAAGTCCTCCGACTCAAATTGAGTGGCAAATGTGGGCTCTTTCCCCGTATGCCTTTTAACTTCTGCATTATAATCATGTAGCAAGACATAGTAAGGCATGTACTATGGTTCTGATGTTGTGATTAGTCGTTGATGGGATAGGTGCTGAAAGTAAGAAGATCGAAGAACAGTTTCTTCAAGATTTGTGAAGGATTGAATTTGCACGGTGACACGATCATCATGTGTGTTTCCCACTTTCTCAACCCTTTTGACCCAATTCGGGACTCCAGTTTCTAAAGTGTCCTGTCCTTCTTCTGTAACTCGGCCGCCAGGTGTTGGCATGGGTTCATATGGTTCTTCATAGCTGTCATTCACCGGGATTTCCACTACTGTATGAGGTTCTGGTTCTTCAGCTGGGGAGGGTGGCCTTTCATATGGTAAGAGACGTGCTTGGAGTTCTGCCAGCTGCTTTCGGAGGGTCTCTAATTCTTCTGTAGATGTTGCAAGATTACCGGCTCCTGTTGAGCTGCGGGGGCACTGGCTATCAGCTTCTTTAAGTCAGCACATTCAGCCTCTAACTTTTCATATGACTCCAAGAAATTTGCATGCTCCTCAAGTAAGATGCGAATGTCGTCTGATGGGACCACTCTATACTTGGTAGGGCTAATGGCTGCTCCTCCGATTCCTTCCATAGCGGCTTCAAAATTGTCTTGGTTTTGTTGCTGAAGTTGCTTGTTCTCTTCTAATGCTGCTGCCATATGCTTCCTTAATAGCCCAAGATTGCGTCTAAGTGTAGCATTGGATGTCATTTGTGCCTGGAGCACACTTTCCAGTTCCTTCACTGCTTTATCATCCACCGTCCATATATTTGATTCCAATTTTGTGTGGCCTGCTATAAAGTGGTATGTTCTGCTAGGAGCATTTGGTAATCAGCTTCTAGAGTGTTGACTCTAGTCTATAGGCGCTGATATTCTCCTGGAGGGTTGCGCTACGTTCTTCCAATTGATGGTATTCTTGTTGTAGTTGATGTGCACACAAAAGTAATGTATTAAATGTGCTATTTACATTATGAGATGCAAGGGGGAAAGTTTGTAATGCAGGGGAAGCGGGAATGGGAATGGGGGTTGTGAATGCTGTGTCTGCCCATGACGTGGTGAGTGGTGAGGTAGGTGGTAGGGGAGGGGGAGATGGTGGCATTGTGGGGAGAGGTGTTGTGGTTGGTGAAATGTCCATTGGGTCAGACAAAGTGGTGTGTACAGGGGCCACCATGTAAGTTGGTATGGTAGGTGAAGTGAGTGTGGTGTTTGTGTAGATTGATGTTGTTGCGAACATCTGGGGAATGTGCCTCTGAGACATTGGAGTGCGGATGGACTGCTCCACGAAGGATGGGTATTGGGGTGGTGCGGTTAGGTTGAATGAGGTGTAGGGGGCAGATGGGAAGTGGGGGTCATGGAATGGGGCTACCCGTATTGGGGGATAGGCTAGAAAACACAGGATGCCTTCCGTGGGGCGGGGGTTCCAACCACACTTGGAATTATGGGATGGCCAATGATGGGTTCGGAGGATAGAAAGGTTGAAGTGTACAAGGGATTGGTGATGGAAGAGAAGAGGGTTTCCTGTGAGGTTGGCTCTCGAAATGAGAAGGATGTGGATGAGGTTGGGTCGTAAGTGAAGGTAGATGTGATGACTGCCGTTTCTTCCATGGTGGGAGGTGGTGGTGGGGGTGGAGAAGGTGGGGAAAGGGGGTGCTGGGGTGAGATGGGTGATGTCTGAACAAAAGTTTCAGCATAGAGGTCAAGGGTGGTGGATGGGATAGCTGTGGTTTCAATGGTTACTTCTGGTTCTGTGATGGGTATCCTGATAGTCTTACCTGCTCGTGGTAATGTGTCAACTGTGCATTTGTCATACCTCATGGACTGGCGGACTGCTGTGTGGACAGCCTCCGGAACTCCTAAAGATTCTGACACTAATTTGAGGGTGTCAATAAAATGTTGATCCACTCCGTCGTCTGCGAGCATTTCTTGCATCAAGGCTTGGCCTGATGCAAGGGAGAGTTGATGCCTTTCTTGTACTGCTTTGATCGTATCGTATAACCTTTGTAGTTGAGCTGTGTATGCAGGTGCACCTACAAGTTCTAGCACTTCTTGCTGCTCATCTTGATGCCCATGGTCATAGTCCTCCTCATCTTCCTCAGATTCTTCATCTTCGTCGTCATCTTCGTCCGTTTCAACTTTGGTAACAGGTACTTGGGATGTTGTTGCTTGCGTTTGAACATTCACCACTTGTTGTTCCTCTTCTGCCTCAAGATCTATGTTTCTTAACAATTCTTCAAAGTCTTCATTCGTGAGTTTGTCCAAGGGTGGGCCACCGGGAAATTCAAGATCAGTTGGGACGGGAGGAAATATCAAATTGGTGCCATCGGTGCTATGTCTTGGAAGTCGTAGTGTGAAGGGCCGAACCCTTCGGGGTGGTGGGGTAACGTCTGGTGTTAGGGTGGCTCCACATGGTTGAGCACAAGGGACTTGGACAGTTCCTCTCATCTTCTTAGAAGGGGGTGTTGGCATACAAAGCAACAGAGGAGTCATGCACAATACGGCAACAAGGCCAAATCATTTTTTTCCATGGACCATTTACAACTCAAGTGATTTTAATCACTACACAAACATTGTAAATTCCGTTTTTGGTAGAATAGACTCCATTTTGTGCAAGCCGAGGAGTCCTCGAGCTTGAGGAGTATTAGAACTAGCTACATATCAATTTTCATAATTTTTAGACTCTGTTTGAGCCCTCAAATAGGCTCTAGAACCTAATTTTTAACTATGCCGGACACTAGGTCTGGACAAGACCAAAGCTAGTTAGAAAACTATAAAAAGAGCTAGAGAGCTCATTTTTGGGGTTAGATTGTTTGTGAATTGAGCTTATGTAAGAGACTTTTTGACTAATGCAAAGAACTCCATTGTTCCTCTCCTTGTTCTTGCCTTGTGTGCGCGTGTGTGTGTATGTGTGTGCATGCCTGTGTGCTTCTCACTCACACACTTGTGCCTTCACTTGCTCATAGTCTTCATACTAGTCCTCACATCTCCACGGATTGACAATTATGAAGTGAATCTTCTCACGTTGGTACTCACCATTGTGCTAGAGTGACACCAAATTTGGCACCGTTGCCGGGGAGAGAGCTTCGAGGACGAGCGTGTGATGGTAAGATGTCGAGTTGAGACATTGGAGTTATAGGTAATATCCTTCTTTCTCTTGATTTTTCTTCATTTTTTCCTTACTTTCGCATCACCATCATCACCATCATCATCCCCACCATCTCCCACCTCCATCTCCATCTCCACAAAAAATTTCAGTTTTTTGGGTCATATTATACCCCCCACCTCATTTCCCTCATTTCATTGTGAGAGAGAGCGAGAGAGAGCGAGAGAGAGCTTGCATGCTATCTGTTTTTTGGTGTGTTTTTGAGCTTTTGTTGCAGGAACTAGCTGTACCACCTTCTCCAGTAGTGTGCGCAGGTACGACAAACTCTGCACAGGTCCCAGGACGACGACCTCTGTCTGTCGCGACAGACAGAAAAACTTAATATTTTGTGAATGCGTGTTTGGCACGGTAACCTACACCATTAGAGCACTCCAAATCACTAGAAGTTTCTCAAAAATTTGCGTTTTTTCAGTCTATCGCGACAGACACCATCTATCGCGACAGACACCGTCTATCGCGACAGACACCGTCTATCGCGACAGACACCGTCTATCGCGACAGACAGAGACCCACAATAGACCCCGTCTATCGCAACAGACACCGTCTATCGCGACAGACCAAATCACGACAGACGACAGACAGCGTCTATCGCGACAGACACCGTCTATCGCGACAGACCAAATCACGACAGACGACAGACAGCGTCTATCGCGACAGACCACTTTTTTGCGACAGACACCGTCTATCACGACAGACCACTCTATCGCGACAGACACTGTCTATCGCGACAGACACCGTCTATCGCAACAGACAGCCCCCCACGATAGTTTGTGTCTATCGCGACAGACACCGTCTATCGCGATAGACAGACATTTTCGGCAAAAATTAAGGGGTAAATTTTTTGGAAATTTAGGCTAAATTTTGGGCATATTTGCACTCTCAAATACTCATACACTTGCAAAGGCCTTAGAGAAATGCATTAAAACCCCTGAAAGGTTCTGTTTGTCTAGTTAACCCCCTAAACCCTGAACGGCCATAACTTTTTCATACGAAGTCCATTTTTTGAGCTCTAGGGCTTGTCGGAAAGCTCGTGGCATATACTACGCGCCCTCAATTGTTTTTTATAAGAATAATGCGTTGCTTTACAGATAGGATATTTGGAAGTTGGCACACTGAGGGGTAGGAACACCAAGGGAGCTCTAGAGGAAATTTTTAGCAATACAAAAGGGGGAACAAGGGTCATTAAAAAAGTGTCTGAAATAAATTGTTTGTCAATTGAAAGGTCAACTTGGAGCTAATCTTGGGACTGATGCAGGTCTATTGAGAAGCAATTGAGAGCCTCCAAGCAAGGGTTTTGTGCAAGCTTGAGAATCAACTTCTCGAGCACTAAAGAGCAAGGATCAGCAAGAAAGGTCGGAATACTCTCAACTCCCCTTCGTCAATTCCTAGCTTAGGCTAAGAACGATTAGAAGTAGGAGTAAGTCAGGGCAACGATAGGCAATTATCAAGTTGAAGCATACCCAAACTTTCAAGTTCAAGCTAAGGACATAATCTTTGTACTGTCGAGAACTTTAAAGGAAAAGAACTTAACGTGGAATGATCAACTGTAAGTGCGAAGCTACACTCAAATATACCTTACGACGTGATATCAGACAAGAATTTTAACAACGGGAATCAACTAAAAAGAATCAAGTAACTGATACAAAAGGACTCTGCAATGAGGTTGTACTTGGGCAAAAGTGGGCTATTCAGCTAGGCTTATGAACCTTAGATCAGGGCGACATCTAGTAAGGGATAGACAAAGCCTTAGGTCTTCAGAGGCTAGTGTCAACCACACTACTAGGTCGTGGGCCCAGCACTTGAGCCACCACTCATACTACCCAAGTTCTGAGACTAGTGAATCCGAGATGTCTCAAGGTATGGAGAGACCTACAGGAAGTTCAGGAGTGCCTTACTTGCACAGGGTAGAAGGCCCTTACAAAACGCAGTTGGAATACCTTAGGACCAACCGATTAGGTGGCAGCATCTATGAGGACGGCCTAGGAAGATCTGTGGTACAGATTAAGAATCCTGATCAATCCATTGGACTAGAGCACCCAGCTGTCAAGTTCGAAAACGGAGCATACTTGGACAAAGAAGGAACCATATACGTAGTCACCAGTCACCCAGATAGGACGGACGAGTTTGGAAATGTGATCCCAGAAGCAGACTTAGGTGACCTGGAGCAAGGAAACATGGGTGCAGAACCTAGAACCCCTCGAGGTAAATCGGTTCTCACTAGGATTATCACACCGGAGTGGACTCCCCAGGATAATAAGAGCATAGATTTGCTCCTCAATCGAGAGACTAACGAAGCCTTTTGGAGGTACAAACCTGATCGGCCAATTGATATAGGAACAATCATGATCTATGAGTTTAAGGATCCTGATAGCCCAGGTAGAGTGACCTACTTAGATCACGCTTCGGAGAGGATCTTTGTGGTGATAGAAAATGATAGGCATGCTTACACTTGGAAGGGTGAATTCGTTTTTCCCCAACCAAGATTGAATGTATCCTATGGTCACCCTGGAGCTGGAACATCCCAAGCTCATGGAATGCAAAGAGACAGAAGTAGAGATAGACAAGAAGTAAGCTTTGCCAACCCAGTGGGCAGAGAAAGAACGAGGACGAAAACAAATAGAGTAGAACCTGAGATACTTAGAGCTCACAGGAATCAAAGAAATGCGGATGAGTTCCCTCTACCACGACCTAGAGAGCACACAAGGACTTTGAGACCGACTCAGCTAGTTAAGTCCATGAAGAACTACTTCGATGGCACTGGAGATCCATACGATCATGTGGCTGAGTTTAGGCAAGTCCTGAGAGCTGAACAAGTGGAGGATCTATTCACGCAGTACAATGCCTTTGGTCTGACCCTTAGGAACACTGCCCTGACATGGTTTCAACCACTAAATGAGAGACAGTTCAGGAGCATAGACCAACTCTTAGAGGCTTTCATTATTGAATTCTCTAAGAGTGGCATAAGGCATAATACCTCCTCGCTGATTCACAGCTTCAAGCAAACCCCTCAAGAAACCGTGAGACTTGCAGGAAGAAGATTTAGGCAATACTTAGAAAGATGCCTTGTCTCGGAGCTACGCACACCAGCTAAGCAAGTGGCTTTATTCCTAGATGGATTGCTAAGTACTAAATTGAGATCTTATGTGTACTTGAAGGACCCTAGGACCATAGAAGAGTGTGTACGCATGTGCATTGACATCGAGGATAACCTGGGGGAGGAGTTAGAGCTTTCCAAGATATACAAAGATTCAAATAGTGCCTCTAACCTCTCTTCCACGCAATCCACATCAATTGAGGAACTTGTAGAGAAAGTGGCTCAGAAATTAGGTGTCACTAACAAAAAAATCCCAAGGTTTGCCCCTGTGAAAAGATGCTATACTTGTGGTGGTGACCACATGGCAAATGTCTGTCCCATTATGGCTCAACCCCAAGTTAATCCTAGTAGCCAGTACTGCACTATAGAACGAAGGTACACCAATCACACCGTGCAAGATTGCCCCTACAATAAGCAAACCGTTAGGCAGACGTACCCACAGCCATACCCTCAACAGGGAAGATACCAGAACCCGTACCCTCCACAGCCATATGGCAGGCCACAACAACCTTATCAGCAACCATACCAAAACCACCAAAGACCTCAGCCTGTGTTAGCACAACAACCTCCTGCACCAGCTAATGTGATCCTAGTAAAATATGCAGCAGCAGAAGAAAACCTGAATAGAGCTATAGTCCCTGTAACACCAGTACTTTCAGAAAGTGATCCCAGTGACCATAGCTTTGATTCTACACATGTTGATAGTCCCCATGCTTACTACATGCAATCTCCTGAACATGGTGAGTCCTACTACAGTGAGGAACCGAGTGAACCCAGTTGGGAGTCAGATTACACAAACATCATGTATGCAAATCCCAACCCTAGGCCTCAACCTAAGCAAGTAAGACCTCCATTCCCAAGAGGACCGTGCTACAGATGTCAGGGAGATCATCTCATTCGTGATTGTCCCTTACCTCCACCTACACAACCCTAGTCAGTGACAATTCAGGGCTTTTGCCAAGAATGTGGAAAGGAACATCTCTTACGAGATTGCCCTAAGAATCCTAATAATATGCCAAAAAGCACCCCTATTAACGTTATTGGGTTGGTGGTAGACTCCACAGGAAGTGTGACATCCACCGCACCAGTACAGGTAGTGACTAGAGCTCAGGCGTTGCAGCAGAACCAAGAGGTAAACTAGGATAAGAACCCAGAGGCTAGTGAAACCGAGAGCATGACAAAGAAAAGGACTAGAGCTTGGAGAGATAGCCGTGAACGTATGAAAAGGCAATGGGCAAAGAAGATGAGTGAACTTGAGGAAAGTCTACGAGAAACCAAGGCCAAAATCATAGAGATCACATCTCAACCGCACTCTCACACATTCCCACCGCTACGATCCCCATCACCCTCCATCCCTCCACCCTCTAAGACACCCCACGTAACCCACCCACCACCCCAAGCAGGATCAGTATTAGCTGATCCCACTCCTGAAGACATAGACATGATGCTTAAAGCATATCAGGCCAGAATCCAAGAAGGGCCAAATGTCACGGATCATGACAAGTGCTACCCTAGAGCTGACCTAGAGATAGAAAGAACCAAGCTTTGCGCGAAAATGGTCGCATTGGCTCAGACTATGTTTGAAGCCAGTCGCCTTTTCAATTACTCGGGCTCAGCCAAGACGCAATTACACTTGGATGGACTTCTAGAGAAGTTAGAGGGCATAATTGCAAGATCTGCCAAGGAAGAAGAAAATCAAGAAAGAGATAACGCAAGCAAAAATATGACCCATCCCCCACCGAAAGCTTATGTGCCCAATTCCACTGAACCAGACAACCCCCCCCCCTAGAAAGAATAGAGAAGCTGACTGCACAATCAGAAAAGGAACCAGCCTCTCAACACAAGGATAAGGCAAGCGAAAGAGTAAGCATTCCTGCTCAAGAAGCCTATGTGCCTGAAGCCTATGTGCCTAACTCTACGAAGCCAGACACATCATCTTCTATGAATCGATTCACACCAGAATTCCTACGAGAGATTCAAGAAGACAAATGGGCTAAAGAAAGTGAAGCCCCTCCTCCCATTGAACTTGTGGATGATGCACATGACCAATTCCCACAAGACATCCCATCCATTTATGGAGAACAGGAGAGTGCCCAATCTCAAGAAAGATTAGACTTCGAGTCTAACTCTCTACAAGAATTACCCCACTTCAGAGGCCCATGGGAAGCTAAGTCCACCTGTATGAGAGCACCTACAGTCATGGTAAGAAACGAAGATTCAGTCTTACCTAGGAACACAGAGGTAGTGAAGAACACTAAAGTGCAGTGCAATCTCAAGTTAGAAGAGCTACTCAAGGTTAGACCTGAATTATGGAAACATGTCACAAAACAAGTACCAGAGATAGCAAAACCTCGTTCCCAGGTAGGATCCCAAAGGACAGTGCCAGAAATACCCTTGGATAAGATAGGAGATATGTGTGAAGGTGAAGAAGGGAACACCTATGTTCCCATTACCTACCAGGAGTACACCACCAAGGCAATTTTGGACTCAGGTGCAGGAGTTGCAATTGCCACCACTTCCCTATGGAAGCGTTGGGGCAAGCCAGCACTCAGGCCAACGAGAATGAAATTGCAGATGGCCGATGGTCACATAGAGAGACCCCTAGGGTTGTTAGAAGGAATAACTCTCACCACCTGTGGTGTCGAGTTCGAGCATACCTTTGCCATATGTGACTTCAGCAAGAATCATGCCTATGAGATGATTTTGGGAAGACCTTTTATGCGACAGTTGCAAGTGGTACAGGACTGGGGAACCAACTCCTTGTATCTGCAGCACTTAGGTGTTACGACCAAAGTGAATCTCAAAGATTACTCTCATAGAGATGTCCCGCCCATCCAATGGAATCCCATCCATAGAGCCAAAGATGATACAGAATCGGTGCATTCCATAGGATCAGGATCCTCATGGATGCATGAAGACACTCACTTATGGATGTGTAAGGTAGCAGTAGAAGAAGAGAAGAGAGAGAAGGCCAGAGAAATAGATGCAAACGAAACACATAGACCCATTCAAGACCCAGCCTATGCACCTGTAGTATTTCCTGATGAAGAATTTGAACCCCATGGCTGGGCAGAAATCCTAGCAACAATGGATGTAGCCATCAATGAAGAACAATGGACACCTCACTGTGATGAGGATGGCTATGACATTTCAGTCTTCTCCATAGAGCCAATCATGGGAGAGGCAGTTCTAGAAGAATGCGAGCCTAACCCTGATGCATTTGAGGATGCAAGTGACTCCGATCTAGAGTCAATCATTATGGACCCACCATTTGCATCAGATGAAGAATACTTCCATGAAGTAGAATTTCAACCCCAGAGGCATGGAGAGCTTACAAATGATGTAAGATTAGCCACACATGTGACCCCAAAGGAAGAAGGAAAGAAACGAAAGAAGAGAGAAGTCTCACCAGAAGAGGAAGAATCTTTGTTTGAGGTCCCAGAAAATTTTAAGAAGTATGAGATAGACGACAGGAGAGTCATGATAAGAATGCCTAAACGAGAGGCACAATCAGGAGAGGCCTATGATAACAAAGAAACCACCAAGAAAATAGTAGTGGCCCTAGAAGAAGGAGAGGAGAGATGCACGTACATAGGCCATGACCTAACAGAGGAAGAAGAGCATGCATTAATAGCCTTGCTAAGAGAATACAGAGATGTATTCGCTTGGAGTTACAAGGATTTGAAAGGTGTTGACCCTGATATATGCTCACACACTATCCCCATGACCTCAGATGCTAAACCCTCTAAGAAAAAGCCCTATACATATAACCGTATAATTACGCTGCTAAGATCAAAGAGGAGATAGATAGGCTGGTTGAAGCTGGATTTATCTATGAAATTGAGCACACTGAGTGGGTATCCCCCATCGTAGTGGTGCCCAAGAAGAATGGCAAGCTGCGTGTATGCATTAACTTGAAGAAGGTCAATGCAGCCACAATTCGAGATAACTATCCACTTCCTATCACAGAGCATCTCTTACAAAGAGTAGCAGGCAAGGAAGTGTACAGATTCCTCGATGGATTTTCGGGCTACAATCAAGTAGCCATAGCTCCAGAAGATCAGCATAAGACTGCATTTGCCACTGAATGGGGCATATTTGCCTTTAGAGTAATGCCATTTGGGCTTACCAATGTACCAGCTACCTTCTAGAGACTAATGTGCCATGTATTTAAGGAGTTCCTGAGGAAGAATTTAGAGGTCTATGTTGATGACCTTTGTGCTCATTCCAACATTAGACAAACCCATATTCTTGAACTCAGACAAATCTTTGACAAATGTAGAGAGTATCAAGTCTGCCTGAACCCAGAAAAGTGCGTCTTTATGGTCAGGCAAGGCAAGATTCTAGGACACATAGTGTCAAAGAATGGCATATCTACTGACGAAGAGAAAGTGAGAGCCATAGCAGAGCTACCTATGCCAAGGAATGTCAAGGAAGTACAAGCTTTCATGGGGCATTGTGGTTATTACCGACGATTTATACACATGTATGCTGTCATTGCAAAGCCCATGTATGGACTACTGACTAACTTTGAGTGGACTGAGGAATGTGAGAATTCCTTCAATGAGCTTAAACGGCGATTATGTTCAGCTCCAATCTTAACCACAACGGATTGGAATAAGCCTTTCCATGTTCATGTGGATGCATCCAATTATGCCATTGGATGTGTGCTTGCACAACCTACTGGTGAAGGTAATATGGATCTTCCAATTGCCTATGCCACTAGACAATTGAATGCAGCTGAATGAAATTACACCACTACTGAGAGAGAAGGCTTAGGCATGGTGTATGCGGTTAAAAAGTTTAGACATTATCTGCTTGCAAATAAGTTTAAATTTTTTACTGATCATCAGGCATTGCTATACCTCGTAAACAAGCCATGCAACACAGGAAGATTAGTGAGATGGTTTCTCCTTCTAATGGAATACAATTTTGAGGTTGTGGTAAGAAAAGCGAGGACTCATTTGAGAGCAGATCATCTCTCTAGGCTCACATCTGGAGAAGCCCCACAAGGAGTATCAGATGACCTCCCTGATGCTTACTTGTTTAATTTGGAAGTGGTGCCGCAGTGGGCTAAGCCATTGGTGCCAGTATTGACATACGGGCCTAACCATCCAGTAGTAAACACACAGAATAGGGAGGTAGTAAAAGCCCAAAAGTATCACATCATGGCTGGAAGTATGTACAAGCACACAGATCAAGGGATCTTGGCCTGTTGTGTGGAAGAGGACGAGTACAATAAATGGTTGCAATTAGCACATGTAGGTGCATTAGAGCAACACTACTCAAAACAACGAACCCTACAGACACTAAGGAGACTAGGAGTACATTGGCCAACTATGGAAGCTGATGTCCAAAAGTTGTGCAAGGAATGCCCAATCTGTTGCACTAAACCACCTGTGGAACATGCCACTCTTTATCAAGTGTCCATAGTGCCTGATTGGAGTGAACCTCTAGTATCCTTCTTAAGGACGAGAACATTCCCTCCAGACATGACCCTGGCCAGGCAAAGGAGTTTAGAACAAGAAGCCCAGGATTATTCACTCATTGGTGATAATCTATACAAGCGTGGTAAAGATGGTTACCTGAGACTATGTGTCCATGAGAGTGAGTATCTCAAGATCTTGGACACTGCTCACCAAGGTGTAGCAGGAGGACACTTTGGACCAGATCGGGTGATCAAGGCAATATTATTTGCAGGCTTCTGGTGGCCAACCCTTCACATGGATGCACATACCTATGTGAAACGATGTGATGTCTGTCAGAGAACTCAGTATCCTATACGTAAAGATGAGATCCCATTGAAACCTATGATGGGTGGACGTGCATTCTCTAAGTGGGGAATAGACTTCGTAGGTCCTATTAATCCCCTAGCTAAGGGTTCCCATGCAGAATATATCATTGTTGCGACAGACTATCTAACAAAGTGGGTAGAGGTAAAAGCCACAACGAAAAATGATGCTCAAACAACAGCTAAGTTTTTATTTGAGAATGTGTTCACTAGATACGGGCTACCTATAGAGCTAGTTAGTGATAGAGGCACTCACTTCTTGAATGAAGTTATTGAAAATCTGCTCCAAGAATTCTTGGTAATACATAAGAAGTCTGCCCCAACAAGATCTTATGCAATGTATTGACGAAATTAGTAAACAATAAACGCTCTGATTGGGACAAACAGCTACACCATGCTGTTTGGGCATACCGAGTCGCCTACAAAACGGTACTCCAAGCCACCCCCTTTCAGATGGTATTTGGCCAAAACGCGGTGCTACCCTTGGACTTCTTGATACCTACATTGAAAGTAGCACAAGAGCATGAATGGACGGGTCATGAACTCTCCTCTAGACTTTTTGACCTTGAACGATTAGGAGAAACAAGACTGAGAGCAGCTGCAGGGATATATGCAGCTAAGAAGAGACAGAAGGCATACTTTGATGCCCATGTGAAGGATAAAGGCTTGAAAGCAGGAGATCTAGTTTTAGTCTACACATTGAAACAACATGCAAGGAAGCTAGAAAAGAGAGGCTACGGACCTATGATCATCAATAGGATCTCCACGAGTGGAGCAGTACAACTAGCCACTTTAGAGGGTGATGTTCTCCCAAAATATATTAGCGGATGCAGAGTCAAGTTGTATCAGGAACCTCTCACAGAGGAAATGCTAAGTCAACTCAATACTGCTAAGAAACGCAAAGAGGAAGAAAAGCGAATTCGAGAAGAAGCTCAAGCAGAAGCCCTAGAGCGCATACGGAAAATGAAATTAAGAAGACAAGGTAGAGAGCACTCTAAGCAAGATGCATATGCAGATCAAGGATATGACGTGGCTATGTGTGAAGTTTCAGGTGTTAGCTCACATAGGATAGCTGATCGACGTCCTTTCATAACCTTAGATATAGGACAAGGAAAGAGTGCAAGGACTGTAAGAGCCTTGATTGACTCAGGTGCAGCCACTAGTGCTGTTAAATTGTCTTACTGTCAAGAGCTGCAATTAACTATCAATCTTGTGGAAGCATATCTCATAGGATTGGGAGGTGTGGAAACCCCTTGCATGGGCGAGGTGGAACTTCCCCTCTATATTCATGATGAGGCAATGACAGTTAAAGTACTAGTGTGTCAAGATGAGGATCTCACTGAACCTCTTGTCTTGGGTCAAGAATGGATATATGACCAAGCAGTCAACTTAAACCTAAGAAGTGGACTTCTTCAGGTATGGGTGAATCAAACTAGAATTACAATTGAGTTAAATAATGGAGCACTCAAGGAACTAGAGAAGACACAGACTCCTGGTCCCTCCAGGGGTGCACATGAAGTTGACCATGCTGTTCTTGTCCAAGGCTATGTGATGCAGAAGAATGAAGATCTCAAAAAAGGAGTCAGAACCACAATGGAACTCCCATCTTTTCCAAAGGCCAGAAGGAGGCAGCAACTAAGGGCAGATCAATCACTGAAGACTCTCCGCGCGAGAGACCAAAAGAACGCGCGAAGTAGAACAACTCAGCCGACAAGCTGCCGACCGTAACTAAGTCGCAACAACGGTCTCAACTTCCTATTAATACTCAACAACTGGATGCTAATAAGAGGACTCCTAAAACCTCTGTTGAGAAAGTGAAATCCATTTGGGTACCCAAGAAGTCGATGAAGGCTGACCCACAATCAAGACAAATTTGGGTGCCTAAGGCTTGCTTGCGGGCTCAACTATTCCCACAAAATTCACATCATACACGACAGGGTTCACGCACTCATGCAGCCGCCACCCACCCTTGTCTGATACACTCGAACACACTGCCACCTAGAAGCACGCACAGACTCACTCGTAAATGGGTCCCAATGACACAATAACTTCCAGCAGAATTACTCATGCAACCCTCCCGAATCTCCACAAAACCAAGACCCAAAGCCATCCACTGTATTTGGAAACCTAAAACTTGTAAAAAAACCCCCAGACCCCAGTTGTAAATCCATGCCCACCTACTAACTACGTCACTCTCACACTACATCATTCCACTAAGTTCTTAGGTCCAACCAATTCCTAACTACACACACAAGCACCGAGCACTTATTAACCTACTAATCTCTCTCGAACCTCATGATAATGTTGTAATGGGGGCAAAAACGATTCTAACTTGTCCTTTACAATATTAACACATGTTTCTATACTCTCACAGAATCAGAAGGCAAGAAGTAACATGGCAGAAGCGACAGGTCCGAGCTCACAAGTAGGAATACTTACTGCAGGAATCGATGTGGATAGTCTACCTGTGGATGTGCCACCAACTGAACGACCTGTGGAGCTACAACACCTTCAGCAAATCCCGGTACCGGATCCACCCACAGGGATCACAGAAAGAGTCCATGCCAATTCTCATTGGTTCAATGGCATTCCAGGTCCATTAGGAGAGGCCAAGTATATATGGGAGTCTAAGTGCGAGTATGACAGATCATGGGTTCGATTCCAATTTTTCTCCAAGGAGTTCGAGACTCTACAGAACACCGAGGATCTCCAGACCATATGGCAACGTGCAGGGCTAGCAGAATACTTTGAAGCACCACTACCTAAACCAGATCTCCTACGATGCTACTATTTGGTCTCCACATTACAAGCAAATGAAGAAAAGGAAAAACCAGGATCATTTGTTCTTCCTTCCTTGCTGGGCAACAACGAGTTGAAGAGGTTTGAACTTACTATGGAATTGGTGAGCGATGCTTTGAATATGCACGGCACACATGTACCCTCTGAAAAGGATGCTCTCGTTCCTACTAACATGAAGGATAGGAAACTATTGAAGCTTAAAGACATGGCAGCACTCACACCAAACGTGTCCATCCCTCTCCGTATGTGCATGCAACATTTTGCTTTCCCCGGCCAAGACCGCTTCACACAACCACACAAAAGAATCTGGTTCGCTCTCTACTCAGCGGAAGCAGGTGCGTTACCAATTAAGCTGTCGGTATGGATTATAGATCAATTGTATGAAGCAAATAAAAGGTCTTCTAGGAAATTAGTGATGAACGGTTGCTGTGCAATCACACGCATTATTTACCGGTGCCTAGCATACGATGTTCCCATTGAACGTGCCTTAAATTGGGCACAATTACAAATGTTTAAGAAGCTCAAGACGTTCACACATCAATCCAAGCGCATGAGGGGTGCGATCCCTTGTGTCCAGACAAGGGAAGTTCTGACTACTCCTGAGGTATCGCCACGAAGGGAGACCACTGTACCTCCCTTTACCATTAGGATACCCAGGTCTGGATCTGAAACTACGACACAAGCTACCCCTTCAGCTCCTCCTGCTCCACCTGAATTTGAATTTGCTATAACTGGAGATACTGAAGGAATGGATCCCCAGGACTTCGAAGCATTCTTACAAAGTACACAACTCTCTGATGTAGAGTCTTATTCAGATGCAGAAGAACAAGGCACATCTTCACAAAGAAGAAGAAAATCTACAGACGGCCGCCATGTACATTGGAGTGACGCTCAGCAAGGTCAACAACAAGGACACCTAGAAGAAGAAGGAGCGTATGAAGAGGAGACCACTGAAGCCCCAGCCTATACAACAGAACTCCGAAGGCTGTATCAAATTATGGAAAGAGTGCGATCGCAACAACTGCTCACTGAACAGAGCAGTAGAGTACTCATGACTCAGCTGTTGGAAGAAGCAGGAGTTGACTCAGAATATAGGGAAGGTCTCTTATTGATGGCAGAAACATATGGGGTAGTGGAAGCAGTGCGGACTGCCATTAGGAGGTCTCCAGTTCAATATGATCCACGAAGATTCCAGACACGACCACGCTCAGGTAAGAATATCCAGATCCCCATTACAACTGCAGAAGAGCCAATTAATACATCTGAACCCATCAGGACAACCTCCCAAGCAACCGAAACGGCTAGCCAAGAGCACCCAGTCACCCATGAGGAATCCACCGAGCCACTACCACCCACACCCCCACCATCGCCTCCTAGAGCAGAAACAGTGGAAATCACCTGGACCATTCAACCCACCGAACCAACCTTCATCTTCCGTACTCCCATCTCTAGTTCAACCCTATTCTCCACCTCTGATAACCCAATCTATGAAGCAACCCCCATCACTACACAATCCACCGAACCGCTCATAGAGCCTGCCCTAGGACAACCATCCCCCATGCCCTCAGCCATAGGTCATCCTGACCCTAGATCCACATTCATGGGTTTTCGTGCTACCACGCAACCCTTCATGCCCTCCTCAAATCTACAACCTCAACCCCCGACCTCCATCTCTCCACTTCTACAATCCCTCCATAACTTCCTTGCTATAACTTTTCAACCCAGGTCTCAACCATTCCCTTTCTTTTCAGCTCCCCACCCCACTTCTCATCTATTCACCACTTTCACACACACACCACCTACCATTCCAATGTATATGGCAGACCCCACACTCACACCCACTCCTGAAAGTATGGACATTTCACCACCCACGGCACCTCCCCCCACGCTTCCACCTCCTCCCATTCCCCCTCCACCAATTTCACCCACACACACGTCTTCAATAGACACATCATTCACTCTTCCCCTTCCCCAATTCCCTTCCCATGCATCTTCCACTGTAAACACCACCCCCTCATCTATAGGAAATGCATTGGACACCATGCTAGCTTGTATATCAAACTTAAGGACAGATTACAATCAGCTCCAGCAACAGAATGAACGCCTGCAAGAGCACTCAGAGACACTACAACACCGCCTTGCTGCACTAGAGGAGGAAAATGCTCGCCTCCACACACAATTCCAAACTCTCCAAGAGGCTCATAACATATTGGAGGTACAGTTACAGAACACAGATAAAGAAGCAATACAAGTGGTAGAAGGTCACCTACGGACACAGCTGGAGCGCAATTCAAAGCTTCAGCGAAATATGGCCCTACTCAAGCGACATCTTGCGGCCGCTCAGGAAGAGAATCGACGCCTACAAGTACAAAATCAAGAGAACCTAGAAGCAGCTATTGAAAGCACACCTGGAGCACCCATTAGCCCATCAAAGTTTCAAGCAGTGACCCCTGACAATATCAAGATCATATTGGAAGACTATGCCATGCTGCTTGAAGCACATGACCTGCTATCAGAGGAACTGGGTTAACTGAAGCAGAAACACCAAAAAGAAACAACAGCAGCCTCTCAAACCACCTCCTCCGCAGCTTCACTTCTCACAGACTCAGAGGCCTTAAAAGATCTCCAGAAACAGGTCACCGAATTGCAAGCACGTCTACTACAATATGAGAGACCACCTTCCCCTCTAGAGGCTCCCGCCGACGAAGAAGTAGTACAAATTCCTGTGGAACAGACATTTGAAGAAGAATACGACCCACAACCCTTCCCAGGAAGCCAACAAACGGAAGAAGCTCAGGACACATTCGAGGCACCATGGCCTCCATGGCTACGTCAAGTGGAGGAAATCGGGAGTTCTCACGAAGAGCGCACAGTAGTGCAAAATCAGGCCATGAGGGTCATAAAGGAAACTGTGCTACAATCTGCTTACTTCAAGAACCTGTCATCGAGACGCCTTATCCTCTCATCCGAACTCCAATACAGGCCTTATTATATTATCTTGGCTGATTATAATGCAGAAATACAGAGAGTCACGGGTCAGATTCCTACCTTTGCTACCCAATTTCAACCCGAAGACCTTCCTCCAGAGGCGCAAAAAGGCAAAATTCGTCAACCCACCTGGCGGCAGAAACTTCTAGAGACATATCCAGAAATGCTACGCACATGGAACAACGCGCCTTTACATCTCCTATACAATCCATGCTACGGTCCAGTTCCACGCCACAGGTCTTGGAAGGCATTCAATATCAAAGTGCAGAACAACGCGCAATGCAAGGAATGGCTAAACTACCCGTACATTGCGCCACCACAAGGACCACCGTCGGTAGCATACATGATGGGAACAATTCGCCATTGGATGCCGCGATTGAAGCCCATGCCAGATGTAGCAGCTCAAATGATGCTTAAAATTTTAGATATGATGTAGGTAGTCCTGAAAACTTTTAGAAATGCAGCCGCACCACAGGTACGTCTCCCGGGGTTTAGCAATGGAAATTATGATTTGGTGTATGACATGAGCACCACCCCCAGTATTCGTGTGGCTTACGCCTGGCATGCATGCATCAAATACCTCCCTGCATGTTACAAACAGACCTTCGAAGAAATGTTCAGATCAGGTTTCTGGGAGTATCACTCGGAGATCTTCGCACAGAAGCCAACACACCTGCTCCATTCTTTGCTTGTGAACAAGCAATGTACTCTGAGTACTACACCACCCCGCAACCAGAGGCCCCTAGCGCAATAAATTGGGATGCATTGGAAGCTAATCTAGCAAGAGGCTTAAGGATAGGAGAACACGAACTTGCCACCAATGTCATCCAATACTATATCGGCCACCCGATAGAACAGAGGTCTGTCAGGGGCGACAGACGCTAGGAAGGGGGGCGTGTTGGCATACAAAGCAACAGAGGAGTCATGCACAATACGGCAACAAGGCCAAATCATTTTTTTCCATGGACCATTTACAACTCAAGTGATTTTAATCACTACACAAACATTGTAAATTCTGTTTTTGGTAGAATAGACTCCATTTTGTGCAAGCCGAGGAGTCCTCGAGCTTGAGGAGTATTAGAACTAGCTACATATCAATTTTCATAATTTTTAGACTCTGTTTGAGCCCTCAAATAGGCTCTAGAACCTAACTTTTAACTATGCCGGACACTAGGTCTGGACAAGACCAAAGCTAGTTAGAAAACTATAAAAAGAGCTAGAGAGCTCATTTTTGGGGTTAGATTGTTTGTGAATTGAGCTTATGTAAGAGACTTTTTGACTAATGCAAAGAACTCCATTGTTCCTCTCCTTGTTCTTGCCTTGTGTGCGCGTGTGTGTGTATGTGTGTGCATGCTTGTGTGCTTCTCACTCACACACTTGTGCCTTCACTTGCTCATAGTCTTCATACTAGTCCTCACATCTCCACGGATTGACAATTATGAAGTGAATCTTCTCACGTTGGTACTCACCATTGTGCTAGAGTGACAGGGGGTCCAGTGGATGTCCGGCCTCTAAACTGCTCTACTCAATTCCACATCAGGGCCCGCTGAATAGGGATGTCATAAGCCAAACACCTATAAATGATTCTAGTCAGAGCACAACATCCATATAAAACATGCTTCTGCGGCCATCGTTTGTGGGCTAGGTGTATCTGATCAATTATCCAGTGGGGTAAGTTGATGGTGAGGCTGTGTGTCTTTGCGAGATACAAACTAAACCATATCTTTTTGGGTGGCATGGTGAATCTATCTTGGGCAGGAAAAGCAAAGTGCTGCATGCACATTCGTAGATGTATTGCAATATTGGGCGTCATGGCCACCATGTCCTTGAGCTTGGTGAGGCTTCGATTCTTCATGTAATCAAGCACTAGGGTCTCCTTCTCTGTTGGAATATGCATTCTGCGCATATCTAGGGCTTCTCTCACTAAGTTATTTGAGAGCCTAAACCGTTTGAGCTCATTTCCTTTTGTCAGAGATGGGATCACAAATGAGCTTGCACCTTTTGGGTTCTTGCTTGGAGTCAAGGTATTGATGAGATAGTAGCATCGCATGAAGTCAGGCTTTGGGAGTCGGGCACTGAAGTATGCCTCCAATCCTGCCTTCTCCCATACCGAACGTAGACCTTCTGCATTTTGTAACTTTTCGAATTCCCTTGTAAAGAAATGGTATTTACCTTGCTTCCCATTGAAATCCAACTCTGATTCCCATAGGTATGATCCCTCGCCCAAGGGTCCTGCAACTTCACTAAACTAGTGGGAAGCTTTTCCTACGGGCATGGTATGGCCACTAGGGGGGTCCACCATTGGTATGATTTGGATGGCCTGCAACTCTTCTGGTCTTTCATTTGTTTCAGGCAGAATGGGTAGACTTTCTAAATCCACCACTTGCTGGCTCGTTCCTGCTTGAGAGCTTGTTCCTACAGCCTCAACCATGTTGAAGAAATCGCTGCCGGTTCTGTGAGAATATATGAATAAATGTTAACATTGCAATGGACACAAAGTGACACTGAGTCCCCGTTATAACATTAATTTGATGAATTGTGATGAATTGTGATGTAGTTAGTTGGTTAGTTAGTGCTTGAGTGGATGTGAGTGTGCAGTGTGGTTAGCTGATGCTGAATACCTATGAGCTAATTGGGGGGTCGGGTGCAGTGTGGATGTAGTTAATAAGTGGAAGTGGCTTTACAAATGGGTCAGGGGGTTTATTACAAGGCTTGGGTTGCCAACCATAGTGGATGACATTCTGTTTCGATTTTCTGGAGACTCTAAAGGGCTTCATCAAAATGTCAACTTGGAAATGAGGCTTTTTAGGGACCCATTTTCCAGTGATTCTACTCGTGCTCATGGGTGAAGATGTGTTAGTGCGTGATGTATAAGAGTGGGTATCAGCTGTTCGAGTGAGTAAGGGGTGTGGTTTCTGTGTAGCTATTTGAGCCCACAAGCAAGCCTTAGGCAAATTTGTCTTGATTGTGGGTCAGCCTTCATCGACTTCTTGGGTACCCAGATAGACTTCGCTTACATAGAAGAATCTTTGGAAGACTTCTTATTAGTGTCTTGTCGTTGATCACTATTAGGAAGTTGAGTCACTGGTTGCGACTTGACCGCATCATGATGCTCGGCTTTCCGCACCCACATTTGTTTTGGTGGCTGGGACACTTTGCTCCGTACTTTCTCTTCGCTTCGAGCATAGGTAGTCTGCTTCTTCTGTATTTGATCTGCCTCTTGTTGCCGTATCCCTCTGGTCTTTGGAAAAGAAGGGAGTTCCTTTGTATCCGTGACTCCTTTACTAAGAGAATCCTCCCTCTGCATCACATAGTTTTGGACAAGAATAGCATCATCATCTTCATGTGTACTCCTGGAAGGACCAGGAGTGTGTGCCTTTCCTAGTTCCTTGAGTGCTCCATTGTCTAACTCAACTGTAATTCGACTCTGATTTACCCATACCTGAAGAAGTCCACTTCTTAGGTTTAGGTTGACTGCATGATCATAGATCCAGTCTTGACCCAAGACAAGAGGTTTAGTGAGATCCTCATCTTGACACACTAGTACTTTAATTGTCATCAAAACGTCTTGAATGTAGATGGGAACTTCCACCTTACCCATGCAAGGGGTTTCCACACCTCCCAATCCTATGAGATTTGCTTCTATAGGATTGACTTGTAATTTCAATTCTTGATAGTAAGAGAGTCTCACCGCACTAGTGGCTGCTCCTGAGTCAATCAAGGCCCGTACAGTCCTTGCACTCTGTCCTTGTCCTATGTTTAAATTCACAAAAGGATGTCAATCAATTATTCTATGAGAGCTAATGCCTGAAACTTCACACATAGCCATATGATATCCTGGGTGCGCATAGTCATCTGTCCTAGGCTGATCCCTACCCTGTCTTCTCAACTTCATTCTTTGGATGCAGTCCAAAGCTTTTGCCTGTGCCTCTTCTCGAATTCGTTTTTCTTCTTCCTTGCGTTTCTTGGCAGTGCTGAGTCTATTTAGCATCTCTTCTGTTAGGGGGTTCTTGATATAACTTGACTCTGCATCCGCTTATGTAATTAGGGAGAATATCGCCTTCTAAAGTGGCTCGTTGTACTGCTCCACTAGTTGAAATCCTATTGATGATCATAGGTCCATAACCACGCTTCTCTAATTTCCTCGCATGTTGCTTCAACGTGTAGACTAAAACTAGGTCTCCTGCTTTCAAGCCCTTATCCTTAACATGGGCATCAAAGTACGCCTTTGGTCATTTCTTAGCTGCATATATCCATGCGGCCGCTCTCAGTCTTGTTTCACCTAGTCGTTCAAGATAAAAAATTCTAGAGGAGAGCTCATGCCCTATCCACTCATGCTCTTGTGCTACTTTTAATGTAGGTATCAAGAAGTCCAACGGTAGCACTGCATTTTGGCCAAATATCATCTGAAAGGGTGTGGCTTGGAGTACTGTTTTATAGGCGACTCTGTATGCCCAAACAACATGGTGTAGCTGTTTGTCCCAATCAGAGCGTTTATTATTCACTAATTTAGTCAACACATTGCATAAAATCTTATTTGTGCTTTCGGCTTGCCCATTAGCTTGTGGGTGATAAGGGGCAGATTTCTTATGTACCACCAATAATTCTTGGAGAAGATTCTCAATAACTTCATTCAAGAAGTGAGTGCCTCTATCACTTACTAGCTCAATAGGTAGCCCATATCTAGTGAACACATTCTCAAATAAGAACTTAGCCGTCGCCTGAGCATCATTCTTTGTCGTAGTTTTTACCTCTACCCACTTGGTTAGATAGTCTATGGCCACAATGATATATTCAGCATGTGAACCCTTAGTTGGGGGATTAATCGGACCAACAAAGTCTATTCCCCACTTAGAGAATGCACGTCCACCCATCATAGGTTTCAATGGCATCTCATCCTTACAGATAGGATACTGAGTTCACTGACAAACATCACACCTCTTCACATAGGCATGTGCATCCATGTGAAGTGTTGGCCACCAAAGACCTGTAAATAGTATAGCCTTGATCACTCGATCTGGTCCAAAATGTCCTCCTTCTACACCTTGGTGAGCACTTTCCAAGATCTTAAGATACTCGCTCTCATCGACACATAATCGAAGGTAACCATCTTTACCACGCTTGTATAGATTATCACCAATGAATGAGTAATCTAGGGCTTCTTGTCCTAGACTTCGTTGTCGGGCCAATGTCATATCTTGTGGGAATGCTTTCGTCCTCAAAAAGGATACTAATGGTTCACTCCAATCTGGTACTATGGACACTTGATAAAGAGTAGCATGATCCACGGGGGGTTTAGTGCAACATATAGGACATTCCTTACACAATTTATGAACATCAGCTTCCATAGTAGGCCAATGCACTCCGAGTCTCCTTAGTGTCTCTAGGGTTCGTTGCTTTGAGTAGTGTTGCTCTAATGAACCCACATGTGCTAATTGCAACCATTTTGCATACTCATCCTCTTCCACACAACAAGCTACGATACCTTGATCTGTATGCTTGTACATACTTCCTATCATGATCTGGTATTTTTGGGCTTTTACTATCTCCCTATCTTGAGTGTTTATGACTGGATGTTTAGGCCGGTATGTCAATACTGGCACTAATGGCTTAGCCCATTGAGGTACAACTTCCAAATTAAATAGGTAAGCATCAGGAAGGTCGTCTGATACTCCTTGCGGGGCCTCTCCAGATGTGAGCCTAGAGAGATGATTTGCTCTCAAGTGAGTCTTCCCTTTCCTCACCACAACCTCAAAGTCGTATTCCATCAGTAAGAGAAACCATCTTACTAATCTACCTGTATTGCATGGCTTGTTTACCAAGTACAAGAGTGCTTGATGATCAGTAAAAAATTTAAACTTGTTTGCAAGCAAATAGTGTCTAAACTTTTTAACTGCATATACCATGCCTAATCCTTCTCGTTCAGTGGTGGTATAATTTCGTTCAGCTGCATTTAACTGTCTACTAGCATAGGCAACTGGAAGATCCATATTACCTTCACAAGTAGGTTGTGTGAGTACACATCCAATAGCATAATTGGATGCATCTACATGAACATGAAAGGGCTTATTCCAATTTGGTGTGGTCAAGATTGGTGCTGAACACAATCTTCTTTTGAGCTTGTTGAAAGAGTTTTCACATTCATCATTCCACTCAAAGTTAGTCAAAAGTCCGTACAGAGGCTTGGCAATGATGGCGTACATGTGCATAAAGCGTCGGTAATAACCACAATGCCCCATGAAAGCTTGTACTTCCTTGACATTCTTTGGCTTAGGTAACTCTGCTATGGCTCTTACTTTCTCTTCATCAGTGGATATGCCATTCTTTGACACTATGTGTCCTAGAATCTTGCCTTGCCTGACCATGAAAACACACTTTTCTGGGAAGATTTTCCTGAGTTCAGGTATATGTGTCTGTCTAATGTTGGAATGAGCACAAAGATCGTCAACATAGACTTCTAAATTCTTCCTCTAGAACTCTTTAAATACATGGCACATCAATCTTTGGAAGGTTGCAGGAGCCTTGGTAAGCCCGAATGGCATTACTCGAAAAGCAAATATGCCCCACTCAGTGGCAAAAACTATCTTATGCTGATGTTCTGTAGCTATGGCTACGTGATTGTAACCAAAAAATCCATCAAGGAAGCTGTATACTTCCTTGCCTGCTACTCTTTCTAATAGATGCTCGGTAATTGGAAGTGGATAGTTATCTCGAATTGTGTCTGCATTAACCTTCTTCAAGTTAATGCATGCACGTAGCTTTCTATTCTTCTTGGGCACCACTACAATGGGGGATACCCACTCAGTGTGCTCAATTTCATAAATAAATCCAGCTTCAACCAGTCTATCTATCTCCTCCTTGATCTTAGCAACGTAGTTATCGTTATAGGTGTATGGCTTTTGCTTAGAGGGTTTCGCGTCTGAGGTCATGGGAATTGTGTGTGAGCATATGTCTGGGTCAACACCCTTCAAGTCCTTGTAACTCCAAGCGAATACATCTCTGTATTCTCTTAGCAAAGCTATCAACTCAAACTCCTCTTCTTCCGTCAGGTCATGCCCTATGTAAGTGCATCTCTCTTCTCCTTCTTCTATGTCTATCACTATTTTCTTGGTGGTCTCTTTGTTATCATAGGCCTCTCTTGATTGTGCCTCACATTTAGGCATTCTTTTCATGACTCTCCTATCATCCATTTCATATTTTTTAAAGTTCTCAAGGACCTCAAACAAAGATTCTCCCTCTTCTGGTGTGACTGCTCTCTTCTTCCTTTTCTTGCCTTCACTCTTGGTGATCACTTGTGTGGTTAATCTCACATCATTTGTAAGCTCTTCGTGTCTCTAGGGTTGAAATTCTACTTCATAGAAATATTCTTCATCTGATGCAAAAGGTGGGTCCATAATGATTGACTCTAGATCGGAGTCACTTGCATCCTCAAATGCATCAGGGCTAGGTTCGCATTCTTCTAGAATTGAGTCGCCCATGATTGGCTCTATTGAGAAGACTAAAATGTCATAGCCATCCTCGTCATAGTGGGGTGTCCGTTGTTCTTCATTGATGGCTACATCCATTGTTGCTAAAATTTCTGCCCAGCCGTGAGGTTTAAATTCTTCATCAGGAAATACTACACGTGCATAGGTTGGGTCTTGAATTGATCTATGTGTCTCTTTCGCACCTACCTCTCTAGCTCTTTCTCTCTTCTCTTCTTCTACTGCTACTTTACACATCCATAGGTGTGTGTCTTCATGCATCCACCAGGATCCTGATCCTATGGAATGCACTCAATCGGTATCATCTTTGGCTCTATGGATGGGGTTCCATTGAATGGGGGGTACATCCCTGTGAGAATAATCCTTGAGATTGACTTTGGTCGTAACACCTAAGTGTTGCAAGTACAATGAGCTAGTTCCCCAATCCTGTACCACTTGCAACTATCTCATAAATGGTCTTCCCAAAATCATCTCATAGGCATGGTTCTTGCTAAAGTCATAGATAACAAATGTATGCTCCAACTCTACACCACAAGTGGTGAGAGTTATTCCTTCAAGCAGTCCTAAGGGTCTCTCAATATGACCATCTGCCATCTGCAATTTCATCCTCGTGGGCCTGAGTGCTGGCTTGCCCCATCGCTTCCATAGGAAAGTGGTAGCAATTGCAACTCCTGCACCTGAGTCCAGAATTGCCTTGCTTGTGTATCCTTGATGGGTGATGGGAAGATAGGTGTTTCCTTCTTCACCTTCAGTCATATCTCCTATCTTGTCTAGAGGAATTTCTAGTACTGTTCTATGGGATCCTACCTGGGAGCGAGGTTTCACTACTTCTGGCACTTCATTGGCTACATGTTTCCACAGTTCCGGCCTAACCTTGAGTAACTCTTCTAAAGTGAGATTCCATTGCACTTTAGTATTCTTTACTACCTCTGTGTTCCTAGGTATGACTAAGTCTTTGTTTCTTACCATGATTGTGGGTGCTCTCATACAAGTAGAATTAGCTTCCCATGGGCTTGTGAAATGGGGTAATTCATGTAAGGAATTAGACTCAAAGTCTACTCTCTCTTGAGATTGTGCACTCTCCTGCTCTCCATAAATGGAAGGAATACCTTGTGGGAATTGATCATGTGCGTCATCCACAAGTTCAAAGGGAGGAGGGACTTCACTTTCTTTAGCCCATTTTGCTTCTTGAATCTCTCACAAAAACTCTGGTGTGTACCGATTCATAGAAGAATATGTGTTTAGTTCTGTAGAGTTAGGCACATATGCTTCCTGAGTGGGAAGGCTTAGCCTTTCACTTGGCTTGTCCTTACTTTGAGAGGCGGGTTCCTTTTCTGATTGTGCAATTAGCCTCTCCAATCTTTCTAGCAGTCCATCAAAGTGTAACTATGTCTTACCTGAACTAGAGATGTTAAAGAGGCGACTGGCTTCAAACATGGTTTGAGCCAACTCCACCATCTTAGCATAGATTTTGGTTCGTTCAAGCTCTAGTTCTGCTCTAGGGTAACACTTTTCATGATCGGTTACGTTTGGCCCTTCTTGGAGTATGGCCTGATATGCTTTGAGCATCATATTTAGGTCCTCAGGAGTGGGATCTGCTAAAACTGATCCTACTCTAGGGGGTGGAGGGGTCGCATGAGGTGGATTGGAAGATGGTGGATCGGATGGAGATGGGAATGGTGGTGGTGGAGTGGTGTGAGAGGGAGGTTGAGATGTAAGTTCAATTATCTTGGCTCTTGTTTCTCTTAGGCTTTCCTCGAGTTCACTCATCTTCTTTGCCCATTGCCTTTTCATTCTCTTGGAGCTATCTTTCCAAGCTCTCGTCGGTTTCTTGGTTATGCTCTCAGTTTCACTAACTTCCACACTCTTTTCCCAGCCTAAACCTTGGTTCTGCTGCAATGCCTAAGCTCTCATGACCACTTGCACTGGTGTGGTGGAAGTCACACTCCCTGAAGAGTCTACAACTAACCCAATCACATTGATGGGAGTAATTTTTGTTTCATTCTGTGGGTTCTTTGGGTATTCTCGTAAGAGGTGCTCCTTTCCGCAATCTTGACAAAAGCCGTGAATGGGTACAGATTGGGGTTGTGTAGGGGCAGGCATCGGACAATCACAAATGAGGTGATCTCCTTGACATCGGTAGCATGGCCCTCTAGGAAATGGGGGTCTTACCTGCCTAGGTTGAGGTCTAGAATTGGGATTCGCATACATAACATTCACATACTCTGGCTCCCAACTTGATTCACTCAGTTCTTCATAATAATAGGCCTCATTATGCTTAGATGACTACATGTAGTATGCATGGGGACTATCAATATGAGTAGAGTCAAAACTATGGTCACTAGGGTCACTCTCTGAAAGCAATGGTGTTACTGGCACAATGGCTCTATTCAGGTTCTCTTCTGCAGCTGCATACTTTATGGGGATCACATTGGTTGGGGTAGGAGGTTGTTGAGCTAACACAAGCTGAGGTCTTTGTTGGTTTTGGTTGGGTTGTTGATAAGGTTGTTGTGGCCTACCATATTGCTGTGGAGGGTACTGGTTCTGGTATCTTCCCTGTTGTGGATAGGACTGAGGGTAGGTTTGCCTAAGAGCTTGCTTATTGTATGGGCAATCCTGCATAGTGTGATTAGTGTATTTCCTTTCTATGGTGCAATACTGGCTATTAGGATTCACTTGGGGTTGAGCCATAATGGAACATATGTTCGCCATATGGTCACCTCCACAAGTAAAGCACCGTTTAACTAGGGAAAATCTTGGGATTTGTTTGCTAGAGACACCTAGTTTTTGAGCTACCTTCTCAGCGAGTTCCTCAATAGAGGTGGATTGCGAGGAAGAGAGGCTGGTAGAACTATCTGAATCTCTATAGATTTTTGAAAGCTCTAATTCCCCCCCTAGGTTATCTTCAATGTCAATGCACATGCGTACACACTCTTCTATGGTCCTAGGGTCCTTCAAATACACGTATGATCTCAATTCGGTACTTAGCAATCCATCCAAGAATAAAGCCACTTGTTTGTCTTGAGTGGGTAACTCAGGAACATGACATCTCTCTAGATATTGTCTAAATCTTCTTCCTGCAAGTCTCAGGGTCTCTTGAGGGGTCTGCTTGAAGCTATGAATTAGTGAGGAAGTGTTATGCCTATGCCACTTTTGGTGAGGGTTAGACCAAAGGCATTGTATTGTGTGAACAGGTCCTCAACTTGCTCAGCTCTCAAGACTTGTCTAAACTCAGCCACATGATCATATGGGTCTCCAATGCCATCGAAGTAATTCTTCATGGACTTAACCAACTGTGTAGGTCTCAAGGTTCTAGTGTGTTCCCTCGGCCTTGGCAAAGGAAAATCATCAGCAGTTCTTAGGTTCCTTGGAACTCTAGTTCTCTCTCTTTCTTCTCTATCCGTCTCTGCTCGCGTTCGTTCTCTTCCTATTGGGTTGGTAAAGCTTACCTCAGGTCTATCTCTACTTCTGTCCCTTTCAGCTCCATGAACTTGGGATGTTCCTACTCCTTGGTGGCCAAAAGAGACATTAGATCTTGGTTGGGGAAAAATAAATTCTCCCTTCCAAGTGTAGGCATGCCTACCATGCTCTGTGACCACAAAGATCCTTTCTGAAGTGCTGTCTAAATAGGTCACTTTGCTTGGGCTATCAAGATCTTTGAATTCATAGATCGTGATCAATCCTATCTCATTAGGCTGAAGAGGCTTATACCTCCAAAAGGCTTCATCGGTCTCTTGGTTCAAGAGCAAGTCTATGCTCTTGTTGTCCTGGGGGATCCATTCTGGTGTGAGAATTCTAGTGAGAAATGATTTGCCTCGAGGAGTCTTAGGTTCTATACCCATGTTCCCTTGCTCTAGGTCACCTAAGTCCGTTTCGGGGTTCACATTTTCGAATTCATATGTCCTGTCTGGGTGACTGGTGACTACATACATGGTTCCTTCTTTGTCCAAGTATGCTCCATTTTCAAATTTGACTGCTGGACGTTCTAGTCCAATGGGATGATCTGGGTTTTTGATCTGGACCATAGATCTTCCTAGGCCATCCTCATAGATGCTAGCACCCAATCAGTTGGTCCTAAGGTATTCGAGCTACATCTTGTAGGGGCCTTCTACTCCATGTAAGTATGGCACACTTGAACTCCCTGTGGGTCTCTCCATACCTTGGGACATCTCTGACTCACTAGTCTCAGAGCTAGGGTAGTACGAATGATGGCTTAACTGCTGGGCCCAAGACCTAGCAGTATGATTGACACTAGCATCTGAAGACCTAAGAATCTGTCTGTCTCTCCCTAGGTGTTGTCCTGATCTAAGGTTCATATGCTTAGCTGAGCAATCCCAATTTTTACCCAAGGTACAACCTCGTTGCTGAGTTCTTATGTATCAGTCACTTGGTTCTTTTTAGTTGATTATCGTGTTTATGATCTTGTCTGATATCACATCGTCAGGAATACTTAAGTTAATTTCTGTTGTTTTAGTTGATCGTTCCACGTTAAGTTCCTTTCTTTTAAAGTTATCGATCACACAGAGATTATGTTTTAGCTTGAACTTGATTTCTTAGATAGTCTTTGACTTGTCTTGTGCCTATCGTTGCCCTCACTCACTTCTAGCACTACTCGTGTGTAACCTTAGCTAGGAATTGACAAAGGGAGTTGAGAGTAATCCAACCTCACTTGTAGATCCCTTGCTCTTTGGTGCTTAAGAACCTCGTTCTCAAGCTTGGGGAATACCTTCTAGTGCTCTCAGTGGACCTGTAAAAATCCCAAGGTTAGCTCAAGACTTAGACTCAAATGACTTAACACCTCACCTCCATTCATGCAATTTAGATATCAAATTGTTCTTTGGCTTTATGAAAAACAATCCCAAAGATCCCTCACTTTTCTTCCCCCTGGGTATGGTCACTTTATAAATACTATATCTAATAATCCTGATATTAATTAATTTGGTTGTACTCCCCACGAGCTTTCCAACAAAACAAAAGTCACAACAAACGGATTTCGTATGAGAAAGTTATGCCAGTTCAGGGTTCTGGGGCTAAAACAGGGTTCAAACAGGATGACATACAAACAAGGTCTTCTCAAACTCTTTGCTTATGGCCTTCCTATGTGCTCTAGAGTACAACATTCATGCCCAAAATTAGCCGAATTCTTCAAATTAAAAAACCCTTAAAAATAGGCCAAAAATGGCTGTCAATCGCGATCGACTGGGCTGTCAATCGCGATGGACAGAGCTGTCCATCGTGGCGTGTCACTCGCGATGGACATGTGTCAATTGCGATTGATGGGTGTCAATCGCGATGCACTGGGGATATCGACCGTGATGGACTGCTGTCGGTCGTGATGGACTGCTGTCGGTCGCGGTGGACTGATGTCGGTCACGATGGACTGCTGTCGGTCGCGATGGACTGCTCTCGATCGCGATGGACTTGCAGTCCGTCGTGAGGTGTCAATCGTGATGGATGGATTTTTTCAGATTTTTTTGTGTTTATGTGTTGATCGGGCCTCTATACGTCGCGATGGTCAAGAATCTCGTCCAAATGGGGTGTCAATCGTGATTTTTTTGTCGGTCGCGATGGACTAGGGGTGTCTGTCGCGATGGACACGTGTCCGTCGGGGTCTGTTAATCGCGATGGACAGACTGTCCGTCACGATGGACTCTGTCAATCGCGATGGATGCTATCAATTGCGATGGACAGAAAAAATGCAAATTTTTCAGAAATTTCTGTGGATTTGTGATGTGCAAGGCCTCTAGTCTACTGTGGTGCACTTAGTTTTACCAAAAGATGAGATTTCTGTCAATCGCGATCGACAGAGGTCTGCGACACAGAGACAATTCCAAGCTTTTTCGTACCTGCGCGACGTACTGGAGATGATGGGATAGCCAGATCCTGCAAGGAAACTCCAAAAAACATGCAAAAGTAGCACACACAAACAACTCTCTCACTCTCTCTCACAAGTGAAATGGAAGGGGAAAGGAGATATGATAAAAAAACTAAATTTTTCGCGATGATGGAGATGGAGATCGGATATGGGGAGGATGATACGCTCGTCCTCAAAGCTTGATCCCCAGCAACGGCGCCAAAATTTAGTGTAGCTCAGTGATGAGTAGCACCTCCTTTAATGTCAATCCGGGAAGACGTGAGGACGGTATGATGACCTCGAGCAAGTGAAGGCACAAGTGCGTGAGTGAGAAGCACACCAACATGCATACACATACACACACACGTGCACACTCCCTTTTGCCAAGTAGATTGAATGCTTTGTAACAAATGTGGAATCATATCCATACCATTCTGGTTGTTTCTTCTCTCTTGCTGATCTTCTAGGTGCTTGTTTTGAGCATTCTCCAACCTCTTGCATCTTTGCTTTGCCTCTTGACTTCCATAGCTTGTAATCCCTTTCTCTGTCATCTTGGTCATCGTCTGTATCACTTCTTGGATCCTGGACTTGTGTATCATGCTTGCTTCCTAATTGATGAGAGTTAGAATCAAGATCATATGGTAGTGTTACCTTTTGCTTGTCTTCATCATACCAAGACCTGCGTTCTTCAAACACAACATCTCTACTTGTAGTGAATTGCTTGGTTGAAGGATTGAAGAACCTGTAACCCATCTGAGTTGAATCATATCCAATAAACACTACCTTTGTTTCCCTTTCATCTAGCTTACCTCTTATTTGTGATGGTACATGAACATAAGCGAAACAACCAAAAACCTTGCAATGTCCAAGACTAGGTTTTCTTCCATGCCATGCTTCATAAGGAGTCATACCTTGAAGTGATTTTGATGCTAGTCTATTGACAAGGTACGCAACAGTTGAAATAGCTTCTACCCATAGATAATGTGGCAACTTCTTCTCTTCAAGAATTGTTTGGGCTGATCCAACCAATGTCTTGTTTCTCCTCTCTGCAATTCCATTTAGTTGAGGAGAATACCTAGTAGTCACGTCCCTTTTGATACCTTTGTCTTGCACAAACTCATCAAACTCTTTAGAGAAGTATTCTTCTTGCCTTTCTGCTTCTTATCCTTCTTATCTGCATATAGAGCACTAGTTGAATTACCATGATAAGAGGTACCTTCCTTTATGCTATTGTCGGCTTCTTGATTGAAGAGTTGTCCAAGAACGAGGTTGAAGATTGGAGTTTGCACATCCATGATGAGATCATAAGCCGTCTGAAGGATTGCCATTGCTTAACACTTCGAATGCCATTGAGAATTTGCCTCATGATGACCTCTTCTTCAATCATCTCTCCAACGGATGCTGACTGATCCGCAACCTCCTTGACCTTGGTAACAAACTCTTTGATGGTTTGTTTAGGTGTCTTCTTCATTTGGTTGAACTCGTTCCGTAGATGATTCTTTCTTGCTTTGGTACTAGCAAAAAAGAAAGTCTCGAGGTCCTCTTGTGTTGGTCCTCCTTTGGATCTTGGAATAGGCATAGCTTCATCTTGCTACAATTCCATAAAGATTTCTACCTTGCAAATAGGCCTCCATCCTGATCTCCCAAGCCGCGTAGTTGTGTCGATCAAGCTTCTCGATCCTTGAGGGAAAGCCGTCACCCATCTTGATCTAGCTCTGATACCACTGAGAGAATTTGGAGAAGCTTGTAGAAGGTAGAAAAGTGCGTTTTGAAGCGACGAAGTTTGGTCAAGCCAACCGGCACAAGACCAGCCCTTGAGATTATGGAGACTAAAATAGACCTTATAGGCATGCGATAAGTGCAACGAAACACACTATGTACTTTGGAGCATCAAGGAGAATGAGTCGATACAAAACAGATAGGTTCGCCGGTTGACTAGCTCAAAAAACTTACTATCTATGGAAGAGACAATGAACTTCAAATGCCCATAGCGGCCAGTGTGATTACAATTAGAAAAAATCCTTTTATGGGAGTGATACACATAGGGTTGAGTATGGAATGCACAAAAGTATAATGAATAAGCAAAATATGCTATAGGAATGAATGCGACATTCACCGGTGGTACTTCCTATTTTTCAGGAATATGTAGAGATTGACCACGAGACAGAAAAGCTCATATTTCTCCCAATCTACTAAACCAAATTCCATGAAAATTTATAGGAATAAACTAGGCACTAATATCTTTCCAATGAACCATCTTGCACTCAATTTGAATATCTGAAAAAGAGAGCAGAAGCCTCTGCAAGATTACCATTGGCGAAGAAGATGATGCAGAGAATTGAAGGAGTAAGACAATGATGGTCACAAGTGTATGTATATTGCTTCCATGTAATGTACAAGTGATTTCAAGTTTTTATATAGACTCTAGGAGTGTTCCACAACTTCTACAAGTGAAATTTGAATTCAAATGAAGGTGGGAATGGTTGTTGGAGGGAATCAATTCACTTTCCTACAATCTAGGAAAAGTGAAGATCTAGTTTGATCTACTTTTAGGTGATTGATTGCTTGATTGAATAAAAATTCAACCATCATAATTTTGTGGGATTTGGGCTCTATCTTTCTACCTTTACATGTGTGAAGCTCAAGGCTTTTACAACGGTAAATGAACCATCAAAAAATCTCTCAAAAATACAATAAATGAGCATAAGAAAAAGAACTCTCCAACAGATATTCTTTCGACGTGATAGCCTTTGATGTAGATCAAATCCACCTCGAGCATAGTGTAGGCTTGATGTTCCAACAATACTTACAAGCAAAGGTCAAACTAATCAAGAAGAACAAGAAAGGTTAACAACATGGTGCTCAAAGGATGCCTTAGGCTGGTCATATATTCTCAACTCAATTTTTGATTTCTTACTTCCACACATTAGGAACTGTAAGACATCACAAGATGCTTGGAATGCCCTTGAAGCATTCTTTTCTTCAAGCACTAGAGCAAGGTAGAACCAACTATGGATGGAGCTCACAATACTCAAAAAGATGCCCAAGCAAAGTGTGAGTGACTATGTCACCAATATTAAGGGCCTAGCTGATCATCTTGGAAGAACTGGAGAAGTCATTGAAGAGGAGCAAATTGTAAGACAAGTGATCAATGGAATCAAGGCAGATGATAAATGGGAAGCCTTCACCACAACAATGGATCTATACATGGATATGCAGGTACCTGATTTCAATATTCTGATGGGGCAAGTATTCACTCATGAAGCCAAGCTCATGAAGAACAATGACAACACAAAAAATAATCAATTCTCTGCCCAATACACTACTGAGAATAAGAGTAAAGATAGAAAATGCAAAGGAAAAAAGATCTGATAATGAGGCCAGTACCTCCCAAGCTAACTTTGCAGGAAGAAGTAGAGGTACAAAAGGAAGAGGCATATCAAGAGAATGTAAGGAGTGAGAAAATCGCTTAAGATAATAAAGAATTCATTAGGTAAACCATCCAAACCAAGACACTTACAGGGTTTCAATTTATTGATGGTTTCTTTCATCTCACCAGTGGTAAGTGCTAGGTCCAAGATGGGAACCAGGCAATAAGGAATCATTTTTTTCCTTTTCATGGCAATGGTGGCTCTGGCCTTCTAGATGTCCTCCCCCCTCGCCCTCTAGATGTCCTCCCCCCACTTGGGAGACACAGAGAAAACATCCATAAAGAAGCTTTTGGCCTCATGTAAGGTCTCCTCAATGTTCATAGTGAAACCACCTTCCCTTTGTTTAATATGAGCGACAAAATCCATAATTTTCCTTTTGTTCATGAGAGAAAACATGTGTTTATTATTCCTGTCCATATTCTCACTCCAAAAATCTCTTGATATAGCAAGAGAGTTCCTAGCTTCAAGGTATCTCTCTTTACACAACCTCAGAGAGCACTCAATATAATCCTGAGAGATAACATCCATGGAGTTCAACTTTTTCATAATAGAGTTCCTCCTTTGAGCCCTTATAGCCAAGGCATGCTTCCTATGCTGGGTGAACAGCTTTTGAATATCAATAACTACTCGTTCCCAAGCAATAGTAGGGGAACTAGCCTTATCAAAATGGAAGGAAATAATATCCTTGGTATGAGACATAATGCAAGGCAGTCTAAGGAGACTAGAATCAATGTGGGGCTAACCAAACTTATACGAGGAATTTCTCTTCCTAAAAGTCACGCATAAGGTTTTATGATTGGAAACAATAAGGGATTGGTGAATTTTAGCACTAATATCCCATCATTCATTGATGATATCAACAGTAGCATAGCATTTGTCAAGTCTAACCGACCTATTATTATTACCAGCTTGCTTGTTGGACCATGAGAAACCCAAGTTATGAGAAATGTGAAAAAAATCATGGTGGTTACACAAATTAATCGAGGATAGCTTTTTAGCCCCACTAATACAATTCCGTTTTCCTTCCCATCTATCTTTAATAACAGTTACCATATTAAAATCCCCTCCAAGGATGACATGCCCATCAATATAATGCAACTCCTCGCACCATAATTTCCTATCACAACAAAGGTTAGAAGCATAAATTGACACTATAGAGCAGTTTTAGGGAGTATCAAGCGTGATAGCACACCATTGCTAAGTATTACTTGTTAAAGCTGAACGAAAAGAACTGGCAATAGAGTTAGAAAGACCGATGACTGCACCACTTTTACCTTTGTTATGATTGTTGTGATAGCAAATGTAGTTAGAAGCTAAAATGTTAAGATGCATCGACCAGAGAGAGAGGGCCCTCCAATTTTAGCTTCCTGCAAGCACAGAACATCACATAGTTTGGGAAGCAAATTCAACCAAGATCTTATCATTTTAGGTCTAACTGCATCAGTCAGCCCTTTCAAATTGATAGAGAGAATATTTAAGTTAAACATGGTGTTCTTAGTAGGCTTAAGAGCTGAGATGGATGATCTGACCATGTTTTTTCTTTTACGTTTGAAGGCAGATAACAGCTTCTTAGTCAAAGCAAGTGAAGATGGTTTCATTTATGTTTGTATTTATGTTAATGACCTAATACTCACAGGTACATATGACAAATGCATACAAATGATTAAAAAGAAGACGGAGAAAGAATTCAAGATTAGTGACTTGGGAGATTTATCATACTTCTTGGGAATAGAGATTCTTTATACTCAACATGGAGTATATGTAAGTCAAGAAAGGTATTTGAAGAATTTACTCATCAAGTTTAACATGGAAGATTGTAGGATAGGATCAACTCCCATGGACGTGAATCACAAATTGAGTAGATATGGAGGAGATGAATTCAAAGATATGAAGCTTTATCAGAGTTTGGTGGGTAGTTTGATTTATGCTACATTGATAAGGCTTAACTTATCATATGCACCTGGATTTTTGTCAGAATTCATGCATTGACCAAGGAAGGAACATTGGATTGCAGGTCAACGGGTGCTAAGGTACATAAAGGGCACACTTAAAGAACGTTTGTATTATGGGTTTACATCAGATACAAGAATCTAGATAGAGTGGTGAAGATTGGTCAAGTAACTTTGATGATAGAAGAGCAACACATGGGTATTTGTGTCATGTGGGAGATAAATTGAATTCTTGGTGTTCTAAGAAGCAACACACAGTTGCTTTATCATCTATAGAAGTAGAGTATAAAGGTATGGTGGAAGCTGCAAAGGAGGGCATACGGTTCAGAACTCTGATAAAGAGATTTGACATCACTCAGGGTGTTCCTATCATTTATGGAGACAATATGAGTTCTTTGTATTTGGAAACTAACCCTATGTTTCATGCCAAGAGCAAACACATTGAGATTCAATATCACTTCCTAAGAGAAAAGGTGATTGACAAAGAGGTGGAGATCATATATACTCTTACAAAAGATCAAGTTGCAAATATGTTAACAAAAAGCTTGGATGGACCTAAGTTGCAGAGCTTTAAAGAAATGTCGTGTATTACGAATATCTAGGTAATAACAATTAATGATTGAGGAGGAGCTGTTGGAGCAAGAAAATCATAAATTAATGATTACAAAGAAGTTTAAAGAATGAAGAATGAAGAAAACGAGGATGGATGATGCATAAAGAGAAGAGGACATTCAGAGAGAGATTTTTTGCAAACCCATGTATACTAACTTTCTAAATAGTTCATAGATACTTTGTATTAGTGACGAATCTTGATATAAACATCTACATATACGAGTGAGAAGAAATATAGATGAATAGATGATGAGTAGATGAGAAAAAGAGTGAGAATTATCCGTCAGATGTAAGATCAAGAAAACAAAAGAAGTTTTTTGAGAATTGCATGTCGATTCCAATTTCTCCTTGTGTGTTTGGCCAATTGAGAAATCCTTTTGTACATGTCTAAGTCCATAGTTGATGCACCTATGGTTAAGTTTTGAGAATCCAATTGTAATTAGGCTGAATGAATTGTGAGTAGGAACATTCACATGTCTAAATGTATTAAGTAACTTTTGAAATAGGCACAATCTCAATGATCAAAGATTCGGTCAGATCTCAGTGTAGAGTGTAAATTTTTACACAAGTGAGCACTCAAAATCTTAGTTGGAAGGTAATCCATCTATGCCTCAAAGCATTTGATTAAATGGGTTGTAAATTGAGAGAATCAAGCATTTAAAGTTGCATATGTAAAAGTCCCCTATAGAGAAACCTTGTTTCAAACATAGGTTTAATTATTGTAGTAAATATGAAGTTTTATACGTTCTTTTAAAGAATTTGCATTCTGAGTAGTTTTGGAAACATTAGAAGAGTGTTGTATCAAAATTTTATATAAAAGGTTAATCATTTCATTATTCAATGAGTATGTTTTCTAAAGCAAACTTTTGTGAGTGAAGCTATAACTCACAGAAGTGATAGATGTTCATATCAAACTTGATGAAGGTTTTCAGCTATTCTTGATATAGAGGTGTTCTAAACTCAAGTACAGCTTGTCTTTTGGACATTAAACATCTCCATCAATAAGTAGTTTCCAAGTTGATGTTTTGATTTCAATACTTGCTCTGCTCTTTGTTTTTCATGTAGATTTCATTTCATTATCATTGAAGCATGGTATACGTCTTTTCTTCTAATAACTTTTATGCAAATTTGATAAATATTAATGAAAGATAAGCAAGCAAGCATAGATGTGTTGGAAAACACATCAAGTACGAAGACACTTGGAATGCATAAAAGGGAATGCTTTCAATGTGCAACAAACACACCTTTATTGATAGGAAAAAGATTCTAGATGCACTCAAATATGTGCATTATCATGTACATATCTTGAAAGGAAGAAAATATTGTATGTTGATGCATATGTGCATGAAATGTATGCATTGCAAGCTCCAAAACAGCTTGAATTAGTTTAGGGCATAGAAACAAAAAACATGCCAACACATGGAAGAAAGCATATACGTTTGCATGCAAGGAGAATCATTTCCATATGATAGGTAGTTTTTTGCTAAGTAGATAAAATAATTATTTTCATAGTGGTTAGCTTACTTTTCAAGGCCCAAGTTTGATAATAGGGAAGATAAAAAAAACTAGTTAGTTGCAAAGTTATGCTAGCTAAAACCTGGTAAGTCAAGTAACTAATAGATTTCGGGAACATAATACTTAGATATCACATAGTTACTGAAGATTTACATTACATATGTTTAATTTCTTTCTTAGTAAAAGTGGGTATAAGACAAAAGTCAAACATTAAGCTCTCGTGCTATCATGAGAAGCAATAATAAATGACTACTTGCAAATTTATAAGATTTTTCATGACTCCAAATCCAAGAGATACTTAGAGATTCGTAAAGAAAATTTAAAAGTGAGATTCTACATTTTCTTGTGTATTTCTCCTATATTCAAATAGGCTGATAGCTTAAGATAGATCTAAAGTTCCATGAGCACTTTGAAGTGAACACTCTCACTTGATCCCATCCCAAGAAGTGATGGAAATCAAATAATAGTGATAGAAATTCAGCATCAATCGAACATTGAAGCTCAATAGATTGATAGTAAGTTCCATGATTTCCTATCTAGTAAGAATGCAGAATGCAAAGCAAACATGGACACTATGAAGAAACTCTTCCTTTTAGAAGGGTTAGAGAGTTACTTTGTGGTTTCATTAAGCTATGTGTGACTTCAAGAGGAAACCTAAACAAGTGAAATTTTAATAAATGAGATAGTTTCTAAAAATAATAATTTAAATGATACATTCTAGTATTCTATTTTATGAATCAGACCATTTTCATATCATATTCAAGGTGAATTTCTCTTTTGCCAATAGAAGAAGTTCCAAGCAATGGATCTCTAATGACCCATGAAAATTTCCCAAAATAAGAAATATTTTCATAAATATGTTAGGACAAATACATGAAGATGTCCTTGAGATATTACATAGTGAGAATTTATCACATGGTGGCCAATTTGATTTCTTTTCAATTATATTTATCTCCAATGGTTAACATCTCGATAATGCATAAAACCTGCTCATCTATGAGACAACATAATGCATAAGTAAATCAAGCATCCAACAACCTACTAATAGAGAAGAACATCAAATGCATCTCCAACATCAAGAAGACTCAATTGTAAACATGTCTGCATAGGAGTGGCAATAGGTTTACATTTTTCAAGGCCAAAATTCTGTAATAATGTGTCAATATATTTTGTTTTACACAAAGCAATTCCACCATCAACTTGCATAAACTGAATGCCCAAATAATGATGCAAATTTGCCAAATTCACATATCTCAAATGAGGCATGAAAATCAGCCTTAAAATCAGCAATATGCTCCTCTTGAGGACCAATGAGGAGCATGTCGCCAACATACACAACAATGATCAGAGGCACATCATTAGCATGCTTAACATATAAGGTGCTCTTAGTTGGACTATTCTCAAAACCATGTGCAATCACATAGGCATGTTTCTTTTCATACCAAGCATGTTTGCTTGCTTTAAGCCATATAATGTCTTCTTTAACCTACACACCTAGTTTTGATGCCCTTTATGCAAAAAGCTAGGGGGCTGAAAAACATACACTTCTTCAGGCAAGTCTCCATTCAGAAATGCACTTTTAATGTGCAATTTATTTACATTCCAACCATGATGAGTTACAAGTGCACAAATGCTACGAACAATAGTCCTAGGTGCAAAGGTCTCATCAAAATCAATGCCTCTTTCCTATGCATAACCCTTTTCAACAAGCCTAGCCTTATGCCTTTCAACTATTCCATCATGTTTAGGCTTCAGCTTGTATACCCATTTAGTGCCAATGGCCTTCTTGCCAAGAGGCAAGTCACATAAAGACTAGGTACCATTTTTCATAATATCATCATATTCAAATTGCATTGGAGCCATCCAATGTTCAGTATTTTGTGCTTCATCAAACAAAACATGCTCATTGTCATTATAGAGACTGGAGGTAGCCATATTATAACAATCTCATGCAAAAGAGGCACTATGAAAGCATAAAGGAGTATGGTATGATGGAGATTCATCTAATTTGCTATCATGTAAAACAAGTGCATCATGTAAATTTGCATTAGAAATAGAATGGGTTGCCTCATCACATGAAACTTGTAAAGGCTGAGAAGTTGCCTCATGAGGACCAACACTAGACTATCCACTTGAAAGAAGAGGCAACAAAGTATCATACATTCCTTTGGAGCTAATAGATGCCTAAAGGCTGAATAGCAACTTCCACAAAAACAACATCACGGCTAACCAAAATGCATTTAGTCTGTGGATGATACAGATGATACCCTTTACTTTTAGAATTGTATTCGACAGAAATATATTTCACTACTTTATCATCCAATTTCCTGTGATGTTGTTCAGGCACTAACGCATAGGCCAAACAATAAAAAACACACAGATGAGCGAGAGATCTCTTATGACCATGCCAAGCCTCATATGGAGTGATAGACTGTAGTGCTTTAGTGGGACACCAGTTAAGTACCTATGCTTCACACATAACAGCCTCAAGCTAGAAACTATGTGGTAAAGCCAGACTCTTGACTATACACCTCGCCATCTCCATGAGTGACGTGTTCTTTTGTTCAGAAACTCCATTCTATTATATAGCACAATACACCGATGTGTTATCCCATGTTCAACAACAAATGCATTAAATTTAGAACACATATATTCCCCCCTCGATCACAATGCAAGGTGCACATTTTACATGCTAACATATTTTCAGCTACAACTAAAAATTGCTTCGGGCTTTGCTTTGAGTGGAGATACCCATGCATGCCTAGAAAAATCATCAATGGAAGCTACAAAGTAAAGATAATTCCCAAAAGAAGGTGTATGCATAGACTACATACATCACTGTGAAGAAGCTTCAATTTTTGAGTAGCTCAAACCAAACCATCTTTTGGGAAGGAGGAACACTAATTTTTTTCCAAAATACAGCCTTCACAGACATGTTTTTCAAGCCCATCAATTTCGGGCAAAGAGAACACCATTTTAGATTTCTGGAAGCATAGCAAATTAGCAAAATTCAAATGGCCAAAGCATGCCTGCCAAAGCTTTGCATCTGACATAGCTTGAGAATCATGTATTGTACATGCTGAATCTGTCGTAGATTTTTCATAGTCTATGAGATTATACAGTCCACGAGATTCAATGCGAGAAGCAATAATCATGTCGCCATTTGACAAATCATGAACTATACATCTGCATCAACAAATTTCACAAACCAGCCGATCTTGGCGAATGCAGAAACTGATAAGAAATTTTTCTTGATCCCTGGCACAAATAAAGCGTCTCACAATGTAAAAGAACTACCATCAGTAGTAGTCACAATGATCTTACCAACTCCGATGATAGGATAAGAGGAGTTTTTGGAACATGTGATAGCATTCCTTGTAGGGGCAGGCTCCACTGAAGTGAAGAAATTGCACTGTGAGGTAACTATATGTTTGGTTGCCCTGCTATCAAAGTACATAACATCTGAGTCTACTGCAGAAATACATTGCTCATGAGAAGTTGGGTCAAAACTGCAAATAATAGTACACACTGAGTCTTTCTTTTGTAAAAGATTAGCAAACTCTGTTTTTGGTGTAGCCTCTACACAACCATTCTAGCCTCTTTTTTCTTTGCCTCTTTTGCAGCCAATTTTGGACAGTTCTTTATGATACAATTGTTTCCTTTACAGTACTTACAAATGAATTTATGTTTTTTTTATTTCTTCTCATCTTTGTCTTCCTTCTTCAAATGTGCATCATTTGTAGATTTCTACTTACTAGTAGATGAGCTCCATTTACCTTTGCCCTTCTGACTAGCCAGGAAAGCTTCATCTCCAACTTGCATAATATACCTATTCTCGCTAGACTGATCTTCCTACAATAGAATAGAGACTAACTCCCCAAATGTCAAGGCATTTGGATTTCCTTTCATCATCAAACAAAGAGTAGAAGAAAAACTTTGATATGAATCAAGAAGACCATTTAGAACGGTCTCCACAACTGAGCTATTTGGTATAAGTTCATCAGCAAAAAATCAATTGTTCCTTTAAGTCTTTGATATTTGTCAGAAAACTGTCCATAGAATCACCTTCATTCATATGCTCACTCTCCAATTGTTTTCGGAGGTAAGAAACACGAGCCTCATTCCTAGCCTAGTACAATGTGGTAAGTGTAACCCAATTCCTTAGCTTTTCTACAAGAGTGAATGTGAGGAATAATGACACGTTTGATACACAAGGCTATCAATGCATGTACCTCAGCATCTCTACCATCCCAAGTAATTTTCTCTGCTGTAGGTGCATCAAAAACTACAACAGGAATAGTGTAGTACCCCTTCTATGTTCCCTCTCTCTCTCTTGGTGGAATGAGGCAATGGACTCCAAGTACAGGGGTCAGGACCCACTAGTCCTAAGGTGATAGAAGAGAAAGAGATTGAGAGGAGAGCTCTCAGATGCCTTGGGCTGCAGCTTCAGGGAATGTCTGTTCCATTTCTTGGACATAATTGTGTCTCGGCAGTTGGTGCTTTCGGTATTCCGGGCGGATGGTTGCTATCATTTAAGTTGATTGTTTATCTCTCACTCTCTATTTCTCTCTCTCTCACTCTCTATTTCTCTCTCTCTCTCTCGTTTTCCTTATTCTCTCGGTCTCTCTCTCTTTTTCCCTCTCTCTATGACACGATTCTTTCTCCTTCTTCTACTATCTCTCTCTCTCTATCTCTCTCTCTCTCTCTCTTTCTCTCCCCTCCCCGCCACCCCTCCCCTCCACGCACTCCCTCCCCCTCCACTCACTCCCTCCCCCTCCACTCACTCCCTCCTTGCACTCCCTCCCCCTCCACTCACTCCCTCCCCCTCCACTCACTCCCGCCCCCTCCCCCTCCCCTCCACGCACTCCCTCCCCCTCCACTCACTCCCTCCCCCTCCACTCACTCCCTCCTTGCACTCCCTCCCCCTCCACTCACTCCCTCCCCCTCCACTCACTCCCTCCCCCTCCACTCACTCCCTCCTTGCACTCCCTCCCCCTCCACTCACTCCATGCGCCCCTCCCCCTCCCCTCCACGCACTCCCTCCCCCTCCACTCACTCCCTCCCCCTCCACTCACTCCATGTGCCCCTCCCCCTCCCCTCCACGCATTCCCTCCCCCTCCACTCACTCCCTCCCCCTCCACTCACTCCCTCCTTGCACTCCCTCCCCCTCCACTCACTCCATGCGCCCCTCCCCCTCCCCTCCACACACTCCCTCCCCCTCCACTCACTCCCTCCCCCTCCCCTCCACGCACTCCCTCCCCCTCCACTCACTCCCTCCCCCTCCACTCACTCCCGCCCCCTCCCCCTCCCCTCCACGCACTCCCTCCCCCTCCACTCACTCCCTCCCCCTCCACTCACTCCCTCCTTGCACTCCCTCCCCCTCCACTCACTCCCTCCCCCTCCACTCACTCCCTCCCCCTCCACTCACTCCCTCCTTGCACTCCCTCCCCCTCCACTCACTCCCTCCCCCTCCACTCACTCCCTCCCCCTCCACTCACTCCCTCCTTGCACTCCCTCCCCCTCCACTCACTCCATGCGCCCCTCCCCCTCCCCTCCACGCACTCCCTCCCCCTCCACTCACTCCCTCCCCATCCACTCACTCCATGCGCCCCTCCCCCTCCCCTCCACTCACTCCCTCCCCCTCCACTCACTCCATGCGCCCTCCCCCTCCCCTCCACGCACTCCCTCCCCCTCCACTCACTCCATGCGCCCCTCCCCCTCCCCTCCACTCACTCCCTCCCCCTCCACTCACTCCATGCGCCCCTCCCCCTCCCCTCCACGCACTCCCTCCCCCTCCACTCACTCCCTCCCCCTCCACTCACTCCCTCCTTGCACTCCCTCCCCCTCCACTCACTCCCTCCCCCTCCACTCACTCCCTCCATGCGGCCCTCCCCCTCCCCTCCACGCACTCCCTCCCCCTCCACTCACCCCCGCCCCCTCTCCCTCACACCACCCCCCACCCCCTCACACCACCCCCGCCACACACGCCGACACACACACATACACACAATTACACACAATCACAAAGGATCAATGCAAAACTCTGGAGGCAATTCTTCCTTCCAAGATATCTCAAAAGGCGACAGGTATGGAGTTTGATGAATGGGAGGAAGCGATTCTGCAAGATATTAGCATGGAAGAAGAAATGAGGAGGAAACAACATCAAAACATGCATGAGGCTTATGAAGGGGAGGAAGAAGCTGTTTCTAGTCCATGAGTTCAGAGTGTTCAACGTTTAAAAATCATCATCGGAGCCTTGGAACTAAAGTGGAGTAATTAAAAGTGGAAGTAGATAATCAAATGTCGTGGACAGCCATTCACGGCTACTGCCTTTGTTGGTGGGTCCAATCCGAATCAATGGAATAATTGACCTACCCCCCAATTTGGGCAATCAACCGATGCATGATCAGTGGACGTGAAGATTCGACAAGGCCCTCTTGGCCTATTGGGACCTATAAAAACAATGGATTGTGCTACGTGAGGGTACACACATATTTAGTAGATTTTTTGGAGTTACTTTGACGCGTGTATACGTGCAGAAGTTCTCTCTTGCACTTGGTGGTTTCAAGCCTATTGTAGGAGCTACTCTGTAGTGTGGATACAGAGGGTAGGCTTCTCAGTGGAGGGCTATGAGCACTATAGTGTAAGAGAGTGTCTTGGATTTTCTTTCTTTTCTGTGGGACACTATTGGTGTTAAGCTCTATTCTCTTGAGCAATTCCTTCATCATTTGTATTGATCTGTATTTATCTGCATAGAGTACCACGAAGCTCTGAGCATTAGTTTTTTTTTTGAGCATTTCCTTGAGAAATCTTGTAATCATCTGAATCGAATCAAAGAAGTGTATGGTCTGCCTTGGTCAATTGTTGTCCATATTTTCTGAAGTATCTCCTTGTTATCTACCTGATCACAGAAATGTTAAAGGGTATACTTCCCTAAAGAGAACCCCCCTTGAGTAGGCGACGTACTGGATGTGTTAATCTTTAATCTCTACTTTTGTTAAAAGCGGATACCCCAGTACCTCCTCTACAAATAGGAACATAAAGAATATCATCATCTTCAATGCCATCTGCATCTGCTTCAGTACATGTATTTGCAGGTGTAAAAGGACGTTTTTCGAGACCCTCCAGAGTATTCCATAGTCCTTTTGTGACCAATACATGATGCATCATATAAGCCCATAATGGATAGTTCATACCATCCAACTTATCCTCAATAGCCAACATATGAAGTACATCACTGCTTTCAGCCATGGCCAATGACTTAAATACCTTGATGGAGAAAAATGACTATCTATAAAAAGGTTGAACAAAACTACCCTAACCAGTTCTACTTAATTTGTGGCAGACTTTGATATGATTATACTGGCGAATCAAAACCTCTATATATCATTGGCACAAAAAGACAAAATAGTTTGCACAAGCACTATGATACTGCGTTTGGAGGCCGAAACGAGCTATATCACAATTTCGGCACCAAATTTCCTACGATTTTGAGACTATGATCGGAGGGGTGTCAATGACACCTTAGATGAAGCGACGACCTACTCTAATACCAATTGTTGGAGTTCCAGGTTTGTGGAAGCATGCAAATAACACAAGGAAGAAGAAAAAGCTTGGATCACAACACACAATATTGAATGTATAATCATGAAATCTTGAGTTGGATTAAGTTTTCGAATAAAAAAGTTAAAAAAAAACGCATAAAGAGGTAAACAGGTACAAAAATACCTTAGATGTTTTTCCTAAAACTTCTTTGCAAGGCCTAGTAGGTGTATAAATAGAATATACTCCTTTGTCTTAGCTCTCAGTATTGGTGCCAAAAAGGGTTGGAGAAAGGCTCATTAGAAATTATCATAAGAGGATTTAAAAGAAAAACACTAGGAAAAGCTTAGGATGTATTTTTGTGGATTGGAGAGAGTATCTACTAGTATGGAACAATGGAATGCTAACTCCTTTTGAGAATGTTTCTTTTGATGTACATTAGGAAAAGAACTCATGATTCATAAAAAACATCAATCACGTTATCTCCTTCTTCAAAAAGTGCATTGAGGCAATGTAATCAAACCACTAGACAAAAGGATAAAGAAGTGAAGGAGAGTTTTTTTCTCTCACCATGAGATCGGAAGTGAAATCTATAAAACTTCACCGTGTCCAAGTTCTGAATTGAGTTCACATTCAAAGTTTTTCAAGTTTCCAAGGCAAAGCATGAGATCATGAAATGATCATGTAAATGAATCAAAACCTAGAAAAACAAGTTTGAGATAATTCTCAAACTATACAAAGATATGTTTAGAATTTAGGATAAGTAATACTCACACATCAATGTGAATATAATAGGGTGGTAGGGGACATCACATTTTATACTCAAGTTGATGTAGGGAAGATGGTATAGGACATCAGACCATGGGATGATAACTATCTTGTAATCTTAGAATGAATATTGAAGTAAGATTTAATCCTCAAGGGAATTAAAACTTAAAGGTGAGAAATTTAAATTCAAGGAGGATAAAAGCATGATCCCAAAACACTTCTCGAGACAATGCCTTGGAACACACTTCGAGATCAAGTAAGTAAGAAGGTCAAAACACAAACCATAATTCAAATAGGGCAAAGGATTTTCTTATTTGGATTATGGAAAACTTCAAGATAAAGTGTTTTTATTCAATAATATTTTATAAATTTCTAAAGGAGAATGACTTGAAATATATGTGGTTCGGATAGTTCCTAGTTATAGTTGAGAATTTATCACCATGTAAAATAAGAGACCTATTTTTTTTAGAAAGGGGGCATATATCTTCTAATTTTAATGTCATTCTAGATGATCACGCAAGAAAACATCAATATGCCGTGCTGTACACATCTCAACTATTTGGAGTTCTTGTGGCTTGAGGAGATTATGTATGCAACGTGTATACGTAATAGTTATCCAACCAAAGCATTACAATGTATCGCTGCATATGAGCCTTAGCAAGGCGTGCAACCTCATCTACATGTTTTTTATGTTCTAGCATATGAATTAGTGCTTTAACGACAACATAGAGAAATGGAGAAAAATAAATGATAGAGAGGTGAAATATATATTTTTCGTATACCTGTCAAATAAAAACCTATGATCCATATTATCCACATACTAAATGCATTCTGGTTAGCCACTGTTTAAAGGATCTCAACAATTTCGATTAAGAAATAGAAATTCCCAAATTTATATCCCTCTAATATTGGCTATTTTTTTTTTCTAATCTCTCCAGATAACGTGTTGATGGTCATGTCCTTTGTACCTAGAAAAGTAGACAATAGAAAAAGAGTCGGAGTGTTTGTGCCAATGGACATGTGGATGTTTTCTGAAATGTTAAATATATGTTTGTGCCTAAATATGTGCGATCCTTTGTGTGTTTGAGTGTGTGTATATGGGATGGGAATGTGCACTCATATGTATGTGCATGTGAGTTGAAAATTGCACATTTGTTTCCAAGCGTTTGTATGAATGTTTGATAGTGTGCCGTGATGCATGCGTGTAAATGAATACATGAATGTATGTGAAGGGCATAAACTTTCACAAACAACCTCCAGAGTGGACTAATGAGGATTCCATTGGATGTTTAGGTAGAAAGATGTGTAAAGCACTCTTTACTACGGTGTTTAAGATAACTTACTGGCATCAATCACGTGGTCTCAAAAGGAAGTATTTGAAGAGACGCAAAGATCGCAATGGTTTGCACACACACCTATCATTCACCACTCAAAGAGCATACCAATTTCAAGCCGAGGGAAAAGATAATTCAACATAACTCAAGCCAACTTATCCGAGCCTATCAACACATTAGATCGATATTGTTCCATTGCGAGAGACATGCTTGAATCTCACACACTGAATTATTTCTTTGAATGATTGACCATATTTATGATTTCTGCGTCTGACTTCCAAACTCCTACTTGGCTAATAAGTATGCGGAGTGACCTCACCTTCCAAGCTCATGCCGTGAAAATAAGCATCAGGGTATGAAGCGTCCTGGTTGGATACACAGGAAAAAATAATTCATTAATCTAGAACTCATTTCTCCCTGGCTTATACCATGTGTCATTGTTTTCAATATGTTTGTTATACAAAAAAAAAAAAACAATTTTATTGGGATCGTGTGAGAATAAAACCATGAAGTGTTTGAATTTTCTAGTGCCAGCCTGACCAAAATTACTTCTAGATAAATGCACGAGTGGCCCATAGTGAGGCGAAAATTGTGCTTCCTAATGGTAAATTCTCGACTCATTCTACATATCCATCCATACCTGCAGGATTGATAATGCGAATGTAGAAAATGTGGTCTTTCGTCAATCTCACTCTGCCACTTCATCCACAGAATCTATACTTCATCTTCTCTTCTGATGAAGACGTCTTCATAGGTGACCTTGCAACCCGAAGATTGTGAAATAGCGAGTAAATGGAATATGCAACGTACATATCTACACAGGTTTCGACATCTTTTCGAAAATTTCGTATATCTCGCTGCCTTTATCTGTACAAATAGATAATAGATTGTGAAATAGCGAGTAAATGGAATATGCAACGTACATATCTACACAGGTTTCGACATCTTTTCGAAAATTTCGTATATCTCGCTGCCTTTATCTGTACAAATAGATAATAGGTACGGACTCTGTTATTAATAATACGTACGAATACATAATACGTACGGACTCTGTTATTTCGTAGTCAAAGCACCCTTTACCAGCGCATGTACGTCTGAAGGTATTTCAGCTTTTGTATTTTATTGGCATCAATCACGTGGTCTCAGAAGGAAGTATTTGAAGAGACGGAAAGATCTCAATGTTCACCACTCAAAGAGCATACCAATTTCGAGCCAACTTACCAGAATCTGATCTAACATACCTTTCCGACCCTATCAACACATTAGAGTATAGTTTAAACAGTAAAATTCGCCTTACTATAGATGATATTTTAATGCCTTATATGAACAAGAAAATAACATCTATGATATATGGAGACTAACGTTGAGCAACTATCTTCATCGCAACTTGCCTATATGGTTTCCAGTTGGTTTCTTTATGGACAATTATAAAGAAGGTGAATAACCCTTTTCTCGCCCGTTCATGGGGACCCATTTGTTTTCTAGCTTGTTGTTTTCTACCATGAACACCCTATAGCTCCTAAATGGAGGCCCCGAATTTAAAGTTTCATAAGTATTATTTTTTAGAGAGTCCGTAAGTGTTATGTATATGTACAGAAAAACATGCTGAAAATTTTGAAAAGGTGTTGAAACACGTGTACATATTCCATTTACTAACTTATTAATCCATCTAGATATGTTGTACAGAATTGATAAATCAATCTTGTTCACGTATGGAAGTACCATCAAGGGAAGGCTTGAAGCGTTGCGCGAGAATCAAGAAAGAGAGGATTAGATTATTTCAATGAGAGAGAAGAGGTGTTTGGAACTAAGAATGATTCAATAATAATTATTGTATATGTAGACACGTGAACACAGAGAAAAAGAAAAAGACATTGAGATTGAACATGAGCAAAGACCATGTTTTCAACATTCGTATTGTCAAGCCTGCAGCTATGGATGGATATGTAGGATGATCCGAAAATTGACCATTAGAAAATACAATTATCGCCTCACTATGGGCCGCTCGTGCAATTATGTAGAAGGAATTTTGGTGGCAGTTTTATTTTCACAGGATCACGTAATTCAAATTATTATTTTGTCAGGCTGGCACTAGAAAATTCCAACACTTCATGGTTTTGTGCTACTTTTGCAGTTAGTGGGTAGTAATTTAGCGATGCTTCTATTTTCACATGATCCCAATTAGATATTAGTTTTTTTTTACTAACAAGCATGTGGAGAACATGTTCGCATTGTATAAGTCAGGGAGAAAATAATTCTAGGTTAATTATTTTTTTCCTGTTCATCCAACGAGGACGTTTCATACCCAGATGCTTATTTTCCCGGGATGAGTAGACTCTTGCAAGTAGTCGAAGAGGTCGTAAATATTTGTGGTGATTGCAAATCAAGTGATTTTAATAGTATCTTCGCATATGCTCAATCATGTAAAGAAATAATTAAGTGTGAGAGATTCAAGCATGTCTCTGCCAATGATACAAGTTCGAGAACCTTAAAAGAATGTCATATTTCTACCTCTCTCTATATTCAACTAGGCAAGTTAGTTTTTATTTTACATAGTATAAATGATTAGATAATGTTCTGACTCGAATGTGTGTATGAGTTGATTTCAAAAACGTATTCAGTAGAAATCTAAACTAAACTATAAAATCTAAAAATTTATTTCGCGATAGATAATTTGCCAACATAAAAACTAGCATATAAGGATACAATGTGAGTATAGGATGGGAAATAATTAAATATGAGAAATTCATTAGAAACAACAAGTCGTAACAAATGAGAATTATTTCGTAAAAAGAGAACTCCCTCTTCAAAAATCAAGCAAATTACATCTTATGTTTGAAAACAGATAGTTGAGATGTGTACAGCATGGCATATTGATGTTTTCTTGCATGATCATCTAGAATGACATTAAAATTAGAAGATATCTGCCCTCTCCAAAAAAACTAGGTTTCTTATTTTACATGGTGATAAATTCTCGACCATAACTAGGAACTATCTGAACCATATATATTTCAAGTCCTTCACCTTTAGAAATTTATAAATTATTATTGAATAAAAAACACTTTATCTTGAAGTTTTCCATAATCCAAATAAGAACATTGTTTGCCCTATTTGAATTCTAAATGAAGGTTTTGGAAGTTAATTGTTTTTTGAGATTTTTTCTTATCTTGATCTTGAAGTGTATTCCAAGGCCTTGTCTCGAGAAGTGTTTTGAGATAATGCTTTTATCCTCCTTGAATTTAAACTTCTCACCTTTAAGTTTTAATTCCCTTGAAGATTAAATCTTACTTCAATATTCATTCTAAGATTACAAGATAGCTATCATCCCATGGTCTGATGTCCCATACCATCTTTCGTACATCAATTTGAATATAAAATGTGATGTCCCATACCACCCTCTTATATTCACATTGATGTGTGAGTTTTACTTATCCTAAATTCTAAACATATCTTTGTATAATGTGAGCATTACCTCAAACTTGTTTTTCTAGGTTTTGATTCATTCACATGATCATTTCATGATCTCATGCTTTGTCTTGGAAACTTGAAAAAGTTTGAATGTGAACTCAATTCAAAACTTGGACACGGTGAAGTTTTATAGATTTCACTTCTGATCTCATGGTGAGAGAAAACTCTCCTTCACTTCTTTATCCTTTTGTCTAGTGGTTTGATTACATTGCCTCAATGCACTTTTTGAAGAAGGAGATAACGTGATTGATGTTTTTTATGAATCATGAGTTCTTTTCTAATGTCCATCAAAAGAGAAATTCTCAAAAGGAGTTAGCATTCCATTGTTCCATATTAGTAGATACTCTCTCCAATCCACAAAAATACATTCTAAGTTTTTCCTAGTGTTTTTCTTTTAAATCCTCTTATGATAATTTGTAATGAGCCTTTCTCCAACCCTTTTTGGAAACAATATGGAGAGATAAGATAAAGGAGTATTTTCTATTTATACACCTACTAGGCCTTGCAGAGAAGTTTTAGGAAAAACATCTAAGGTATTTTTGTACCTTTTACCTTTTTATGCCATTTTTTTTAACTTTTTGATTCGAAAACTTAATCCAACTCAAGATTTCATGATAATACATTCAATATTGTGCGTTGTGATCCAAGCTTTTTCTTCTTCCTTGTGATATTTGTGCACTTCCATAGATCTAGAACTCCAAAAATTGGTATTAGAGTAGGTTGTAGCTTTATCTAAGGTTTCGTTGACACCCCTCTAATCATAGTCTTAGAATGGTAGGAAATTTCGTGCCGAAATTGTGATCCAGCTCGTTTCGGCCTCCAAACGCACTATCACAATGCTTGTGTAAACTATTTTGTCTTCTTGTGCCAACAATATATAGAGGTTTGGATTCAGCAGTGTAATCATCTCAAAGTAAAATTGGTTAGGGTAGTTCTGTTAAAAAATATTATATATAGTTATTTTTTCCATCAAGGTATTTAAGTTAGTGGCCATGGCTAAAAGCAGTGATGTATTTCATATGTTGGCTATTGAGGATAAGTTGGATGGTATGAATTAGCCATTATGGGCTTATATGATGCATCATGTATTGATCACAAAAGGACCGTGGAATATTGTGGAGGGCCTTGAACAACGTCCCATTCCACCTGCAAATACAGGTACTGAAGCTGATGCAGATGGCATTGAAGATGATGATATTCTTCATGTTCCTATTCGTGCTATAGTTTTTGATGCACCTACTGAAGAGAAAATTCCTTGGGATGGTAGAGATGCTCAGGTACATGCATTGATAGCCTTGTTTGTCAAATGTGTCATTATTCCTCACATTCACTCTTGTAGAAAAGCTAAGGAATCGGGTTACACTTACCACATTGTACAAGGCTAGGAATGAGGCTTGTGTTGCTTACCTCCGAAAACACTTGGAGAGTGAGCATATGAATGAAAGTGATTCTATGGACAATTTTTTGAAAAATATCAAAGACTTTATGGAACAATTGATTTTCTACTGATGAAGTTATACCAAATAGCTCACTTGTGCAGACCGTTCTAAATGGTCTTCTTCATTCATATAAGAGTTTTTCTTCTACTCTTTGTTTAATGATGAAAGGCAATCCAAATGCCTTGACATTTGGGGAGTTAGTCTCTGTTCTATTGTAGGAAGATCAGTCTAGGCAGAATAGGTCCCTTATGCATGTTGCAGATGAAGCTTTCGTGGTTAGTCAAAAGGGCAAAGGTAAATGGGGCTCATCTACTAGTAAGTAGAAATCTACAAATAGTGCACATTTGAAGAAGGAGACAAAGATGAGAAGAAATCAGAAAAGCATAAATTCATTTGTACGTAGTATAAAGGAAACGATCATATCATAAAGAACTGTCCAGAATTGGCTGCAAAAGAGGCAAAGAAAA